>JBCFXI010000345.1:0-188728 GCA_038496175.1 Ampulex compressa | reverse complement strand
TTTATTTATTTATTATATTTATATGTATTATTGACACTTGTAGTTTGTAATTTAACTTGAACATATGTAATCTTAACATGTACCAAGAATATTTTGTGTAAGTTATTAGAATTCTTTTCTCCTATTCATTAGTTTATTAGATTAATTTCTTTTTCTTTGGTAGCTTATTTAAAAACTGAATCAGTGTATAATTTAGCGACGATTATATAATATTATAGATTATCCCATAACCAACTTCAATCTTTATTTGATTTTCCAACATGCATACAAAATGAAATGTAAACCAATTGATATGATACACCAAGAATTATATTTAGAAATTATTTTAACACTTGTCTTAGGAAGCGGACAGCGATCCAACAGGTGATGCAGCAGTGAAGACACAGCAGACATTGACTCTGTATGAATTGGATCTGGGTCTAAATCATGTTGTCAGAAAGTATAGTGAACCATTGGAGGAACATGCTAATTTTTTGGTCTCTGTTCCTGGTGGAAATGATGGACCAAGTGGAGTGTTGATTTGCTCCGAAAATTACCTTACGTACAAGAATCTGGGTGATCAGCACGACATCCGCTGTCCGATCCCGAGGCGGCGCAATGATCTAGATGACCCAGAGAGGGGCATGATTTTTGTCTGCTCTGCAACGCACAAGACTAAGAGCATGTTCTTCTTTCTGGCACAGACAGAGCAGGGAGATATATTCAAGATCACGCTAGAGACTGACGAGGATATGGTGACAGAAATTAAGCTTAAATACTTTGACACTGTACCAGTCGCTGCCAGTATGTGTGTTTTGAAGACAGGATTTCTTTTTGTGGCATCAGAATTTGGGAACCAGTAAGTCTCAGTTTTTGTTCGAAATCATAAAATTTTAACCCTTTGAGTTCTGCTTAACCTGTTAACCGGGGAATTCCGGGGAAATAGTTTACGTTTGACGTATTTATACGTCCCGCCCGGTTAACAGGTTAATGAAGGAGGCTTAATGAAGGATATATCTTTTAGCGAATACAGTATCTGTAGCACCTAATGTAAGGTGTTCATTTGTAGCGAAATATATGTTATGAACAAGAGCTTGATGACATAGATTACTTAGTCTATTTACCTTTTATCCGTAAGAATCACATTTGTCGTACTCACCATTATTTACAGTGGAGTTCTACATAATTTGTAGTATGTGGAGTTATACATAATATGTAGTATGTCCTTCACAGACAAATATTTTTGTGACTGCTACATTACTAGATTGTCACATTTCAGTTCTAAGCATTTCGCAATCAAAGGGTTAATTATACTTGTTTATTCAGTGTACATGTAATAGTGTAACAGTAATATATTTACTTTTAGGGTTATATATTTTACAATCTGATTTATATTATTATAACAGTGCTGGTATAGCATGTGCTTGCTCTACTAACAATGATATCTTCTACATGACTGTTACATATGATATTACACCAAGATGAATTTCTTGCCATCGGATTTACCAAAGCGATTACCTATAATCCATTACCAGAATCATAACAATATGTACACAATGCAGAACACTATATTAGAATTATGATGGTAGAGCACACAGTATACCAGCATTATTATAATTCTGATTCGCTATTCATTTTAGTCCTACAGGGGAAATGCAAATCTTATGTCCTACTGATTTTGATGTACTTTAACATACTGGTTGTGGTTGACTTAATAGATAAATTCTCTAAAGGGTTTTATGTCCCTACACTTTCGTTTTTGAGAAAATCGAGGCTAAAGTTTATTAGCTATTTACACTATCTATATGTCTATAATGTATCTCTTCAACCAGACAGCAATGATATATGGGTTAGTCTGCCTGCTTACTAATCGTAACATTGCAAGTTTACCACAATTCCTCTTGAAAATATTTTTTATTCTTTTGTCTTTAATGAAAATGCTTTTACATGGAACTTGAGAATTACAATGTTCTTAAAAGTGGTGCTGAAAATTGAAGTTGCTTATTTCTTAGACTAAATAATAAAACATACGCAATCTTGCCTATATTTTTTTTATTTATTTCTCTTTGCCGCATTCAGGCACTACTTTCAAAGCAAAGCAAGCAATGAAATTGATATAACAAACTTTAATACTAAACCTACAGACACTTCACATGTCCTATTTCTACAGCGACAGGTCAAATAACCGGTCTTTAGCACAACTTATATTTTTTAATATTGATCATCACTTATATTTTTTGATATAGAATGAGGATAATAGCCAATTTGACTCTCTCAATCTGGACATCTCCCTATCCATTCCTATCACCCATCTCATATAACACTTTTCTTACCTTTTCATTCTATCTTTCTTTCTCCATCTTTATACCTTTAATCTATAATTTAGTAGTGCATAAACGAGATAGTTGAACAATCACAGCCTCTTTTCACAGTCCTTTTCAAATCTCTTCATTCCTTTTCTCCCAACACTTGCCCTGTCATTGCTACTTCCTTTCTTACTCTTCCCTTTGTGTGTTCCTTCTCTCCCCTGTCCGTTTATACTGTGTAATCTGAACATCTTATTTCTTTGACCTCTATCTTTTTTCCTTTGCATTTCCAATCTTCTTTTTTCCTGTTTTCTTTTTCCTGAGCTTCATGATTTTTTGCCTTTTAGCATTTAGTTCCAAGCTTCTTCCCATCCAAAGACAGTTCCCACCTTTCTATTACATTCTTTTTGTTGTCTTGGTTTCTCCCATTAACCCATTGTATCATTGTGTTAATTAGTGTGTACATTTTAACTTTTCCCCTGTTCATTGTTTTCTTTACCTCTCCTTTTTTAGTATTTGTTGTGCATTGCATATAAAGATTTTAAGAGATAGAACATTATTTCAGTTACTTATATCAAATCGCTCATCTTGGAGATGACGACGATGAGCCAGAGTTTAGTTCCGCCATGCCACTAGAAGAAGGAGACACGTTCTTCTTTGCCCCAAGGCCGCTAAGAAATTTAGTGCTGGTAGATGAAATGGACAGTCTTTCCCCGATAATGGCATGCCAGGTATAATCTTTAGTTTTATGCTGCTCATAATGTGTTTATATTTACATATCGAACAGTGAAAAAATCTGAGAAACACGTTAATTTTTATTGTATTTAAATATTCGTGTAGTATATTTTCTATGTAAAATTTCTTTGTTATACATTATGTTAATTAATACAATAAGTTTTTTAAAGTGATGAACTTTAAGAAGTTTGGAAGTTAACGTCAGTATGTCATAATTTTTGTATATTCAATCTTTTTGTTAGCAAAGTGTACTGTACGTACACGTGTGTGCTCGCTTTGCCCCCCCCCCCCCGCAAGTGCTATAACACCTCTATCAGCTTTTCTAAATTCATCATTACATAGACATATTAAAATAATTTCTAATTTTTAAGTTATTCGCGTAACGCATTGCAATATTCTAAACACTATTTGTTATTAAACTAACTCACAGGTAAACACTTTTTTTGTTTATGGAGTAATGTATTTTAATTGTACATTGAGATGTCTAATATATGCTTAATTTTTTGCCGTCTCTTTATCGACAAATGATAAAATCCCAGATATATATTATGTTATTTATCTCTTTCCACTTAGTTGTTTTCTCTCAGAGAAGAGATCACACATTATAAACCCTTATGAGATAAAATTTTGGAAAATTATGTTTCTTTGAAATTTTCCCTTTGAAAGGCATGGAAACTTAGTGGAAATATGGTATGGGAGCTACAATAGTGTAATAGGATAGAGGTTGGGGTTTCCATGTGGGAGATCCAAGTTCAAATTCTGTCTATCACTTTTCATTTTATATATTGTAGCTACACTGTAGCTCTGAGGAATTGTAGTCCACCTTAAAAATAATATGTCCTAGGCCAAATAACTGTAGCAGTTGGTGCCGAAATTAAGTAAAGAAGTTCTTAACAATATAATATAATCATTTAAATTAATTTCTTTTTGCATGAAATTTTGTTTAACATATTGGTGAAGTGTTTTCGATGAAAGTGAGATCTAACTATGAGATCAAACACGATATATTATAATTACGATTATATTTTCTTATTTTATCAATAAGAAATAAATAAGTACATGTAAATAACATAATATATGCACTATTATAGTAGAATAATAAGTTATTTGTCGAATAGTGTTTTCTTTCTCATTAATGTAACTTAAATGATACAGCAAAATCTCCAAAAGTGTTGCCAAAACCTTTCCAAGTGGCATCAGTGCTGCTCTTATGCCTATGCTTCCTAAATCGTACTCAGCTAAGCGCGCCATATGGCGCACAATACGATATTCAGCGTGATTCTTTTTTTAATTAACTTTTTAGGCAAATTGTTTATTAACATATTGGTGAGAGTTGAGGTCTTGTCCATCAAAATGAGACCAAACGTGATATAATTATGTCCACATTTACTTATTTAATACATACTGAATTATTCATTTTATACGGAAATAGGGGAATTCCATGTAAGTTAATATGTTTGAAATTATATCATGGTTATTTTTACTTTGAATGGGAAAATCTCGCCGATACGTTAAATACTATTTCAGATAAAAAAAGTTCAGTTAAAAAAGTTTTATTGCGTTGACTGACAAATTATGAACTCTTCTCGAAGAAGTTGCGCTGCCTACCACAATTGAGTCTCATATCGCACGGTTGACTAGGTTCGGGGAAGATAACATAGGCGTCAAACCAGGATACACAATTGGAAGTGAGACACCTACGGAGATATTATTGTAGTTGAAAAAGTGAACGTGCAATTCTCTACTCTATAGAAGCGAAGCGAAAGAAGCCTTTGTAGATGAAAGATTGATATGTAATACACGTTTTGTATAATACAGTGAAATTTTTAAAAAATGAACACTCAAATGTAAGGATGTAGGAAAGTATTTCCGGAGCTAAGCGCATTTCGTATTAAAATGTGCGATTCAATGGAAATTTGCGCTAAGTTAAAAAAGTAAAATTGGAAATGTAATACTTTTTGATAAATTTGATTGTGTGATTTTTTAATTTACAATTAGAAATTGTTTACCTCTCTCTTTAGTACCCAGAGCAGCAACAAATCACAAAACATACTGCACGCTTATGACCGTTCCTATTAACTACTTAATTTTACAACTATGGTATTTAATATGGTGATACGTATACACATAGTTTCCTAGTCAAACATTGTTTAGTTGCTATCAGACACTCCACAAGAAGACATCCAGTGCAAAGGTTTAAAGAATTTGAAGCACTGTTATAAGTTTAATTTCAAAGTTTAGAAAATGTAAAACGCAATTGTGTGTCGTAAACACTTTGTATATTACTGCTAACTTGTCAATGACGCGCTCCATCCATAGCAATCATATTTTATTATAAATATGCTATAGACAAAGGATTAATAATGAAGCGTAAAGTTTTAAAAGATAAAGGTATTTTAGGGGTAGATTTGTGTTTAGTTCAATATGAAAACGCTTTTATTTATTACATGTTATATGCACTTATAAATTAGAGAATTGACGTTTGCCGCGTCCTTACTCTGTAGAACAGTGCAAGATAATAAATTTCTTAGTCGCCTTTGGTTTGTCCTTGCATACCGAAGTGAATCCTAAGAAAGACAAATCTACAGATAGAATCTCATAAATGCTGTGTCTTTTATATGGCTCATAATAATTTCTTTCATTTGTGCACTATAATATATACATAATTAGAAATTGTATTTTAGACTTTAGTCTATGTTGGTCCTGACATTTGAAACTCTAAATTAAAGCGAAGAGTTTAATCATTCAAAGATAATTTAGAGTCTATCATTACATCATGATCTTTTTTGGGATTTTGAGATCAATGATAAAGTCTAACATTCCACTGCAGTTCTCATTTTGATTTTCTACAAGCTAATGCAAGACATATTACCATGAACTCAGAAATGAGGTATAAGATCTAACACAGAACAATACACTAATTCCCCAGGTAGCGGATTTAGCTAACGAAGACACACCTCAGTTGTACATAGCCTGTGGCAGGGGTCCACGCTCTACCCTGAGGGTCTTGCGCCATGGCCTGGAGGTTTCAGAGATGGCTGTGAGCGAGTTACCAGGCAATCCAAATGCTGTTTGGACGGTGAAGCGAAGAGTAGATGGTTAGTCACACAAAACTTAAATTTTACCATTATTTCCGACGTATGTTCTATTATTTATGTTCTTACATTGGAGAGCCCATCATAGCATTTGTGACTCTAGTTGAGCAAAATATTAACGAATATCTCCTTGAACTGAAGCAGATGATACATTGAATAAAATGTCTTTCTTTAGGTCATATATTTAAAAAAATTTTAAAGATATATATCGTAGGCTATAACATCAGATGATTTTTAATAAAACTTAACCTTTCAGCTGTGGTGATACAAAATATATCGTTGCATAAAAGAAATGGGAGTCAAAGTGTATGAAGGTGTTTCCATATTGCACAAATATATTAAATCACTTTCAATGCAAAGTAAGCAGGCAATTACATAATGACTTATTATTTCAAAGTGTTGCTTAGAGATTGTTTACTATAATGGCGTGTTATTTTAGAAGGTAATCTAAAACGAAACCATTGTAATGACATACAATAGCTGAAAGGTTAAGTAAAGGTTTGAAAAAACATTAACGAACCTGGTGGCTTGATACACTCTTATCAAACACCAGTTCTCTCTTTCAGGCCATTGGAGAGCTATCGGTTGAGCCACAGAGCGGCGAACGACCGGGCAAGGTAAGGGCTTTCGAGTTTTGGATATAGGACAGAGTCTCTTTGCCAGCTGTGAGGGCCTGTCGCGCATTACTCTTGCTTCGAGACGTTTTACCATAGCAATGCACCATCCGCTGATCTTTCCCTTAGCATCGTCCTTCTGATTCCAGAGGAATATGATGCGTACATCATAGTCTCCTTCGTCAATGCCACACTTGTGCTTAGCATCGGAGAAACGGTTGAAGAGGTTACTGACTCTGGTTTTCTTGGGACCACCCCCACTCTTAGCTGTTCTGCCTTAGGGGAGGACGCGTTGGTACAGGTACATTAATACTTCCTGGTTATATGCTACTTTCCTTATTATTTTGTTCTGCACTTTAATTATTGTGATGATACAATTTTTTATTATAATTATATATGTATGTGTACGTGGAAACATGATGTGTGGTATAAGGCAATGAATTTGTCAGAACCATTGACAATATTTTAATTTTATGATTATTAATATCAATTATATACTAGGATGGTTATGTTTTGATAGTTTCGATGTCCTGTATCTTGATATTATTTTGCTCTTTTATTTCAATTATCTGGGCGATATCAATTTTTATTATTCTATATGCATATAGATAATGCCTGGTATGAAGTGATACATTTATCGTTTGGTCGATTTATATTTTTAATCGATAGAAATATAAATTTTAGTTAATGGTACTTCAGTTCTATTTGACACTGATTGCACTACGGTATCTCCGGCACCTGGTCCACCACGTGCTGGTCGCAGAAATTAGTGCTAGATCAAAGGAGTTCTAGCATCGTTGGAGCGCCCAAAGTCTATTTGGGCGTTCCTGGTAGTATAGACTCTACATTGTCATATAGAAGTAAGATACATGTATTTTTATTGCAATACAATGACTTATCTTATATAAATATCAAATTAAAAGGATATACAATTAATTTATACACCTTCTAAAAATGAGAACAATTTATTTTGCTGATCTTATACGTAAAGTATGTTTTATATACAGTATTATCAATTAAGACTTATTTTAACCTCTATCTGCTCGGGTATCTGTATGCTGTAATTTACTTCATCCAATTTCTAACTTAACCAGTGGTTATAACTGAATTTAAAACGCTCTGTAATCTAATAATCTACCTATATTATTACAGTAATAGTACCAGGATTTTTTGATAGGAAGCCCATCGGCTTGTTTATGCTTTTTTGGGATTCTTTGTCCCCGAATAAAAACCCATTAGTTTATTACTGGAAACATGTGGATTTTAAAATCATATTTATTTCACAAACTCCAGATTTAATTACACTATTTTAATATTTAACCCTTTGCACTGCGCTGAAACTCGGAAAAATGTTTGCCAAACCCGTCCGTCTGAATGGTCGCGAAAGGAGCTAAGTGGTGGATCTCGAGTGTCGGTATTTGAAACACGATATCTTATGACCGAGTGCAAAATAGTCGCGCCTATATTTACTTCACGCGATAGAGCTCTTGTAAAAGTCAAATAAATTTGAATAAAAAAAACTTTTAAAAAATATTTTATTATTATATATGACTAGAACAAATTCCGTATAAGTGATAATAATATGATTAATTAATAGCGAAATAAATATAAATATTTGACCCGAAATGGCGATTGCGGATCAGACTCGTGATATTCAAGTTTAGCCTAAAATTTTCATTACAAATCAGACTCGTGAAAATAGTGCAAGGGGTTAATCATAAAAACAGGAATTGTATAATAATTTTATGCTAATCGTGTTATTCAGATAAATTATAATTTTAGAATTATTGTGATATTTATAGTGTTTTTAATAATAATCACAATGTAGAATTTTAGAGTATTTCTGTTTTTTTAATGCATGATAATTAAAATAAAAAAATACTTACGTGTATTTACATTTAAGTTGAAAAGTAAAATCTAAATATTTGGATAGGTCTCTTAATGCAAAAACCAGGTACTAAATTTATTTAGAACCTGATGTACTTTTGGGTTTGTGGTAACTATAGCATTAATCTTTATTATATTTTTCTTTTACACTCGTATATTACTGTAGTTTTACTTTTATCTTAGCGTAGTTATTTCTTCTTCATATTTTCTAGAGATTTCATTCTCCTTTAAACTCGTACTCTCATTCATGATTTTATCCAGTTCACTATCTGAATTCTTTTGCCCACTTCCATAGATCTGTTGCAACTGCCTTCTTTATGTTTGCATGCTTCTATTTATAGGTAAGATTAAGTGATTAATATGTTACACAATGTACAAATTCTTCCCTCTCATATTTTGAACATCATCTCACCTTATTTTGACTCTAAGTTCCTTGTATTTCCTTTCTGTTATACTCTCATTTCAATCATTTTATTGTTATAAATTCTGTTTTCTAATTCCTATAATTGCTGAAGTATCTAGACTTTGAAATGTATCTTGTTTGTATATTTTGCTTCATTTTTGTTTTAACTGTCCTTTACACTTTATTTGCGAAACAATGTATATTATATTTCGTTATTATCTTCACATTTTTTTTCTCCGCTTCTTTTAGTGCTTTTTCTACACTTTTCATGTTTGGATGTCTTTCCATTCCTCTATATTCTTCCTTTCCAGGCTTCCTTTCTAGACATATCTTACAATGGAATTGTAAATACATATATTAGATACTTAACAATGGTTTTCTTAGGTCATCTTTTTTCACTGATTTTTAGGACCTCTATTAAGTTTTTGCTAGCTCTTACTTTTCTCATTACCTCTAGGTCTTCTTTTTGTGCTTCTATATGTAGTATGTAATATGGAGTGTATCTATCTAAACCTCTGCTTATTTTAAATTAAAAAATTATTAAACAAGTTTTTAAAAGGTATTCTACACAGAATTGTAGTGCATCTGGAACCATTCAATTTTGATCTGAACAATGTTTTGATATATATTATAGTTTCAAAGGTATGTGGTACAATACAAAAATTTCTAGTTTCTTTAAGTTATAATTTTGCCTTTAAAAAACGAGAAACCAGAAAAGGGTTGATAGGGCACTAAATTATTTTTTTTGCACCCCCCACCGTACATGATCCTGGGTTTCTATTCTTTCTTTCTTTAGTTGTCATAATTTTTCTCCTCTTGCCTTCATTCTTTCTGTCCTTTCTATTACTTCTTCCTACTTCCCCATTTTGTCCTCCACCTCTCTTTCTCTCTCCTTACTTTCTGACTTCCCCTTTCCTTCATCTCCCGGTTAGTCCTATTTTCCTTATCTTTCCTTTAATTTTTTCAACTGTTTCATACACCTTTTTTCTTTCTTCTCCTGTTAATTCACTATCTGTGTCTACGTTTTCCTCTTATCCTTCCCTTTGCGCTCTTCTCATTCTTCCTCGCATTCCCTGTAACTATACAGGTATTACATATTATAGTCAGTGCAAAGTACTACACATCATCTTTTTCTATTCCTCCTAATATTTTCCTCCTCTAACCTTATTTCTTATTTTAAATCTTAGCAAGCTTTTCTATCTTCTCCCTCTCCATCCCCTTTTTAAGTACTGCAGTACCCTCATTCTTGTTTCTTTTATACCATATATTGTACCTTGACTCTTCTTTTCTCATCCATTTCTTTTCCTTTTCTCTTTTACTTTATCTTCACATTTCTTATATACTCCCCTCTCATTTTTCTCTTCTGCCCCTCACTTCCTCCAGACTCTTTCCTCTTACCTTTTAATCTCTTCCTTCCATTCTCTTTACACTTTGACACTGGCTTTCTCCTCCTTGCTCTCCAGTATGCATTTCCTCTCAGTATGCTTTAGCTAGGTCATTCTCCTCACCTTTCTTCAATTCCCTCTTAAAAGCTTAAGCTCTCATCTCTTCTGTTATCTTTAAATTGTTTGTGTAATTTTTCCTTTACCATGTTTGCCGCAGGTTTCCTTTGTGCTTCCATTTCCTGCTTTAAATACTTTTTTGTCTAGTTTCTCTATACCCTTCCTCTCTTCCCAATCCTGTATTTCTATGCCATACCTTATTACTGTCTGCACCAACTTATAAAATAACCATATTCTTCATTCTCCAGTTGACCACTTTCTCTCCTTTCTTTTCCAGTTGTGATGATTACGTATTTTTTTTTGAAAATTCTTCTTTTTGCTCTCTATGCTTTCTAGGATTTTCTTTCCTTTCATGACCTCTCCATCTTCCCATCTTTTATTCTTATTGTTTATCTTCTTTTTCTTATCCTTTTCTAGCCTTTACCATATTTGGTTCTATTCCATCCACTAAACTCCATTAAGTGTCCCTTTCATTCTTCTATCCTTGCCCTCTTATGTATCCCCATTTTCCTGCGTCTCTATTTATTTATTAACTACTATATCTCCCCCTCATTTTTCATTTCTTTTACCCTCCTTTCTTACCTTTCCCTTTCTTCCTTTCTCTTTCCCTCATATAATGTCTTCAAATCACTCTTTATCCTCCTATAATCTTCCCCTTCTCTTTGCACCCTTCTCCAGACCTTCATTGTCCTTTTTACCTCTTCTTTTGGTCTCTGACACTTCTCATCCCACCATCCTCCATTTATGCCCACTTTTCTTCCCAGCCTCTCTTCCTGCAACTTTTTTATACCCTCCACTATTCTTCTCTCTCTCCTGTCACCCCCTACTTCCATTCTCCTCCTGTACCATTTTTCCGATCATTGCTCTAAATTCCTTTCTCCTTTCTTTTTCTCACACTTCTCTCCTTCTTCTTCCTTCTTCATTTCTCTGACTTTTCCTTGTCTGTCATTCAACATCCTTTTTCCTTCATATCACTTCTGCCATTTATCTTTTATCTTTTTCTTCTCTGTTTTCATTCACTCCCCGCCCATGCTATTTCACTTATCTTCTACCTTACTTTCCTCTCCTTTCATATTAGGTACTTCTCTACTCTTTTCACCCCTTCCTTTAGTTTCTTCATTTAATTCATTATCCCTCATTTTTCTGTCTTTTACTTCTGACCACAATTATAATATTTCTTCTTTTCTCCTTCTTGTCCCTTTTCTTAGCTCTTTCCTTCCCTCTCCACTCTCCACTTCTAGTTTTTTCATTGTTCTTCATAACTGCTTCATATCCTTTCAGCTTCTCATTCTCCTCATTTTCTCCCCTCACTTGCTTTTTTCACCTTTGCTCCTTCTGTTTTTACCCTTCTCTCAATCAAATGCACCACTTTTTTGCTTTGTGCGAACACTAATGTTTTTGCCTACACACTACTTGAGAGGTCCTCTTCCTTCCCCCACAAATAGCCTACCTTTTCTTGAGGATGGTTGTGTGTAATTCCACATATTTAGCATAAAGAAATAAATACTCGTTGAATCAAACATTATACATATATGCAGAATCACTAATTAAAGGCATAGATAATTGCCTGAAACCATAGATAATGGCGTTAAAAGTATAGGTCAAACTAAACATTATGTATACAGGATATGTCACTAACTAAAAATATAGACAAAGAACAAACCGTGATGTATGCTTGTTTATTCCCAAAGGTTTACCCAGATGGCATCCGACACATAAGAGCAGATAAACGTGTGAACGAATGGAAAGCGCCAGGTAAAAAGACTATAGTCAAGTGCGCAGTTAACCAGCGGCAGGTGGTCATCGCTCTTACAGGTGGAGAGCTTGTATACTTCGAGATGGATGCTGTAAGTGAATTCCGTTTCATACTCGTTGTGCATCTATTGTTCTCTCAGCAAAGAGTAGGCCTTACTTTTCTGAGGCGTAAAGGGTGCACAGAACGACTGCTTCCCCATCTGTGACCACTAGTCATTTGAGTAGTTAAGATGGCAAGCACACACTTTTTCCATAAAAATTTAATACAGTTGAAATACAATTAACCTCATGCAGAAGTCTGCTAGATGTGTATCTCCTTTTTTTAATTTAGATTGTAATTTTAAGAAAATAGTTATATTGTGTTCATAGGGATTTTCAATTTTTAGGTTAGGTACAGTAACCAAAGATTGTTGCTCAGGGTAGATTCGAATTGTGACATTCATGAAACAAGAGACAGCGTTTTCCAGGCTCGCTACACAACGTTTTTGCTGTTTGCCTTTGTATTTTGCTAAACAAAAGAGGCTCCGGACGAAAAGAGACTGGTCAAATGTGAGGCAAGGCAAGCTAGACATTTAAAAATCAGTCTTAAAAATATTTTCCTTAAAGTTTTGAATTTCATTTTTTTTTTTTTTTAAATCTGAAAAGTTCTAATGCATTGGTGACATTTTGTCGATTAAAATAAGGCCGAACACGATTTAATTACGATCACATTTACTGATTTAATATCCATTGCGTAATTCATTATTATTTTGATCGAATTGTGAGTTGGGGTTGTTTGAAGACCGTATCAAATATCATTACATATTTAATGTATGCTATGCTTTGACAATTTCCGCTGAATGTGTAAGCTGTGCTGCGACAATAATAACAAAAGAGACTCTATGTGAGTGACGCTTGCAAGGAAGGAGACACTATTCCATGGATAACGTAGGAATCTACATTGCTGATTCATGTATAGGCAAAGTCTATATTTCACAGAAAATCAGATGCTTGTAGCGAAAGCATTACTCATTTAACGCATCAAAATTAAATATCGTGGTTCTATCGTATTATGTCTCATTTGTATCAGCAAAGTCGTACCAATACGTTAAAAAAAATTGCACATAAAAGAAAATGATATTAAAAAAGATATATTCTTGTGTTATGAATTGTTAAATGGTGAATTCTTCTCAAAAGAGCTATGTCGCGTGTGGCATCGTATACCACATAACGTGCTTGACTGTGTCCGATGTAGATAACATAGGACTGGGAGCAGAGCAGTGAAATTTAGGAAGAATGATTCATTGGGTTTTCATTCCTTTTCCTTTCGCAGATCAGTATATTTCCAGTTCCCAAAAGAATAATTTTCTCACTTGTATTAACAATTTTTGCAAGAAACAGTATGTGGAAGTGTATTGTTTCACACATTCGCACCATTCGTACTAATGGTATAATCTAGAATTACTTCAGATTTAGTTACTCATAGCGTTAGCATTAATACGTTCTGTGCTGCATGCGTCTTATATGCCCCACACTGAACTTTCTATTCAGGCTATTTAGAATTTTCTTTGCAAAACGAAAAATGGAAAAGGAATCGTGTCTTACTAATTATAAATATAAAACATACGTTAGAAGCAAATTGCAATAGTGTGACGAGGTACATCCCGCTTGAAGAAAAAAAAATGAGTACGAAAGTAATAAAAAAATTGGTCTGGCGCAGAACGTGTAAAATACATATATCTCGCGTTAGTATTAAAAATTAGTAGCTTTCACTGAAAGATCAGTATCCAGTGTAATAAATCAATAAGTTTCTATTAAGTCGTCTCTAATACTTGAAACGTTTGGAGACTTCATTTCCGTAATTTATTACTGTTACTCTTACTGGTTTCTTTTCTTTTTTCAGACCGGCCAATTAAATGAATACACGGAGAGGAAGAAAATGCCGTCGGAGGTAATGTGCATGGCACTTGGCAATGTGGCGATAGGTGAACAGAGATCTTGGTTCCTGGCTGTCGGTCTGCAGGACAACACTGTCAGGATAATATCCTTGGATCCCTCTGACTGTCTGGCACCCAGAAGTATGCAAGCACTGCCGGCGGCTGCAGAGAGTCTCTGTATTGTAGAAATGGGAGCCAAGGACGCTGACAATACAGAAGATCTGGCGCCACAGCAGTCTGGTCTCTACTTGAATATTGGTGAGTTTATAAATTTAAAAAATCGGGGCTTTGATCGATTGGTAAAGTTGTTCTTAAGGGGGACCTTAAGTTATTTTGGCGGGGGAAAGGGAAATTTCTTTGAATATAAAGATTATTACAACAGATATTTGCAATTAAAAGCTTCTTGTTAATGTTTTACAAACATAGCGTTTTTATATTTTAAAGTTTGATATCTGAGGTTTTGTGAATTTCGTGGTTTTAAAATTAACGATTAGTGATTTAGTAAAATAATTCAATTTTGGCCTTCATAATCAATAAAATAACCAAATTTGGAACAAAACTTTTATTCTTTGTAACATTTTCTTCATTCAGATTGAGGCTTTTCTCAAACGATATTTTCGTTAGTATTTGTAAAGTATAAACATAAGAAAATTAATATACTTAGTGTGTGGGATAAAACGTGCAAGATAATGTGATAGAACTTGCTTCAAAAGCTTTCTTTTAGAGCACATATTTTTTTTTTCTTTTTTTAGATGATGAAAAAGTTAAAAATGTACATTTGCATAGAATAAGTTGTTCTTACCTTTGTGATATAAATATTGATCTGAGTTGAAATCATTTTAGATTCGTTTTAGTTAGTCTTCGATTTACAAACGTGATAATTTATTGTAGATTTCAGCTTCTTCATTATATATCTAAATATATCAACGTATTTTTGCAATTGTACTTGTTTTTCTTTAGAAAAATACGTGAAAAATAATTTTGTACAACATATCTCGGTTGATCAGTATTGTGAGTCAAATATTAATATACTGGGTGTCCATAAATGTGTACCCTGATAACAAAACAATGCAACTCTTAATTGGATACAGTAAATAAAACATGTGTTATACCGCATATGCCTCTACTCATTAAGTTTTGAATCTAACATAAACATTTAATACAGGTAATACACTTTAATATTTAAATGACTTCAACATGTACAGCCCTGGTAACACGCAAAATATCAAGCTGATATTCAATGTTTTACCACACATTCTGTAGCATGTCTAACGTGTTTGTGCCAATGGCATTTTTGATGCATTGTTGCAATATCACAATATCGTGAACTGCTGTTTTGTACGCAATATATTTCACATACTCCCAAAGAAAAAAATCTAAGGAGGTAATGTCAAGAGATCTTGGGGGCCATGGAATTGGATCATTATTGCCAATCCACCGGATATTAATATTTAATCTTGAAAACAGGGTAAACATTTATGGACACCCTGTAATATAGGAGAAAAGAAAATTAAATTAAAACACATGAAATACATATTTTATTTTTTTTTTATTTTTTTCTTTTTTTTTCAAGAATCGAACATAATGTGAACCGACGAATTGTCGGTTCATGGGCTAATGACACTTAAGACTAATAAGGATAAGCACATACACTCTCCATCCCACCATCTTTAATGCAGTTTCATATATGGGTCGGTGGTTATTCACAGATAATTCTTGTAAAAGGCTTGAGATCACTATACTTTTGTTCTTGAAAAAATGAAGATCAAAGTTTTCCGTATATTTATACAATTCACTATACACACTGAATCATTAATTTGTTCCTTGACCTCTGAAAGGGAGCAAAGAGTACGTCGAATATGAAATTGGAGGTGCCAGGTAGCAGCGATTGGCTAGGCTTATTTTATCAACTCTATGATTGACATGCACGGTTTATGAACTGCGCAGAAGCTTATAATCATGTCCAGTGTAATACATATCGATATATTTAGTTACATTGTTCATAGAAACAGGCAAATATAATATTACAGAAACGAGATGGAAAAAGAGGATGTTAGCTTTAAAATTGAAAAAATGTGCAGTAAAAAGAAACTTTCGCATCTGAATGAAACTTCGCACGCACAAAAACTATTTTGAATGTAAACAATTGACGAAGCAATTGATGTTATGATGTCATACGGATCAACTCAGATGCAAAATTTTTTTTTCAAGGACATTTTTTCAATTTTTACAGTTACCACCCTCTTTTTTCATCTTCTTATACCAGCAATACCTTATATTAGATTCCGTAATATTATATTTGCTTGCTTCTTTGAACAATGCAACTAAATATATCAATATGTATTACACCGACCATGATTATAAATTAATGTACAGTTTGTAAACTGTGCGCATGTCGATCGTGAAGTCGATAAATGAGGTTTAGCCGGTCCCTGCTGTCTGGCATCTCCACGGTCGTATTCGAGCTTCTCCGTGCTTCCCATCAGGGGTTGCGGAACAGTGTACGATTCAGTGTGTAAGAACTAGACTAGCTATCTATGCATTATTTGTGCGCCGTACTGTAACGTCCGTTGGTGCCGCCATAGACGCTTGCCTCTCGGGGCCTATCGCAATTATCTCAAACATATGTCAATTGTCAGTCGGTCTAGCATTATACCATACTTATTTGCTTCTTTGAAATCTAAAGAAACCCCTATATACTTTCAGGTCTCCAAAACGGTGTCCTACTGCGTACTGTTCTGGACCCAATATCAGGTGATCTGGCAGACACGCGCACCAGGTATTTAGGCTCCCGCCCTGTTAAACTTTTCCGGATTCGCATGCAGGGCAACCAGGCAGTTCTGGCGATGAGCAGTAGATCTTGGCTCAGTTACTACTACCAAAATCGCTTTCATTTAACACCTCTTTCATATGAAAGCCTGGAATTTGCTTCGGGCTTCAGCTCAGAGCAATGTCCAGAGGGCATTGTGGCCATATCTACTAACACATTAAGAATCCTGGCATTGGAAAAGCTTGGAGCAGTATTCAACCAGATCAGTTTTCCTCTGGAGTACACGCCTAGGAAGTTTGCAATTCACGCAGATTCTGCGCACTTGGTGGTGATTGAGACGGAGCATAATGCATATACAGAGGACACCAAACAACAGCGTAGGCTTCAAATGGCAGAGGAGATGCAGGAGGCAGCTGGAGTAGAGGAAGTTGCAGTAGCTAGAGAATTGGCGGAGGCTTTCCTCTCAGAGGAGCCCAATGAGGCTGTTTTTGGGGCACCTAGAGCAGGACCTGGGCTCTGGGCATCACTAATCAGGATCATAGCCCCTACAACTGGACAGGCATTTGAAGTGCATCGCTTGGAACAAAACCTTGCTGCTTTATGGTAAGTAAATGTTTTCTGAGTTAACATATTGATCACAATATTAGACCCTGTTTCTTCAAGGGGGTCATTGTGGGCACCTGTGCTACTAATCTTTATGAAATAGTTACCACAAGTCCAATGCCATTGGAAAAATAGCGTTGAGTAAAAGTAACTAGATAATTTATAATAGAAAATCATATTTATGTATTTATAACATAAATGTGAATCAAGGATTAAATTTTAATTGGGATAACTAGTACTAGCAAGATTTTTCTGAAATATTATACAAAATTAGTTTTATTTGTATATGCCAGAACTCCTTATTCTTAGTATATTCAAGAATTGGTTTAAACGTCTTTACGAGCATCGTGTAAATTTTTCATACTTACCACTTGGTGTATGATGTCAATTATAAAGGTTATAAATAAAATTAAAAAATTGGAATGATGACTTTCATGTGTGCTATCATTTTAATAATAAAAAATTAATATGAATAATGGCGTTAAAAAAATATTGGGCCACCATGTGGCTAGATTAGAAATTGAAATTATGACCTTTTGCTTCTGAAGGACTACTCTGATTGCTGAGTTGTACAGTTCCTCAGGTATAATTATTTTCAAAGGCTTATGGATATGAATATGAAACATTGATATGATGCTTATAAAGATGTTTAAACTAATTCCCAAATATACTTTAGAAATATTGTCTAGCACTAAAATCATTGTAATAATTCAAATTAGGTTATATTAAACAAAAATGTCTTTTATTTGTCATTTTATAATTCTTTGGGTCGCAGAATTTTTGTGTTTAGTGCTTAAAAGTGCGGTATTTGTGCAGCTTGGGGCTTGTCAAATTCGCCAATCAGGGTGACCAGCTGTTCCTCATAGTCGGTGTCGCCAAGGAGTTCCAATTGAACCCTAGATTGAGCAACGGAGGCTTTCTCTACACGTATAAGTAAATAAACCATGTTTTTTATTTAATCTATATATTTATATATTAGAATAGTAAGCGGGGTATTTAGTAATTCAAAATTATTTTTATAATATATATGAAAATGCAAGCTTCTTATACCCAACAGGGGCACAGTACTTTTGTATTTACTTAAATACATATTCATATCAAGGAAATAGTGTAAACTACTTATTGAATCAACAATATAACTATTTTAATTCATTACATTTTTTTTCATTGCTAAATAATGTGATCTGCAATATTCCTAAAGCTCACGTCAAACATTTTAATGATGACAAATCACACTATCTGCACACCTTGATGATAATCCTGCAGTGCTGACTTCAGACTTAGTATAATATTAGTACCATTGGACAAGGCACAGAGGCCATTTAAGGCATTTGATTGTAGGGTGAGTTCCGAATGTACGAGCATCGAGCTGTTGCATAAAACGGTCCTAGATGAAGTTCCGCTAGCTATCTGTCCTTATCAAGGACGTGTCTTGGTTGGCGTGGGCAGAATGCTGCGCCTTTATGACCTGGGCAAGAAGAAGCTTTTGAGGAAGTGCGAGAACAAGCATATACCCAATGCTGTAGTTTCCATCAATGCCATTGGTCAGAGGATTTATGCTAGTGATGTACAGGAGTCCGTGTATGCAGTTAGGTACAAGCGTCAAGAAAATCAGCTGATAGTCTTTGCAGACGACACGCATCCCAGATGGATTACCACCACCTGTGTCTTGGACTACGATACAGTGGCGACGGCTGATAAATTTGGCAATATCGCTGTGGTAAGTGAAAATAGAAACTGTGTTGCTTCGATTTTTGCTTCATTAAGGCAGCCGCTTTGAGGTATAATAATTTTAAAATGCTGAAAACGACTTGAGTGTTAACAGCAGCAAAGTGATTTATTCAGTAAGCGTGGTGAGGTGCCAGACCCGTGGTACCAAAAGGATCAGTTATATTGACAACATTAGTATATAAAACATTAGGAGAGTAGCACAAGTATAATGAAGGATGAACAGAAGGAATTAGCAAACTTCAAGTTGACTAACCTGGAGTTGATGTATAAAGGATCAGACATCCACACGGGACATTCGAGTTTGAATCCCACCCACCACTTCTGGTTTTAATGTGTGATATCTATACTGTAACTCTCTGATTCTTTAGAATTAACTAAATGATTTACGCAATCAGCCCCGGAAATTAATTAAAAAAAAAATTAACTAAAGCGCTGGAGGAACGAGTTCACAGCAAATGAACACTGCCGTAGTAAGGTGGCTAACATCTGCGTTAATCCATTTTTCTGACATATTAATGTATGTCACTCGCTCTTATCCGCACATTCTTGGTCTCAATTTGTTTCACTTGTTCCCATTGCGGTTTTCTTGCTTTCAATTTATCTCTTTTGCACTCTATGTGTTTTGTTCTCGTTTGCGATGTTGCCTGATGCAAGAGAGCAGAAGAAACATAAGCCCAAGTAATATCTACTGAGTACTGCTCTTGATAGGGTTGATTACACGGATTCTGAATAATGGATGTAAAACAAGTATTATTTTGTATATACGTATGTAACAGCATTCAAACAACAGTACAATTTGACGCTTTCAAAGAAAACCAGTGAGAGGAATGAGGTTGTAACTGGTCGGTTGAAAAGTGCACACCTCCTCTCGCACCTATTTTCGACCCAAGCATATTTGCTGAGCGGTCACGTACAGCAATTCGAACACATGTAAAGGCAATAAAGAAGAGGTGTTGAGACCTTTAAAAGGGTAAATGTGATCGTATTTATATCGTTCTTGGTTTTATTTCTATTGACAAAATATCATTAATGTGTTAAAATATTTCAGACAAAAAAAAATTGAATTAAAGAAGTTCATGATAATACTTTTTGGACTGGTTTTTCAATGTCTCACGTTTGGCTAGCTCTATTGATCATAATCTCCTTTGTTCAGTACTATATAAAGGCAAGCTGCGCACTTAAAAAATGATGTCTCCTGCTTTGTGAATGTCACAAGTAGTATTTATATTGAGTAATAATCATGAAATAATTATTGTACCGCGTATATATATACATACTATATTCATTTTCCTCGAGCTTATTCCTCCAGAGCATCTTGGTTCCTCCACACAGGACCCTTAAAGTCAACTCAGAGTTTGATAGTGCTTTCTGTGAATCATTTTCTGTTTAAGTGTTTTGATACGAATCAAATGTAAACGGATTAGAAAGAAAAGTCAAAGAATTAAAAAAATTTATAGAAAAGTTAGGGTTAAGCATTCGAATAAAATTTTAATGGATTTTAGAGAATATACATAGGTCAAGCTTTGAGGTTAGAATTTTCATGGCGTAATTGTTAGTACATACAGATGGACCCATTAATTTGTTCCACGACCCCTGAAGGGGGCAAGGAGAAACTGGAATGCGATCGTGGAGGTGCCAAATGGCAGGGACTGGTTGAACCTGATTTACCGATTCTACGCTCAATATGCGCGTGATTTACAAACTGCGCTGAAACTTATAAACATGGTCGGTGTAATACATATTGATGTACATTGTAGTATTGTTCATAAAAACTGGTGAATATGACATTACGAAACCTAATATAAGTTATTGGCAGTATAAGGAGATGGAAAATGAGGGTATTAGCTTTAAACATTGAAAAAATGTCCTTCAAGAAGAAACTTTTGCATCTTAGTTGCTTCGTTAGAATAACTGGTAAAGCAACTGATATTAGGAAGACATACAAAGTAACTAAGATGCAAAAGTTTCTTCTCGAAGGACATTTTTTCAATGTTTAAAGCTAATACCCTCATTTTCCATCTCCTTATACTGCCAATAACTTATATTAGGTTTCGTAATGTCATATTCGCCAGTTTTTATGAACAATGCAACAATATATATATATCAATATATATTATACTGGGCAAGATTATAAATTTCACAGCAGTTTGTAAATCGCGTGCATATTGAGCATTGAACCGGTAAACCAGGTCCAGCCGGTCCCTACCACTTGACACCTCTACGATTGCATTCTAGCTTCTGCTTGCCCCCCTTCAGGGGTCAAGGAACAAATTATTGGGTCCGTCTGTATTCGATTTGAGTAGTTACCTGCCAGATGCATTGACGATATTTGATCTCATCCGATTATTCTCCTTTTGTGCCAAAAACATTAAGGACTTTAACTATAATTTTGATGCTAATTCATGAAGAATTAAATAGTTCACGTGCATAACGTTAGTATGATTTTGTGCATGTCATAATGGTCGGCGATTAATCCATAAAAAGCACGAAGCCACGATCATGAGATCTAAAAATTATAGAATAATCAGACAATTAACTCAACTATAATTTATTAATACAATTACCGTGCTTTGTTATATATTTTATGGCTATGTAAATGTTTGTACATAATGCTGCGCTGCAAAATTTATAATTATTAAATTACACTCTATATCTACAGTCTGATGATTTTGACACATAACAAGTATAAAATTACCATAAAATAAATATGTTCAAATGGGAATTAATAAAGCATACAGAACGTTAAGACAGTACAAGTTTTCACTTAGTTTAAGGTAGGGATTACATATGCGCTGATACTTTCAATTTTCATATAACAATAATATTGATATTTGCATCTCAATGAAATCAGATAAAAAATGTACACAATTTAATTTATTTTGTTATTGCTGGATAATATATTACATATAATGCAATAATATAAAATATAAAAATTTAAGTCACAAGTGTACAGCTATAGTAGTGTTGTATATGGTGTTTACTTTATACTAATGATACGTGGAGATCCAAGAGTAAGTTGCTTACAAATAGAATGAATTGTGTATAACACAAAACGAACCCAATCTGTTTGCAAATTGAAAAAGAAATCATTAATAGTACATTTTAATTGCTAGTCAGCTATTTACACCAAATATTTGGACTATCAGATCTCCGCTCAGAATCTCATCTAGCTACTACCTTATATGTTATTAATCTAGATTCGCCTGGCAAGTGGAATAAACGACGACGTAGACGAGGATCCTACTGGCAACAAGGCTCTGTGGGATAGAGGCCTGCTTAATGGTGCCAGCCAGAAAGCAGATGCAGTCGCTTGTTTTCATATTGGCGAAACAGTGATGTCTCTGCAAAAGGCCACATTGATACCAGGTGGTTCTGAAAGCCTGGTATATACAACTTTGAGTGGCACAGTGGGTGTGCTTGTGCCTTTCACAAGCCACGAGGACCATGACTTTTTCCAGCATTTGGAAATGCATATGCGTTCTGAACATCCTCCACTGTGTGGCAGGGACCACCTATCATTCCGCTCTTACTACTACCCGGTGAAAAACGTAATAGATGGCGATCTCTGTGAACAATTCAACTCTATTGAACCAGCCAAACAGAAGAGCATTTCTGGAGACCTGGAGAGAACACCTTCTGAGGTCTCCAAGAAGTTGGAGGACATACGAACCAGATATGCCTTCTAAGAAACTCCTCTTATTTTTGTACTTTTCCATAGATGGACTTTTTTGACCTGAATTTTTCGACAGAAACCTGATTTAAATTTCCGAACGAAATTCTTATTTGGATTTTTGAGTGAAATTTTTATTTGAATTTCTAAATGAAAACCATATTTGAATTTCTTAATGGAATTCTAAATTGGATTTTCCAAATTTGCCATTAATCCATTATATGGATTAAATTATTCTCTTTCAATTCTCTTTTCTCTTTAAAAGATACACTTTCTGAGAAGTCTCTCTGACTTTTGTATTTTTCCATTGATTTACTAATTAGAAAAGCATTCAAATTAAATTAAGGTTTTTCAATTCCATTCTCAATCCAATCAATTTTCAGGTCATCTTTCATATCTTTTTGCTAAATATAATATGTCACTGTAGTGGTCCACTTGTTTCTTTTGCGTTATAAGTCGTTTAAATTATTTGTATGATGTGGATATGACATTATATGTAACGATTTACATTCGTTTACATAAAAATACATCAAGTTGCAATTTATATAGCTGTACTTTATACTAATGCAAACGTGAGTAAGTACACTGTGGAAAGTAAAAAACGTGAATAGCAACACTAACATCATTTATGTGCAATCCGCGATGGAGCGATGTGTTATGCAGTACAGCTTCATGTCTTGTTCCACAGTAATTAAAAAATTAATTAAATTTCATCGATTAGGTTTCAAATATTTCTTGATCTGACTCGATGGAAGAAACAAAAGAGTATCTGAATGAAAATAGAAAAGCATATATAAATAAAATTTAAAAAAGGGACACTCTTGATTAAAAGTTCATTCAGGAGGTTGGTAGGGTTTTTTTATAGCGATCAATTAGATTTAGTATTTATTTCTGGTCTTCGATGGACAAAGATTATATTGCAGGAGTAAATGCAAATTGTGACAATTAAATACATCGATAATTAGTTTTTATTCAACAGTTATCGGCAAACATTTAAGTATTAATAAAGTGTTGCAGTATTTCCGCGATTCCACGTTTGTTCTTGTTTATTTAGAATTCGACGAAATCTGTAATTATGTTCGGGCACTGTTTTTGTACGAAAATAAAAAAAAATTATCACTAGAAAAAAAAGAGGTTTGTATTATTCTCAACAAAATATCTTAATTTTCCTAGAATAAATCCTTGAATTTTTAAAAGCGTCTATTATTTTGTTTGAAATGTGTCTTTGTATGGTCAAACTCAATCATTTATTCCGGGACTCTGAAAGGGGGGCAAGGAGAAGCTGGAATATACCGTGGAGGTGCTAGACGCTAGCGACCGGCTAGACCTGATTTATCGACTCTATGATGAATTACCGCCAGTATAAGGAGATGGAAAAGGAGGATGTTAGCTTTAAAAATTGAAAAAATATCCTTCAAGAAGAAACTTTTGCATCTGAGTCGTTTCATGTGATTTCGTAGCATCAATTGCTTCGCCAATTTTTTAAACACAAAATAAGTAGTGCTTCCGTGCGATATTTCACTCAGAAGTTTTTTTCTAAACGACATTTTTTCCATTTTTAAAATAAAGACTCCTTTCCTATATCCTTATATTGGCAATCATTTATATTAGGTTCTGTAATATTATATACGCCTGTTTCTATGAACTATACAATTAAATATATCGATATGATATTAAATAAATAAACCGACTAATTAAATATACCGATTATGATTATAAGTTTCTGCGCAGTTTGTAAATTGCGCGCATGTCGATGAATCAAGTTTAACCAGTCCCTGTTGCACCTCCATAGTCCTATTCCAGTTTCTTCGTGCTCCTCTTCGGGGATCCTGAAACAAATTAACCCTTAACGTTCTTTGACTTATAATTGTGAATATCGACAGGCAACTATAACTTATTCTCATCATATTTCGACTTGCAAGTTTTTAAGTGTGAGATTTTAAATGCTACAATGACACATATATTACAATATTAAAGTCGTTCAAAACAATCTTTATTCATCACAGGAGCAATATAATTTTGAGTGTAATTTCAGGACTAGTATGTAAGGGCACTGATTCCGAGTGTACAAACGCCGTGTGTTCAATGCAAGCAATGCGTGTGTGGGGCAGACGGACCCATTAATTTGTTCCACGACCCCTCAAGTGGGGCAAGGAGAAGCTGGAATACGACCGTGGCGGTGTCAGGCGGCTGGGGCCAATCGGCCCAGATTTATAGACTCTGTGATCGACACGCGACATATTTAATTGTATTATTCATACATTCGTGCAAATACAACATTATAGAGCCTAATATAACTTATTGATTGTCTAAGAAGGTAGGAAAAGAACGAAATATCTTTTAAAATTGGACAGTCGCCTGACACCGCCACGGTCGTATTCCACCTTTTCCTTGCCCCACTTGAGGGGTCATGGAACAAATTAACGGGTCCGTCTGGAATATTACCATCACTGACGTGATCGCGGTTCGTTCATGAGTGCGCGGAATGTACCGATGCAGAACTGCATAAATCGTTTGCCGAGCGTGCAAAAGCTTTGGCGGAGGGTTGCGAAGCTAAGATGAGTCCCGTCAGGTAAAGAACAGTGGTAGATAAGTGAAATGAGAAGTGCAATGATTGCGATGCAATAACAATTAGATGTTTGGCATTATTGCACATCGTCGAAATTTATTGAAGGACACTTCTTTGTAGGAGAGGATATTCTGTATCTAAACATAGCAACTTAGCCGAGTATAAATTGCATTGCATCTGTTTCAACGGTTGGTGCCCCGTTCAATGGCATTATTCCGGCAGAACAGATCGCCGTAACAAAAAGATTAAACATTGTCTTTTAATTCGCCAGTCGCATTTAGGCCGAGTCTTTTTCGTCGTTATTATCGCAGCACGCCTTATAAATTTAGCAGAAACTTTGGCCTTAATTATATCTTGTTTGACTCCGTTTTCAAAATTTCACGAATAAGCTAAAAAAAACTTTCAGGTGTAAAAAAATAATATCGAAAAAGTTTGTGACAATATCTTTTTGGTGGGGTTTTTAACCACTTGCGCTATAAAGACGTGCCACGCACGTTGAGATGTTTTTGTACCAAATCCGCCAACGACGTGTATACCACGTCGATAGGAATTTCAATAAACGACGTGACCGTCATGTCGGCTAACAGTTAGATTGTTCATTATTCGAGCTACAGTTCCAGAATCAATGTATCGCCTTACCGCATATTATATTGTAGAGCAATAGCAGAGCTATTGTAGAGCGCGGTACGGCAACCAAAAGTGAAATCGTAGTGCAAGTGGTTAACACGTTAAGTGTCACGTCAGTCATCAGTTACTAACACTGGACTTTCCGTTCAGGTCACATCAGTCACCGGTGATTGACAGCGTAGTTTTAAGCCGCGAGCATGGCCTGGCGGAAATTGCCTTATAAATTTACGTCGCACTCGATGTATTAAAAACATAAATATGATTTATTAAAACAAGGTAAAGAAAGGTGAAGTTCGCTTGTACATTGATTACGGAAGGTTTTAACTCTTCACATTAAATTTTTCGCCATCTTTAAATTTAACAAACGTGAATTTGTATTATAACATTAAGACTATAAATGAATGCAGGATACGAATCCAAATAGTATTTATTATGATTAAAAAAAGTCACCTGACCTATCTATTTATACTCTGGTTCGCCTATCGGCGAGCGGCCCGCAGTGGCTTGCTTGATAGGGGTACAGACAGACCCATTAATTTGTTCCGTGACCCCTCAAGTGGGGCAAGGAAAAGGTGGAATACGACCGTGGTGGTGTCAAGCGGCTGTCTAATTAAAGATGTTTCGTTCTTTTCCTACCTTCTTAGACTATCAATAAGTTATATTAGGCTCTATAATGTTGTATTTGCACGAATGTATGAATAATACAATTAAATATGTCGCGTGTCGATCACAGAGTCTATAAATCTGGGCCGATTGGCCCCAGCCGCCTGACACCGCAACGGTCGTATTCCAGCTTCTCCTTGCCCCACTTGAGGGGTCGTGGAACAAATTAATGGGTCCGTCTGTATGACGGCACCTGGAATTACAACACATGATGATACGCTCACGCTCTGCTGACGCCATGGTTAAATTGTGCGACGAC
Organism: Ampulex compressa; assembly: GCA_038496175.1. Classification (NCBI taxonomy): domain Eukaryota; kingdom Metazoa; phylum Arthropoda; class Insecta; order Hymenoptera; family Ampulicidae; genus Ampulex; species Ampulex compressa. The sequence goes on along the minus strand of JBCFXI010000345.1, from coordinate 161,644 downwards.
CACGGAACTCCGCCCTTCACCCCCTCGGGATTTTGCGTGCAATGGCGACTTGAGTCCGCTTTCGGACCGCCTCGAACCACAATGATGTTGCTCCTATAGTGGGAGAAGCCTTAGTCCCTTCTTCAGTGACATCATTCACAACATGGTTAGTTTGGCAGGGAAAACGAGAAACATGTCAGACGGTATACGTATATATACAGACGGACCCATTAATTTATTCCTTGATCCCCGAAGGGGGGCAAGGAGAAGTTGGAATGCGACCGTAGTGGTGTCAGGCGGTTGGAGTCAAGTGGTCCAGGTTTATAGACTGTGATCGACATGTGCACTATTACAAACTGCACAGCAATATAATTATGGTTGTTACAATACGCGTTGACGTATTTAATTGTATTATCCATAGAAACATGGAAATACGACATTATACAGCCTAATATAACTTATTGCTAATCCAAGAAGGCAGAAAAAAAACGAAATATCTTTTGAAATTGCAAAAATGTCCTTCAAGAAGAAACGTTTGCAAAGATATTTCGTTGTTTTTCCGCTTTCTTGGATTAGCAATAAATTATATTAGGATGTATAATGTTCTATTTCCTCGTTCCTGTGAATAATACAATTAAATATGTCAATGTGTGTTGTAACTTTCATAATTATATATTTCTACGCAATTTGTAAATAGTGCGCGTGTCGATCACAGAGTCTATAAGTCCAGACCGATTGGCCACAGTCGCTTAACACCACCACGGTCGTACTCCACTTTTTCCTTGCCCTTTTTCAGGGGTCGCGACAAATGAATGGGTCCGTCTGTCCGTGCGCGCGTAAGCAGTGAAGTGTCAGGCTTGTGCTCGCTCATTGCTAATTGTTGCGCGCTTTGCAGGCTCTTGTAGGGAAATATGCACGAGTACAATAAAGAACACTTTATTTTTAGAAATAGGTTAAAACGACTAATGAAGTCGTAGAGCACGCATTAAGCATTCGCTTAATTACCCAATTACAACTTATTCGTACCCAATTTTATAACTTATTTCTAATCGCTGGCCCATAGACACCTTCAGTAATGACGATGCGATATCACTCCATTTCTCAGAAATCTCATAAAACATATTGAAAGTTATAACTTATTGCACGTATATGTATGCATACATACATATATGCATATTTCGGGTGCACGTATTTGGAAGAGCATCGGGATTATTTTTACTCATTACTAATTAATGCGCTTTGTGGACTTTTGCAGGTAAATATGCACGAGTAAGAAAACAGAACAATTTATTTTCCGAAATAAATTGAAACGGCTAACATAATTGTTCGTTTCTCAATACTTTTGTTTCTTTTTTCTTTTTTTAAAATTTATTTTTGGTATGGATTGCTATAGTCATTTGGCCTAGGACCTATTGTTTAAATGTAGGTTTTCCTAGCGACCGGTTTTTTGTATCATCGACGACGGGATACGCTTTGTGCTTCACGTCACCTACTCTTTCCCACGAATTGAATTGTAATGTTTTCCTACAGAACGCATCATGTCAGCGTGGAAAGTGTTGCGTCGATGCAGTAGACCCGACTGTTTCTGGAGAAGTCAATTGCGTTGTACGCTGCGTGATTTTGGCTGTTGTTATTAGTTCCTTCACTCTGTTGTAGGGGGAGGTTGTCCAGCCTTCTTTAATGAGATTCAAAACGGAGGAGAACCTTTCAGGGGGCAATTTAAGGTACTTTTGGAACTTTTCTGCTTTCTCAAGAAGATGACTTTCGATCAAATTATCGAAAGTTCCTTTATGTCTCCGATTTGTGAATATATCACCCACTTGTTTCCTGAATTTTGCATGCTCTGTCAGTATGAACTCTCCTTCCCCATCATCATCCATAATTTCTTTAATTAACATCGCGACCATTATCTTCCTCTTTTTGCACAATGTCCTCATTTTACACGCTTTCCTTACGCCGATGGGATAGATAAACACGTCTCTTCTAGGAAAACACTTTCACGCCGCACAATATATTTTGCGCTCTTATTGAAGTTTTCAGGCAAATTCGGTGCTTGCTACCCAAAAAACTAGTTGCTAGGAAAACCTACCTTAAGTTGGGTTCTGAACCACCAGACTTACAATATACAGATCACATGGAATAACCAGAGGTGATTGGCCGAGATTCGAATCCGGGCCTCTCGCCTGGAAATCCGAGATTCTATCCACTACACTACCATAGCTCTATTTTTCAATACTGATACGCTCGCTCTTAATGCCGAACTACAACTATTCTTATTTCTAATCGTTGGTCCACGGGCACATTCGATGATAAGAACACGTCACCCCTTTTGCAAGAAGAACTATACAGTGCATTGTAAGTTACAATGGAATACGTCGCACCGACAAAGCGTACATATATACAGGGTGGATCACTTAACTTGCGACTGTAGAATATCTCCAAAACTAAGCGTTGTAAAAAGAAATGTCTTGCATAAAAGTTGCTTGATATTATGGGGAAAAGTAAAAAGCCATTTGTTGCGTTTTAATTGGTTTGGATGATAATTTCAGGATCAAAGTGCGTTTTTTAAATGGGAACCAACATTTCTTATTTTATTTTCTCATTTCTCATAAAAAGCGAAACAATTTTTGTATAAAGCACTATGCAATTGATCTTAAATCAACGTAAATAACAAGAAAAATTATGAATCAGATATAGAAAAAGTACATAATAAAATCAACTTAGGTCTATTGGCCAAATATTAAACTGTCTACTCTATATTCGTAAAAGTATTATGATCTGTGAGAGGCCGTTACGGCAACGTTCTAAAAGTAAATTTGGCAGTAACTCTTTCGTTCTTGTTTCTATTAACATTCTGTATTTTGGCAGTTAGACTTCGTTTAATTATTCAACTCATCGCTCCAAATCGTAGGGTGCATACCAAAGTGTCTGATTTATTACACGATCGATATTTCAGAATTTTGCTCACTAAGTCTCCTAAGATGTTTGGCCTACTCTATATCTTGTTTGTGGTGTAAGTTTCAATGACGGAGGTTCTTCAACGATTGTGTTTGTTGATAGTTGTGTAACGACTGACTGTTTTAAACGATTCTTTACCGTAATTAGTCGGTTGTAATTTCCAGATAAAATGCAGTCCTGCTGCTTGCGAATTGCTTTCCGTTGGCTGTTGTAGAAAGTCGAACGTGACAGAAATAATAGGAGAACAAACGTGTCTGTTCTGCACCTCGTCTGTGATGCTACATATTAATATCTACTACATTCAGTCGTTATAATTAAGAGAATAAAATGGAAGATAGGAATAGAGGGGCGAGGTGAGAATAAATGTAATATCATTTTTAATTTCGGTTGGTTTAATAAGTCTACGTCGATTGCAACAATAATAATCGACGAGAATTCTCTAGACGCTTTGAGTCTTTCGATAAAAAATTCTATAGTCACTACTTACCAGACGACGAACCATTCGCTTATGCCATTTCGAATTTACTTACGTGCATTTGAAGTATAATTAATTATATCATCTAATACTTGAGAACTGTCTTGAATTTAATATTATATTAAGTATTTAATTGAATTTAATAATATATTTAATGTATAATTAATTATACGGGAGATATACTTGATAAATATCTGAAATTTAACAGTAAACTCAAAGTATAATTAATTACATAGAAAACATAATTGATAAGTGGGACAACATTCATATTGCATTGAAAGGATCTATGATTAACTATATCATCACAGGATAAGTATTTCGAATTCAATGGTGTGTCTTAAATATTTGTAAGATCGAGATTCTTTCATAACATAAATAGACATTCGTGGGAAGATTTGATTAGAGGGCTTTGGTAGCTTAACCCCTTGATATACAAATAAGACGGAGTTTGACACGTTCGAAAAATACTATTCAGTTTCGCTCAACTGAAGTTACATCGAAGCAGAGCAAGAGCGCGTTTCATTTTGAAATTTAGATTGTTATATAAGATTTAAGCAGGTTGATACATAATGTTAACGGCGAACAATTATTTATAATTTTTACTAAACTTGTGTTTTTACCATATTGTGTAGTATGGTATATGCTGTGCAAAATCTCTGCTATACTGTATACTATTGTCAATGTGCTTCTTCTGATTTGCAGTTGCTCTTTTATTATTGGAATTGTTACAAAGGTAGGTGGACCATCTCGAATATTCTAAATAAACCAGAATTGACGCAAGAGTGAAGCAACTGAGTAATCTAATACAGGTTTTTAAAATTAAATTCACCCTTCTAAAAATCAAATACGTTTGCATATATATCAAATTTAAAAAACATCAAATAATGTTCATTACATAATAAGAAATAAAAAATTCTATTGTAATTCGTACAATTACATAATTACATATGGTGATGAAAGTATAATATATATGAAAACTGTGTGCAGATAATTCAGTAATTTAATAATAATAATACTAATAATATGTATATAGTATATGTATATAATATATATAACCTAGTCTATAGTCTCTTTGAATTATTATTGTTATTGCATTACTGAATTATCTGCATAGTTTTCATACATACCTTCACATTCATATATAATTATGTAACTGTATGAATTATAATACAATTTTTGATTTCTTACTATGTAATTAACATTATTTCATGTTTTTTTTGAATATAATATACATGTAAAAGTATTTGATTTGTAAAAGGGTGAATTTAATTTGAAAAATATGTAATATACTGCACGGTGTCCGCCGAAAACTGCTCTTGACGAGTCAGTCTCGTCAAAGTCTACAATGGTACATGAAATAAACAACAAGTCCAGCTCGTCATTGTATGTCAAGGGGTAAATCATTACTAGAGGAGTCGCACGGCAAGCGAGTTTTCGGTTTCGGTTCTCGATCCACCAATCCAATTTTTTCCGTGGCTCCTATATGTAGTATATTATACCATATAAACATATGACAATACGTGTTGAATTTAATTCTATATTAGAATTATAACAAATTATATTGTCAATATATTAGCAGGGGCACTTACTGATCGTGCTTTCGAGAATGGTTCGCCAAGTGGTTGTTTAATACTTTCTGCAAGAGATACACCCTTCTACTTACTTTCTACCGATACACGTGATAGGAGGTGCAGGTGAAATTCCCAGCTTTAGACTTGCTACCGATCCTGAACTAAATTCAATTCTTTCTATCATCAAATTTATTCGCAATTATTTTCATTATAGTCGTTACCAGAATTCCAAATGATTATAAAAAATCGGTTAAGTAAAACCATAGCTGATGCTAGTATGCACTGTGTTTCTTTGATAAAATCATTATTTTCAATTTTCATACCCATAAATATTTTTATAAAAGACTATACTGATTTTCATTGATTATTATTTACATCCATAATTAATATAACATAATAAAAGGCTATCGTAATCTTCAGTGGCAGTCAGAATTATTTTAATATATGATTACTATGATCTTTACTGGTACCCAGAATCGTAGTCGAGGAGAGGGGTCCTAGGTTATACTCCCCGCAACCCTCCGCGAAGTAGAAAAAACGATAAAATAAAAATACAACATATATACAATAATGTTAACATAACCTATATTTGGCTATTTTTATCCTTTTATGGAATGAAAATATAATTATGAACATTTTTTACGCATTTAAATTTAACAAAGTGGTAGACAAATTACTTAACCCCTTCCACCACTTCTGTCTACGGGCCTGCTAATACCCATACATATTTCAATACATAATATAGTTAACCTTGGACTCAATTACTATCATGTTAAGAAACTGCAGTAATTTTTGTTAATCTTTACTCGTGCCCATTATTAATACAATATAGAATAGAACACTACTGTAACATTTACGGGCGCCCATAAATATTTTATTATAAATTGAAAGTAAGGTATGATGATAATCGACTTGAGCAGTGATAAAGAATGAGAGTATCGGTAGCCGGCCTGGCGTGGGACCGTCGAATTGGCCCTAGTTAATTGCTTTCTAAACGTGAAGTAACAGTAGTTCATGTTTTCGTATCGGATTTTCTCTTGTGCCATTTCTCTTCTTCCCCTCTTAAATTCTAATATTTTACAATCATCCCTCCCTGGCCTTCCTAAAACGGCTGTAAATTAATTCACCGTGCCCACCTTTATAATTTTTCGTGACACGCTTTTTAACTAATTCAACGATTGACACAAATCAATTAATTCCCTGATTTATCAACAATCAATCCACGGATTCTATTAAATCGTTAATCAAATGAAAATCGATGACATGGGATCCTTGTTCGCGTATAAAATATCAAACATTTTTCAGGTTACAAATGGTATAACGTTAAATGAGATTATTTAGTGGCTAACAATTAATAAGTAGCATGTTTTACATACACACGGACGCACGCGCGCGCGCTTGTGTGTGTACGTGTATATAAATAACATAAATAACGTAACAGGGAGTATAAAGTAACAAAATGTAACAGCATGGGTCAAAAGTTTAGTTTATAATCGTTCTGTTACACGATTATTTATTTGTATCGCGAAGGATATATTAAAGCAGAAAATCTAATCACATATAAAATGAACACGATTAATAATATAATGTATATTATATAAAATAATGGGGCCACCGAACGCCAAGATAAGAAAATAATAATTTAATATCAAGAGTAACAGTTTAATACTTTAATATTTACAAAAAATAAGAATCTAATATCGGAGATGAAAGTTTTGTCCTTATATTAAGGGAAATTCTTGGTATGCCCAAGATGGCAGTTAACTTCCGACTCTTGTAGGGTGTCTATTTTCTCTAAGAAAAACCACCCCCGTGTGGGACGTCTGCGCCTTACCGCGCATCCAACCCTTCGGGGCACGGTGGTACAAGAATCCTTTTTAGCAGATTAGGTACATGGTGCACCAAAAGAAGTTATACATATATCCGAATAACAAAAACCGGTCGCTGTTTTATGTCAATTCCATCTAAAAAAAAGAAACAAAGTTAAGAGAGGTAGAGAATGTAACATTTTTTCAATGTAAATACATTTTTGGACTAAGCTGTATATACCTACAGTTGAATAAAATCTTCAGCCCTGTATATATCAGGTATTCTTAAACATGTATATACATACGTTGAATTTAAGAAATCACTATTTTAGGTCGATTTAATATAAAAAAAAAAAAAGAGAAATCAAATTAAGAAAGCAAGGAATCGTAAAAGTTATAATATATTTTTTCTGGGCACCACGTACGTATAATATTGTGATAAGCACGGCAGTTTGTTATTAAGTTTCACCGATTTCATCTTGTAATTTTTTTCTTATCTTGGTACCCATTTATTATTCTTTCCAAGTATATTAATTTCATCTCGTTTATTATTAGCTATATATTGTAATATTTTCATTTCCAAATAAATATTCCAGGAAATTTTATTTACCTGAACATTCTGTGCCCCAAAGGATTGCTTTCTAAATCCTGTAAAAATCCTTCAGAAGGGCGACACGTCGACGCCCTTCGTCCTTTTCTAATTTTATTTTTACACGCAAATTGTCCTTTATACCACACATTTTTCTCCTTCTCCTTCTCTCTTTGTTTCTTCTTATTTCTTGATCCACGATACAAGTTCCTTCCTGCTCTTCTTTCTGATTCGGCGAGAGACACGTGGAAACGACAAAGTCTCTTGCAGGTGCTTCTGTGTTAGCTGGTATTTTTATATGCAGTCAAGAATACGACGATACTTTTGGGGTGGGCACTTTTTGGATTGGAGTTTCCTGAGGATCGACATCCCCTGCAGCGCTTTAAGTTAATAAGTTAACTATGAGAAATTTTCGCCTTCGAGAGAATTTCTCTTTCGAATAATAATTTTGCTATGAGAAAATTTCTTTTTTAAATGATAATTTTACGTGGCGAAAAATTTCGTTTTCAAAGATAATTTTATCGGAAGAAATATTATATGTAAGACGTACGTACTGAATATTGTGTGAAATTATTGGAAATGATAAAAAAAGTAGTAAATATATAATTAAGCTGCGGAGTATGTTGGGTATATTTATTCGCTTAAAGCTGACATTTATTCGGTCAGTATTTTTAAACATTCTATAAATTCAAAATCTTCGGATTGATCAAACTTACTAACCATTTAATGAAATATTAAGCATTTATCGATAAAGTACTGACTGTATGTTTTATAAAATATTGGAAGTTTACGGATCAAAGTATTCATCATACACGTCATACAATATTAAGAATTCATAGATGGAAAAGCACTGACAGTTTATTTCGAAAGATACGTGAATTTAGTCGATGTAGCTAATACTGACCAAGTAAACGATGATGTCGGGGCGGAAAGTCGACAGATGTTTTACGTTTTTAACCCTTTGATCGCGTAAGGCGTATATATACGCGGTTACAGATCCATCAATATACACGCAGAGCGTACATATACGCTGTCATATGCGACTTTCATGTAAATATCGCACCGTATACATTGATGGTTCGGTATAAGAGTGTGCCATAGTCAAAAGATTAATTGGACGGTGAACCGCAAAGTATCGTCGCTAAACTGTGGTCTCCCGGTCTACGTGGATGTACTCCACAAAACCGGGTTGTTGTTGTCAGGATGCGGAGCCCAGAAGTGTTTCCTGAGTCGGTGCACGCCTTGGCTTATTGCTCTTCTTCGTCCCCTTGTAGTGAAGTCTTTTCGTCCGTGCCTTCGACCTACAACAACCGTTTTTAAGGTAGAAGTACCGTTTTAAGGTGAAGTAGTTGACACTTAAAGAACTTTGTGCCTATTCATTCATATAGCTCACGCTAAGCTCATTTTTTGGAAAATGTATGATTAGTAGTCGCTGCACAAACCATTCTTCCATTATATCGTGACAAGTATTCATTAGTGATGGCAGGGGGAAATTTTTTTTTTCTAAATCTTTTTTTTCTAAATCTTTTCTAAATCTTTTTTTCTAAACTTTTTTCTAAACTTTGAGTTAATGGTCGATACTCAGCGAAAACCAAAAATTCGGTAGCTTACATCCTTTTGCTTCAGTAATTGACATAGGAAGAAAAATTAATGAATGAACTAGTTTTGTGAATGTATGAATACAACAATTTATTGAAGATATAGAAAAGATTGTTCTTGAGTAAGTTTAGAAAAAAAAATTAAATTAAAAAATTAAGTTTCATAGCTGCCGTCTTTACTGAGTTTTATGGAGCTGGGCATACTTTACAGCCGCTTGCATAGCCTTTTCTGTATAATTTCGAAAGTTACCCTTCGTAGTAGGCATCTCAAAATTGACAGACAAACAAAATCAATAGTTGACACTTAAGAATTTAATAGTCGACACCTCATGTGAACTACCGAATAACAGACAATTATAAGTTTCAATAGTTGACACGGGGTGATTTTAGACAGTTTAGCATTTTTAGTTGCTAATTTTTATAAATAATTCCCTTTTTATGTTTCAAACAACATAAACAAATGCATTTTGACCCACAATGATTAAATAATACAAACTTGCAACACTTACATTTTAACGCGAGTCGCGCATGGATTTGATTAATCGCTTGTTATGACACTTCTCAATGGTGGAATATGCGTAGTAGTTTGCAATTAAGCGGCTGAAGAGCGACACTCTACAGACTAATAAGGTTTGATTTTACTTTTTTGAAAAAGTGTCAACTACTGGTATAGTGTCAACTATTGGTGTTTTTATCTTAGTTAACTGTTTGACTTCATAAAAGGGCGAATGCGTTTCCACCTGTATTTTGGTTTCTGTGTATACTTACGTTCAAGCCAAAATAATTTTTATTCAAGAGTATAAGAATCTAAAATTATATTTTTCCCTATAACTGTCCAAAAATACTAAATCCTATTTTGTGTGAAAGTGATTTGGAAATAGGCAGTGGTTGTTTGGGCAGTTTTGTGGAGTATGTATAATAAATCACTCATGTGATGAAAAATAAAAAATCTTCTCCTGTTCTATTTTTTGTTGTAGTATTATTTGCGTAGTACTATTTATTTTTGCGTTTCTGTACCAACAGGTACGCTACAGCCCACATCTTTAGTAATAAATACAAGAAACGTATCAGCAGTCAAATGGTTAAATATTATTTAACAGGATTGTCTCAATCATTTATTAAATGCAATTTATTCAAACAGGGAAAAAAAAATGTTCTAATTAATATATTCTTTTCTATTATCTTTCTAACACTTAAAAATTAAGGATTGATATTAGATTCTGAAGAAACAATAGTTGTGATGAGAATAATGCCTTCGATAAACTCATGTTAGTTATCGAAAACTCTCGAAACTAAGTCCGTACCTAATATTCCCTGCAATATATCTATAAACCCTGCATAATTTTCCGACAAATGAGTATATTCAAAGTGTAACATGAAATTAGAAGTTGACAGAGATAGTGAACTTCTGCTAATCACTACAATATTAACCTCTTTTTATTGCTTTGAATGCTACTTTTAAATATCGACGACAGTTCTTTTGAACACTAAGTGAAAGGAATGCAATTACTTGTCAGGGCAATAAGTAGTTCGAAAAAACTCTGGGCAAATATTTGTTTTATAATAATGACTTTTGCTTCAATGAAGGATAAGCGCGCGCTAGTGCTCGCGAACACACGCGTGTTAACAGTATCCTGTTCCTTATTTTAATTATTATTATAATTGTAATAACATAACATATCAAGTTATATGATTACAAAATGGTAAGTATAATTAAATGTTGAGGATAAAGAGAAAAAGGTGGATTATTATTAGAGAATAAAAAAAGATCAATTGCCTCAACAGGATAGAAAAAAGGTCGATTACCTGCTGATAAGTATAGCGACGAGACACGCAAAGGCAGTGACAATTCCAGCAACTCCGGCGAGTACCAGCCAAACAGTGGACGGCAGTAGCCCCAATAATCGAGCCCCGTTTCCACAATTGGCCTCGTCATGGCCGGAAGGACAGTGTGGTCTTCCGTCGCACCTTGTTCGTCCATTTAATCGTTTAGATCTTACATTCTATCCTTTAATCTCTCTAAAATCTAATTTCGCTCGTCGTTTTTTCGAGAAAACGGTCGCGTTTTATGCAAAATAAGAAATGTTTACAATTACTTGTGCTTTATGCACATGTAAATGCAGGTAAATATACAGGTTGTGTCATAACATGTGGCACTCACGTTAGGAGCGGTGTAGGACAAAAAATAATAAAAAAAAAAAAGGTCAGATAAACAAGTGTTCTATCTGACCTTGTTTCATAGTTATAACTACTTTTATGTTACAATAGTTAACAACAACTCATTTTTATAGAAGTTTATACTCGAAATGATTATTTTCGGTTTGCATTTAAAACCAATTTCTTTAATTATTAAAAACAAGCTTGGTATCTTCAGAACACTTTTTGACACTGTTATCACATATTTTGTACTGGTTTCTTCGTTTTAGTTGTCTTATCGGACATACTTCATGTTTAATGTATATTTGATCCATACATACCAATTGATAACAATTTATTAAAATTGTTGTTTGCAATTATATTTTTATCTCTCCAGAAACCTTTTAAATAAATAATTTACGTATTCAATAAAATTAAAAGAGTGATATCAGTAATTTCAGAAAACGTAAAAGTACAATTTAGGACACCTATATCCTAAATTTACTGCTGTTTTTCCAAAATCGTACTTACCTTATTTGGTAATAAATTTTATATTGAAAGTGTATAATCAATTTTTTTTATTGTATTGAAACACAACAGTATCAAAACAAATAATCATAATGATTTTCATAAAAAAAATATTAAATATAATAAATCGAAATAATAAACTTTTAGAAAACTTTAAAAGTAAACAAATATTACAAACATTTTGAACAATAGTATATTTTTTCTTCTTTCAACGCTTCAGCGTCCAAAGACCATATTTTCTTTTTCCTGTGCTTAAAAACTTTAAAAAGAAAATATAGCAAGTTTAAATGTTAGTAAATTTAAACTTAGATCAAATTTTAGAATGATTTTTTAAATCGTACTAGTACGACTTAGGAAACTAAGCGAACCGTTAGAAATATTATTTATCTAACGCAAAAATTATATGAACTATATTATAAACTTACTACAAAGATAGTATATTGAATACATTTCAAAGAAAACGCAAAATATATTAATCAATATAGTATTTCATACAAATTTGTCTTAAAATAATTGGTTAAAATTTACATCACACTTGAAATGTTTCGGTTTCTACAAATTGACGCAAAATCAATCGAGATAACCCAAGTTGTGTGTTATATTACTGACTCCATACACCCTTTTTATTTTTACTACTATTAGTCACAAACATTAAGTGGTTACCAAAAAAATGAGCTGGTATGGTCTGGGTGACTAGTGCGCATTAGCGAACTCTCCCCTACGTCAAAAACAACTACAATTGTTTAATAAAACTATTATAGAAACATATATTTTGAAAAATATCATACTTGAATAAAAAAAATAAATCAGTGATAGAAATACTGATGAAATTAAAATAATTATAAAAAGTGAAAGTAGAAAAAGAAGTGAGGAAGAATGAAAGATATTTGAGTGGTCAGGTTAAGGGGTAATTCAAGAAATGAAAGTATTTTTTTTCTTTACCAGAGACTGGCAGCTATGCAGGCACCAAGCTCCGGGCATTTGTGCGGACAATCCCCATGTGACGTTGTTTCATTCTCGGTTGTTCTGTCTGGTAACCTGAGCTGTCTTCTAAGCGCCGCCCTGCTCTTAGAAATCTCGAGCCAAGACGCTGCAGCCTGGCCAGATTCCCTTGCTACGAAGTCCAATAAAAGGGCTGGTGGTCTTGCGGGTCCTGGCCATTTCCCCTCGTTTCTTCCTCCACCTCCACCACCGAGCCATTCCTCAGAGAAGACGTGTACCGTAAATTCCCTCGCACCAGGTTCAGCGGGACAGACCACCTGTTGTTACAGTTCGCCCATTGATTCTTTCTTTTGCAACAACTGGCCACGTTCGTATAAATTGTCATTCATCACTGAATATAAGTGTGTATCAAATTATACTCAAACCTTAACAACTAGAATTACTTAATCCTAAACCGAGTAGCAGGATAAGCATGGTGAATAACTAAATTGAATTTGGTACGTATTATACGATATATTTCTTCAAAAAACCATCTCTGCTAAGTATCAATGCTAAATATCAATCGTGATCGCTACTGTTACACTCAAATTTCCATTAGTGTCGCCCTCCTTAACGGCGTTGCCCTGATGTACTAAATGTACACAAGGAATTAATAATTTGTTCTCTGACTCCTCAAGGGGAGCAAAGAGTACTTGGAACACGGCAGTGGCAGGTGGGAGGGCTCCAGTTTTAAAAAACTTCGTAGAAATGTATAATTATGGTCGATGGTTGTAATAAATATTAACATATTCGATTTTATTATTCATAAAAACGTGCAAACACAACGTTATAGAACCTAATATTACCTAGCTAGTCATTATGTTTTAAAATTGAGAAAATTTCCTTTAAGAGGAAACCTTTGCGTCAGACATACTACGTATAACGATTTTGTGTCATTAATTGTTTAATCGATTGTTCCAATGTAAAATAATTCGTGCTTTTGACAAGAACCGTGCCATAGCTCTGAAAAAAATAATTTCACAGTTCTGAAAAAGTGCATTGTATCTCTGAAAAGAAGGAATGAATAATTGATGATTAGTGTCGCACAGCTACTGATTCAATCCTTTCAATCAAATAATGTTATGAAATCAAATAAAATATGAAAATACGTAATAACTTTCATGCAAAAGTTTCTTCTTAAAGGACATTTTTTCAATTTTAGAATATAATTTATTCTTTTCCTACCTTCTTGAACTAGCGATAAGTTATACAGGCTCCGTAATGTTGTGTTCGTACGTTTTTATCAATATTACAATTAAATATATCAATGTGTATTGTAAGAACCATAATTTCTGTGCAGTGTGTGAATCGCACGCGTGTCGACCATAGAGGCTATAAATCTAGACCAATTGGTTCCTGTCATCTGATACCGCCACGGTCATATTCCAAGTTCTTCTTCCTCTCCTTGAAGAGTCACAGAACAAATGATTGATTCCTTGCCTAGTACGCAATGTGATATCTGATGCAACTTTTTTGAGAAAAGTTCGGGGTTTGACATTCTTAACACAATAATTCAACTTTTTATATAAAACGTTTTTTAATATATAAATGAGACTTTACCGATCAAAACAAAACCGAACATGATATAATAAGGACCACATTTACTTATTTGACAGTGATTCTACAACTCATTTTATTTTATTATCGCTTGGTTACATTAAAAAGATAAAGTGTTAGTCATACTTAAACTTTTAACATAGAAGTATTATTAATATATTATAAATTAAAAATGTTCTTCACAAATTATCTTTGCAATCAGAGGACATGTCTGTAAATATAAAATAAACGTCATACTAAAGTTATGAAGAATGCAAAAAAGTTTAAATATTTTTCTGCAAATTTTACTGAACTACGATGCAGTAAACTCTCCATAAAAGTTGCATAGCATAGATACGATTTGCAATATTTACAAGATAGAGAGTACGGTTTATCAGACTTCTGAATCCTGGCGAATAAAAAGCGCATAAAGATAACCCCAGAAAAAGAAGACATATCAAATATGAGTTTGGCATTCAAGATGTTTAAAAACCAGCCTAAAACGTATTGTCATCAGGTTTTCTAATTTAATTTATTTAATCTGAAAATTCTTTTATGAAAATGAAAATAAAGTCAAAATGAAAATAATGTCAAATATAATGTAATGATGATCACAGTTTTTATTGAATGTATAAGCTGTTCTATGATAATAACGACGAAAGAGGCTCTACCTTAGCGGCATTTACATGCTAGGAGACACGATTTAAGCGACATTTACAAGGAGAGAGATACGATTTGAGCGACATTTGCGAGGAAAGAGAAGAAACTCTTTTTTTTTTTTAATTATTTTCGGTACCGTCTACTAAGGTCATTTGGCCTAAACCTACTGTTTACGGTGGGTAGTGAACCATAAGAATTGCAGGAAAAAACAGAGGTAATGGGCGGGCTTCGAACCCGAGTCTCCCGCGTAGAAGTTCGAGCTTTGATGATATTCAGTAGAATTTCCTTCTTTTATCTTCCTCTCATTAAACACGTATGTACAGATTCGTATCAAGAACAGAAGGATGAGAATCAAGAAACGAAAAAATCAAAATTTTACGAAATAAATAAACGTATATTTTTTCGCGTCTCAGTTACACATTTTTCACACGCAGAAACACGCACACCCTCATTGGGGTTTGTATACGTTACGGCGCAAAGGACAACTCAACCGTCTGTATGTAAAACTGCATTGTTATAACAGATTATCTCTATTCCATGCAAACACACTCTGAATATCGTTAAAAATTCTCGTGCACCACATAATACAGGGTGGGTCATCTACTGGTTTGTTTTTAAATTATAGGATATGACAACACTGGTGTGACCGATTTGCTTAAAATGTGAACAGATAGTCAGTCTGATATTCCATGGCACGAAACAATCATGTTTTCGCTTCAGGAGCGTTTCGAAATATTAAAAATTTATTTTCAAAGTCAGTGTTGTGTAGCCGAAACCGTGCGAATTTTGAAAAGAAATATGGGTCGTGAAAAAGCGCCAAGCGAAACTGCTTTAATGAAATTGGTGAAGAAAGTTCGTGAGACAGGCTTGCTATTGAATAACAGAAGTGGTCTCCGAGTTTGGACAGCGCGCACTCCCGAGAATATTGAGGCTGTGGTCCGTAGTGTGAGACAGAATTCACCGACCTCAACTCGACGCCGATTGCAACAATTGGCCATTAGTCGCACCAGCCTGAGAAGAATACAGCACAAAGACCTCGGATTATTTGCCTACAAGGTCCAGATGACTTAGGAGTTGAAAGCAAATTACCATCCGCTTCGATATCAGTTCGTTGTGTGGACCATAGACGAGCTCAATAATGACGTCGATTTTTGTCGAAAAATCATCTTTTCAGACGAAGCGCATTTTCATCTCGGGGGCTATGTAAACAAGCAGAATTGTCGGATTTGGGGTTCGGAACAGCCATACGTAATTGTAGAGAAGCCAATGCATCCACCAAGAGCGACAGTTTGGTGTGGATTTTGGAGTGGTAGCATAATTGGCTCATTTTTCTTTGAAAATGGTGCTGGAAACGCCGTTACCGTCAATGGAGACCGTTACAGAGCCATGTCGACCAACTTTTTATGGCCTCAATTCGATGTTATGAATGTGGACGACCTTGGTTTCAACAAGATGGTGCCACATGCCATACAAGCCGACTGACAATCGATCACTTGCGCACCAAATTTAACAACCGAATAATCAGCCGTTTTGGAGATGCCAATTGGCCTGCGCGGAGCTGCGATTTGACGCCGTTAAACTTTTTTTCTGTGGGGTGCCGTTAAGGATCGATGTTATGCGGATAATCCAGAGACAATTCCAGCTTTAAAACATAACATCGCGACTGTTATTAGCGAGATAGGCGGCGAAATCATCGAAAAAGTGCTTGAAAACTGGACTCGCAGGATGGCTTACTGTAAGACCAGCAGGGGGAGCCACATGAACGAAATTGTTTTTCATTTTTTAATCGGGGACTCCAACCTTCACAATAAAAAGAAAATTTTGTTTTATATATTGATGTAGACTCATTTTATAGCATTTTTAAAAACAAAGTTTTAAATGACCCACTCTTTCTACTAAAGACATAATAAACATAATGCCCTTCATTATAGCTATATTGCTGGATAAATTTCAGGATTTCACGATGAAGAAACCGTTTAAGTGACAAGGAAAGAGCAAAGAAAAGGTGGAATACAACCGTGCCACTGTCAGGTGACTGTCCTATCTTCTTTTCGACCTTCTTAGACTATCAATAAGTTATATTAAGCTCTATAATGTTGTATTTGCACGAATGTATGAATAATACAATTAAATATGTCGCGTGTCGATCACACAAGTCTATAAATCTGGGCCGATTGACCCCTGCCGCCTGAGAGCACCATGGTCGTATTCCAGCTTCTCTTTGCCCCACTTGAGGGGTCACGGAACAAATTAATGGGTCCGTCTGTAGTGGATAGAAGCTCGGACTTCTGCGCGGAACATCGGGGTTTGCAATCCGCCCATCACTTCTGCTTTTTCCGTGTGATATGTATACGGTATCTCTGTTCGTTTGGAATTAATTTTAAACACTAGGCTAAATTACCTTAATAGTCGGAGCCAAAATTTAATTCATCGACTCTAGTTTTTCCATGTGATATGTATACTGTAGCTCTGGTGGTTCAGAATCCACCTTAAATAGTAAGTCCTAGGCCAAATGAGGTTAGCAGCTGGTGTCAAAAATTAATTGAATAATACGACACAAGGAAACACACATGACTCGCACACACACGATTCACAAATTCATTCACATGAAGCTAGTATGTTTATTTATGTTGCTAACTTCGCGTTATTTCACTCTGTCTGGGAACCTCTCATTCGCTACCTTTGATGCGTAGTGGAATTAGTATACGTGATTTATTCAATTAATTAGACGCGCGTACCTCTCACTAGTTTTCTTAGTTGATTCTAACTGCATGTAGATAGAAAATGGGATAATACAAACCTTGAGCAACTTTGGAGGCCAACCGGAATAAAGAAGGATCCTGTTGGTAGTTGGACACTTTGACTGCTCGCCTGTTTCTGACACTGGTGGCGGTTCGAGAGGTAGGAACGATCCCCAGGTGAGGACAAACAGTGACCTGTTCTCCCTGGCCTCCACGAGCCACGGTAAACCTTCACAGTAAATGTCCGGCCGCGATAAAGGTGGCGCCACAAATCTCAGTTCTCCACCTTTTTTTTTTTTCAATTGAAAACACACTTATGAAAGGTACATTCCACACAAAATGTTTCAAATGTAATATTCAGAACTCGTTTATAGACCTAAGAATTGATTTCCTAAGAATCTATCATTGTTCATATCAAGTTGAATTGTAGAGTTATTTGTATCCCTAATATATTACAATATCGCATTCATATGTAAGTTACTAATAGATTATCCGTAAAATATTGCATGCATAATAAATCCATAGAGAATTGTATTACGTAGTTATTATCTAAAAAAGTTTAACAATTTTTGAATACGTTTAGAAAGGAGATTCAAAATGTGTACAGAAATCTGTAGTTACTTATAGAAAAAAGAAATATGTAGAAACCTAGAGTTACTATAGAGCGAACGAAGGGAAGGATCGTTTAAGAGAATTAAACAAGGGAAATAAAGAAATAATTAAATAATTATACAGAGAAATTAAATGTTGGGCGAGCGTGTGTATATGGTAAACGCAGGTAACATGAAATAGCACATAACATGGAATAATATAAAATCTGGATAAAGAAGAAACGAAATTTACAGGCAATTGTGACAGGCGGCCCTCGACTTTCGCACATTCTACCTTCGCACAATTCGCTATTTCGCACATTTTTTAAAATGCAACTTTTTAAGCCTTTGCGATCGGATGTCCCCTCTAAGAAGGCATCAGACTTTAGCTATCAGATTACAATGTTGTTCCGATCAAAGGGTCAAAACATTTTCACTCTTGCATTAGGGTCCGCGTGTTATGTGCTTTGATAGTGTATTTGTTTATGCTTAAA
The DNA here is from genome assembly GCA_038496175.1 of Ampulex compressa. Classification (NCBI taxonomy): domain Eukaryota; kingdom Metazoa; phylum Arthropoda; class Insecta; order Hymenoptera; family Ampulicidae; genus Ampulex; species Ampulex compressa. Next base: position 143,000 of record JBCFXI010000345.1, on the reverse strand, counting down.
TATTTTTCTCTTATAAATTGATAAACGTGAGTAAGAAACGGAAAAACGGCAGTGTTGACACGAGCAAAAAGAAATTAAGGACTTATAAACTTGATATGATCGAGACGAAGATGGAAATATTAAACGTTCTGAACACGGTGAATCTTTTGCTTCAAACGGAAGTTTGTACGATATAAACAGATCTACGATATGTTCAATAATGCATCTTGACAAATTTTTGACTATCATGAAAGAATGCAATACTAATAGAGAACGTATATCTAAAGTACGTAGAGCAATCGACAAAGACACGGGATGTTATACAAATCATTATCAAGAAAAGAATAGGGGGTATTCAACTAATTCTTGACAAGTTCATAAAGAAAACGTCCAGAAGCACTTAAACACGCCTCTTTAACTATATTATGTATACATATCGATAAATACTTTAAAACACGGTTTTTCGTGGATATTTTTTTACATCCCCCTACTTTTGAACATTCAACATTTGCACACATTTTCGGGAACCAATTGTGTGCGAAAGTCGGGGGCCCACTGTATATTAATTTCCTAGAAACTGTAAGTATACTAACAGCTGAGCATTAGTCAGGCATCCATCATTGAAAGAAAAGCGTATTTATCATATATTTCGTGGCGTACGAATGTTTCTGAAAAGCGAATGAAATAATTAAATACTGTAGTGTAAGTTAAAAAGTATTAGTTTTGTATAATTTATCTTTAACCATGTTTGTTCTTGATTGTTTGATGTGATTTCCTTCTTAGTATAATCCGTAACAGTACAAAACCAAATTTTAATTCTTTCATTCTGGGGCTCGAAAACCCTGCCCGCGTTATACTTAGTCTCCGACAGAGCTACTGAGTTCACTCTTTTTATGGATAAAATTGCAGAAAAGCCACAGCTACAATGACAGCAGAATTGCACGATAATGATGATATTTATATTCAGAAAAATATTGTCGATAAAGGCACAGAGCCCTTTTTTGAATAAAGGGCCAAGCAAAAAAGTTCTACAAAAACTTGGGCTTTTAGTTTTAATGAAGTTGCAGCGTAATTGTGAAACAGGGGTCTGTACTATGGCGTGTACTTGTACAACGCATGTTTAAAAAAAGAAAATAATATATTACGTTTTCGCTTCATGGTGTTTCTGTAACCAAATCGTTCCTGTTCTGTGTTTGTATTTCCAGTATGTCTTTCCCGTTATTGTCACATCGCTTTGTCTCTTTCTCTCTGAAGTTTAGGAATTTGATAGCAAGAGACCTCCGAAATCAGTGAGGCAATCCGTGTTGCCGAGAAAATTGACTTTTGTCGATCTTTAAGAGTTCCTTGTTTCTTTTCAATTTCATACATATTATTATTTGACTCTATTCTGTGTTATCACTAAACCTTTGCAAACTTCGATAGTCACGATGTTCGTAAAATTTTGTCGAACCTACCTAAAATCTCCAAATAGAAAATTCCCTCTTAAAAGCACCTAAAAAATTTGCGATTTTTAAATGACCCTTATTACAATATTATGTTCAATTTTTATTTTTGTAAGCACATTACTACTTTTTATGTGGATAAGTACGTGCTATTTCTAATGAAAAAGCAACGATTTATTCTACAAAGTGTGAAATAACATCATGTTTATCAATATTAATTTGAAAAGAATAAAACTACCTAAACTTTAGTTATTTGTGAAAAAAGTAAAATCATAAATTAAATGGTGTTAAAGAGCAGTTGTTGATCCTAGATGTGATGTTTGGTAGGACATTTTGACTCAGTTGTCAGTCCTCTTCAGGTATATTAAACTAAAGTACAATGTTGACCCAAAAATTAGTTAAAAAATTAAACTTTTTAGGTATGTAAGATGTAAAGAAGAAGAAAGATATAGTGAAAGCAGGGAATAACACGTCCATACCAGTGTGGGTCACTGGAGGTCCGCGCTTGACTCTCACGGTTGAATGTTTTATAAGATGGTGAAAGAGACTAACAAGAAAAAATGCCATGTGGTTGAAAATTTTAATAATGGAATTTTAACGTATATTAACTGAAAAAAGTAGAATTTACTTTATTTTATCTCGATATTATAAATATAACAAACATAAGTAACAAAACTTCGATACTAAAAACATTACAATTCAGTATTAGAAACATCGCTAAACGTAATATTATAAACGTAACTAATAAAAATTCGATTGTAAAAACATAATAATTCAATATTATATACCTAACTTACTGTTTATGTTTTTTATGAAATGTATTAAAACATTTCAAACAGAGTACTGGTTGGCCCTTACAACGATTGCAATACGTCATTACTTTCTTAGTTTTCTTTGTGACATACTGTCTACCTTCTTTTTTAAATAAACATTTGTAATATTGTTTACATCTTTCTCTTGTTTTCTCCGTTGACCTCGCATACAAATTAAGAAAATGTTAACCTTTTTTAACGGTATTTGTTTTCCAATTGCCATTTCTTTACTGCTCTTGCTTACGTACACTGTGTTATATGTTAGAATCGTCGTCCTACTCTTTGATCGGCATTAGGCATTTTTCTATTTTTTTTCTGCCTGACGGATAGGTTATTTTTGTACCCCAGGCTTACAGACGTGGCGTACCATATTATTTATATGGTTTTATTATTTATATGGAGTTGCATAACTTGCAAAGTAAGCGCGCGCACTTTTTGACTGGGCGAACTGAACAAGCGATAGGACTGCGCTGCCAGATTAACTCAAGCATGAATTCGAGTGCCGCCTCACAGGAAAAAACATGAATATCGGCACCGGCACAAACGTGTTAAGTAAATAATGAACATATGTATTATAAGGAAGTAAACGAAATATTAACCAAACCTGTCATAACGTGGTTAATAAGATCATTCGTGGACCAAGGAATATTGGTAATGGTATACAGAGTGGAGGGATGAGGAGGAACAAAACGGTTGTTGGATTCGACTAGGCAAGAGCCTGATAAAGAAGGATGAGGCGTACCTTGATAATGTGTAAAAGTGATCAATTATTGCTTTTTGTCACATTTGGATGTGTTTATATGTGCTAAACACCAATTATTGTTAATCGCATCTATAGGATGTGGTATTCTATTATTAATGGTGCTAATTAACTTTTACGATAGTCAAAAACGTTGATCGTTATTTCGGGTAGAGCAGAATGATAGGAATAAAATTCAAGGGAGCATGGTAGCGGGAAATTAGAAATTAAAATGTGACATGATTAAATGATTAAAATGTGAAATGTGTGACATAAGCAACGGTACATAATACGTGGAATTTTTAATGTTGTACAGTTTGTCTTGCTGATTGTTATAAGCACGGTTTAAATTGGGTATCAGTTTGCAAATTAATCGGATTGGCTTCAGTTTTGATGTTTAACATTTCTGACGTGAGGTGTTTAACATTAAACCTATCTGCCATTTTCTCGACATATTTATGTGTACCACCTATATCTTTAAAGAAAAAGGTTGCTGAGAAGAGATATCAATAGATCGATAAAATAATTTACACTCTGTCGTAGAAGTATGGAAAATTTCAAAGAATGCCCTTTCACGAAGTACAGCAATTTTTTTAGGAAATGACTGATCTGTCACTTTGATTGTTCTGGTAGATTTTGAGTTAAAGCAATGTGATTCGTGATATAGAATGATGGTGTTCTTAAAATCAAAGAAGTGATTGCATTATCGATAATGCTGGGCATCAACAGAGTAATTTCTTTAGAGTTAGGGGGAATAAGTACAACCAATTCTGCTAGAAAAGTGGTAACATATTATGTTGATTGTCGGTTCATTTTTCCTTTGCATAGAGTGCTTCAATGTGATTCATCGCAATATGCATCGATAAAGTGCATATTTTTCACGTGTTAATAAAATTATTTTGATATGCTCTATATGCCATTAATTTCTTCAAACCAATTCTAATAACAATGGTATTATTGAAGAATTGATCACTGTCGATATTAATTATTCTAATTATGTATTTTTAGTATTCTGGCTAAAAAAAATTTTTAGTAGTAGTCACTGAGAAAACTAAATTCTCTCTACTGGAATAGATCTTTGCAGTTGAGTGGCTTTTTCTAACCAATTGATTCTTGGAGGTCGCGTTTTTGCGTTCCTTATCCCATTATATTGTGTATATATTGTATATATTCTTGCATTGTCTGTATTATTGTACGTCTACCTATACTTATCGCCTGTTGAGTGTTGACAGTACGCCGCCGCCTGAACATAAAGTCCAGCAAAATCAGTATCGTGCTCAACGTGTTAATGACCTATGAATTTCTAATGCTGCGCATGAATAAGAAAAATAACCATTTTAATATCTTTTTTTTTCTAAATCTGCCTTCACAGCGAATTTTGTACTTACAGATTTTTATTATAAGTGATTTATTTGGATGCAGAGGTATTAATATAGGCATAAAGTGATGAATGTAAATATTAATATAGACATAAGGTGAAAAACATAACTTATAATATAAAAAATAACAAAGAAGTATAACGCAGTCAAAATGAGGAGATGCAGACAGAGAAAAAGTAGTAGTGAAGGGTGGTGGGACGAAGATGAAGGAAGTAGAAAGAAGGAAAGGAAGGGGGGTAGTTTCTGAAAAAACGGTGAATGTATGATAGGGGTAAGGAGGAATACAGAGAGCTCTGTAAAAGAAAGAAAGAGTGGCGGAAAGGATTGCTAAGAGAGGCAAGGTGGGTAGGCATACAAAGTCAGGATTGGAATACCATTACTAAAGAGAGAAGTAGAAGATTGAAAATAGACAAAGAAATCGGCATAATGGAGTTGCATAAAGAGAGCTTCCAGAAAGTCATATTGGGGGCGGAGGGTAGGAGAATGGTAGAGGAGCTAAAGAAGGAGGAAGTGCGGAGGAGAGACTGGATAGGTAAGAAAGCGGGCTAGAGGGAGAGGGAGGAAAGAGTGAGCTGAACAGGAGAGAGATGGAGAGGGTGTTGAGGCTGAAGCTGAAGCCGAAGAAAAAGCGTGCAAAGGTAGTTGAAGAACACAGGGGGATCACTCTGATGTCACTTACATATTAGATATATGCATAGAGAAAAGAAGGTTAGTATCAGGGTGGTAGACGAGTTTTCGGAAGCGTAGAGGAGTGATGGATAGCATCTATGTCCTTAACTATGCCCTGGAAAGGTAGCGAGGATGCTGGTTGACTTTAAGGAAGCGTTTAACACTATGGATAGGAGAGTATTGGAAAATAGATTGGAGGAGGTGCAAATAAGTCATATGCTGAGACAGAGGATTATGGAAATTTACAGGGAGACGAAGTGGAAAATTTACAGCGAGGTACATGGAAATACGTTTTAGTCTGAGGCGGGGGCTAGGCAGAAATGCCTTATAAACCCAACATTATTTAATGTATTGCCTGAAGATCAGGAAGATTAAGAAGATCTTTGAAAGGGACGAGATATGTAATATTACAATGGCAGGAGGGGAAAGACTACGAGTGCTTGGATATGCGGACAATCTGTTGGAACTACCGGAGGATCAGGATATCCAATGGATACTTAACCCTTTTAGTGCCGGACGACGATATATCGTCGTTCGCAACACTTGCGAAAAGTGCCAGCGACGATATATCGTTGCGCATCCAATAGAGCCGTATTATTCGCATTGCGAGAGAACTTTACCTCAAAATAAATTTAGAAATCGTTATAAATGGTTTAACTTCATTGTAAGACAATAAAAAAAATTGTTTTTGGATAAAACTTTTTGTTATATTCTATGCTGGTTCGTACCGAGACAGCCTATATGCTGGGGCGATACGGTAGTATCTCGATACGGGCCAGCGTCTTGGGACCGTGTTTGCGACGTTCAATAGACACGTAATCATAAGTATGCGATTACGATTAGGACAGAAAATCTCTTTGAACAGAAGATCCTTTGAACAGAAGATATCATTTTGAGATGGCAAGAGGAAGACCAATTAGTCTTTCCTTGGCCTTTCTAAAGTGCGTTTCTAAGCAGTGTTCGCAAACCGTCAGTTATTTTATACAACATTTTTGCAAAAACTACACCCTTTTACGGATATGGATGACGCAGAGTTAGTTCGATTTATTTATTTTTTTCAGTGGCGTCATACCACCTACACGATCCACTTCTTTTGTAACAGGTCTGTCTTACGATTGCCGTGCACCGTGCAGTTATGCTTCTGTTCTCAGGACCGATATTGGTTGTTTTGTTAAAAATTATTAAAAATGTTATAGTTATACTTCATACTACGTGATATACATAAAACTGTGATCAAACGATGACTGTTCTTATATGCAAATACTGTTTGAAGAAGAGCAACCTGTTTGCACGTTTTTTTATCATGTTTTATATTCGTGTTTTTCGTGTGAGTTTCACTAACTATTGAAATACAATTGGCCTTACATTATTCTCCGTTTCTTCCCTAATACGTTGCATTTTGAATTTTTTCAATATCGTTCTTAGTTTGGTTTTTATGAGCGTTTTCCTATACCTTAGTAAAATCGTCAAATTCGTCCGGTTATCTTCGCATAGGCACCCGTTTGGCGCTCGGCACTAAAAGGGTTAAGAGGGAGTTGAAGTTAAATATCAAGAAGACGAAACTAATTAGATTCACGAGGGGGGAGGGGGGGCAGGTGTAAGAAAATGAGATGGTGGTGGTGCACAAAAAATAGAGGTAAAGGAGATGCTATATCTGAGGTACTGATGTCGCTGGAATGCCTTAGGCAAAGGGAAAAGAGGGGAGAGATATTGTGAGAGAAGCAGTGGAAGACACCTGCAGCTGTAAAAGTAGGAAAGTTCCACAAAACAGAGGAGTCTTAACAGAATTCGGAGTTTCAAGGTACCTATGGGGAACCAAGGGAAGGAGGTTATGATACCGGTGGTAAGATTTAGGTTAAGATATTAGTCGAGGGAGAGGTGATACTGAAAGAGAGAGGAGCGCAGGAGATGTAGGGTATATGAGAGAGTGGACGATAGGAGGCAGAAGGGCTGAAAGAGAGGAAGGTCAAAAGACAAAGAGACAGGACGTGAAGGGCAGCCGAGGGGGAGACGTGAGTGAGAAAGAGTGGAATTGAGTGAGAGTGAGCGTGGACTGGGGTAAGGAAAGGCGAGATGTACAGGATGACGGAGAGCGAGGAGAGGGAAGCAAGACAGTGATTGTAAGAGGAACGGAGTTAGTTCGTACCCCGTAGGGCGGAGAATAAAGAATATATACTTATGTAGCACATAGTTTTTTTTTTTACAAACCTCTGACGTCGTAAGGACCGAGTTCCTAGGCGAGGTGAACTTCAAACTAGACGTACCAAGGCATTGAGTCATATACTAGGTGTGATCAAAAAGTAAGGTGACTTTTTATTTTTATCAAGAAATATTTATTTATTCATGAATATTTACATTGTCCCCTTCAAAGTAATCCCCTCATATATAATACACTTGTGCCAGCGCTTTTTCCAATCGTCGAAGCGCTTCTGATAAATACTTTTTGATATAGCCTTGAGCTTTTCTAGCGATGCAGTCTTTATCTCCTCAATCGTTGCAAATCTCCGTCTTTTCATTGGTCTTTTCAGTTTTGGGAACAGAAAGAAGTCACAGGGGGTCAAATCCGGCGAATATGGTGTCCGAGACATGATTGTGGTGTTGTATTTGGCCAAAAAATCACTTACAAGCAATGATGTGCAAGCAGGTGCTTTATCGTGATGCAAAATCCATGACTTGTTTTTCTACAATTCCGGGCGTTTTTTTCGTATTGCTTCACGCAAACACCGCATAACTTCAAGGTAATACTCCTTATTAACCGTACAACCTTGTGGTAAGAACTCGTGATACACTAGGCCATGATACTCGAAGAAAACAGTGAGCAAAACCTTGACATTCGATCGAACTTGCCGTGCTTTTTTCGATCTTAGCTCTTCTGTGGACTTCCATTGGAACGATTGGGCTTTGGTTTCGACGTCATAAACATATACCCATGATTCGTCACCAGTTATAGCCCTTTAGAGCAGATCAGGATCATCATTGACGTCATTCAACCGGTCTTAAGTGATGCTCATGCGACGCTCCGACGGTAAAAAATCGCCGAACACGCATAACCGTCTAAACTTTAATACCTCTCACACACAAACAAAAGATCCTATATAGCTGAAACTGTGGACATATATTCGGAACGAGTTTACCAACATAAGGAAAAAAAGAAAACGGAAATTGAGTGTAGGTATCCCGCGAAATTTAAAAAGACACTTTACTTTTTGATCACACCGTATATTAATGAAAACTGCGGTTTCCGGAAATTAAATACTTGAAGATTTGGTTTTATTCAGAATACTCTTCGTAACCTTCCCGCTTTGGGACAAATCCGAAAACTTCTTGCAGCTCGCGATGAAGGCGACAAAAGTGATAAGGCACAAGTATGCCGATAGCGTGCGCGTATACTTCGGTATTGTTGCAAAGGAATATGCAACCTGTAATTGTCCGTTAAAGAATAATAGACATTTATTTACCATAAGTCAGGGGTAACTGAACTTCTTTGTTCCATGAACTCCTTCTACATAAATAGATAAGAGCAGATATGCTTGTATCTCTCATATATCAAGTTTACTACTAGATATATATTTATAGTAATTTTAATTCCTATTCCATTACAGTTCATATGAAAATACATTGTTAGTGCATACTTCTATTATGGTCTGCATGCATGGCATTCTAAAACAGCGATAACAAAGTAGGTGGGATTGTCAATAAAAATGTTCAAACACTTACCTTCTCCTCGTACCCTCTGCTTCCTGGGGCACTCAGGTGCTCTGATAAGTTCGAAAGTTGCGTAGAAGAACAAAGTCTCAAAGTCCTCGTGCGGGGCTTGTTGGTCGATCAAGAAAGCGATCTCAAGTGCTCGCCCTGAGGATACATGAGTTAAGGGTAGATACGAGGTGTTGTCGCAAAGGCATGCTCTTGGAAGTTTGACGTCTCGCCAGGGCGCTTCGTAGAGCACAAGTCTGGCCTCCCTAGAGCCGACCTCCTGCACGCATCGTGGTCTTCCAGTGTGAGGGTCGGGTTCACTAACGCAGGCTGTTGACTCGCCTAAACTCACATTGTGGAGGGTTAGCCGCACTCTCTCACCGGAACCTGCCTCCACGCGGTACCTGGAGACCATCCAATAGTTAGAGTATGCTCTGTACTCTTGTTCCGTTCATCGCAGAATTTTTGAGCACTCGGATTCATGTATTTTTGGATTTTTTAATTTTTGTACATTTTGACGCAATTGACTGATTTTACTTTGCAGTCGGAACGAATGTAAACGAATCTCTTCGTACGAAATAAAATTCTTCAGAAGTAATGGACAAGATTCGAACTTGGATCTCAGGTATGCAAGTCTGAGCATCTATTCGCTATACCACTGTAGATTTTTATGACCAAAAGCGCATGTTAGTACAGGCTTGCCACGCTTCGAGAGCTCTACATGTATCATACTTTGATTCTGCATCTTAACCAGTTTTTATTTTTTTTATTTATTTTTTTTTTCAATTATCGGCATCGATTGCTAAGGTCATTTGGCCTAGGACCTACTGTTTAAAATGAGTTCCGAACCACCAGAGCTACAATATACAACGTATCACATAGAAAGACTAGTTGTGATGGACGGGAATTTGAACCCGGCTCTTACGCGCGGAAGTCCAAACCGCTATCTACTACATCGCCGTAGCTCTTGGTAATAGCTCTAAAACCAGTATATGTTCATTGTATTTTTTAAAATTGAAGTAAAAATATTAGATTGTTTAATTTCTACTTAAAAAGTTTAGTTAATTTAAAAATGGTTTGGTTAGAAAAGTTGAATACAAAACACACAAGCAATAAAAAATGTAGAAAAACCTAACACAATACAAAAAAATCCGGCATTTTAATGTCAAGTATTGTTACATAATTTTAAAACAAAATTAATTATAATAATAAAAAGAAAAAGTAATAAATTACACAAGAAAAATATCAATAAGTTGATTAACTATGGTATATTTCGAGACATGGTTCTATACAGAGACTAACTTGGGCTGACGGTTCTGTTGAGTGTTTTTCTGTGTTTTATTAATTTTCACCTGAGCAAGTGTTCGATCATAGTTTTATACTTATTTAACCAGCTCGTTACCTGGTCACTCTTTGGGTGAATTTTTGATAGAGTAATGAAATATCTGATAACAACTTGCTCAGGCATTCTTTACCATTAATGTCTAATGTAGTAACAGAATATACCAGTAAAAAACAAAATTTTATAAGGTTTATAAATATAAAACAGAGGAAACGATAGGCGCAAATCCCACGAGCGTCAAATATCGACTAACGAGCGCTATACGTTTTTGTATCGCATGTAACGCAAACAAGTCAAAACGTGCGAGCAGTGCTCGGGTTGCTGTATTACGATACAGGCGTCGCGCGCAAGCAGTGCTCGTTCAAAAATATGAAGTGGTTAATATGGAAATTTCCGTCTACGAAGTTTGGTCTAATATTATACATCATTGATAATACATTAGGTCATCATTAATATATTAGATTATTTTCAATTCCATGCTCATTGTTCCACAAGACCCTCAAGACTCACTAAAAGATTCTATTTTTGGTATAACCACGTATAAAATAGAATCTTTAGGCATTGCAATTATTATTTTATTAGAAAACATGTTGTAAAATCTTTATTCCCTCTACGTCGTGGTGGCAATTTACGTGAGGGATATCTTAAATAAAAACAAGCTAAACTTTTATTGGTGCATAAGATTACAGGTTTTTCAAAATAAATTCCCCCTTTTGTAAATCAAGTACTATTACATGTGTATATTAGATTTGATAAACATTAAATAATGTTAATTACATAGTAAGAAGTGCAAAATTTTATTATAATTCATACAATTATGTAATTACATATGGAGATGATGGTATCTATGGAAACTGTGTGCAGATAATTCAGTAATTGAATAATAATAATAATTCAAGGAGAAATTTTCATAGACGGTTTGTGTGTGTGTGTGTGTGTATGTTGTAGTCTATATAACCTAATCTATAACGGTTTTCCTGCAGCAGCAGCTGGTAACTCAATATACATACTCATATAATAATTATAAACATTTTTAAACGTAAGAATTGTAATAGAGTTGTTTACATTTACATCCAGCAAATTTTGCTGATTTAAAGGATCAGCTAACATATTTCTTGCACTAAACTTAATTTTGCGAAAGGCTTTTTCGACAGGATTCAGCATTGGAGAATATGGTGTTCGAAAAACTAGAGTGTGTCTTGTCTAATTAGCAAGGCACACACTTCCTGCATCTTCTGGATACTTGCGTTGTCCAAAATCAACCAAACTTCATCCATATTATCGTCTTCCAATTTTTGAAGTAATCTTCGAAGAAAGTCGCTGAGTTTTTGATTTCTTAGTATGTCATTAATATTATGTGACGTTCTTTAAATATAATATATATGTAAAAGTACTTGATTTACAAAAAGGTGAATTTAATTTTAAAAAACCTGCAAAAATACACAGCTTATTAAACCAGGCTTGTTCATCCAGCAGCTCCCGAGTCCATAGCCTAGGATGGCTATGAATGTAACTCAGCAAAGAATCATACATTTACAGAATTTATGAGGTTGCAACTAAAAATATCATTAATAACGTTACAAATATAATTTTAACACGCGATAAATTTATAAGCAATAAATTCTTCAATTTTTCTTGTATAGTTTTTCTTGTATATCAACTTTTGTTATTGAATTTAATGTGTTGCCCGAAACAACTCGTCTTCTTCCAAGATGATCCAGGGAACCTAAAAGGTTGAACACCTCTGCATTAAACTTTTACGTCTCACCGGTGAAACATTGACTCATCATTCTGATCGCCGCAACTTAAAGTGACGACTATTGTTACTGATTACACATACTAGACCAGACTTATCCAATCTAAATTGCACCAAGGGCCACGTTCATGAGCTAAAAATTTCTAAGAGCCGCCATAAATACGAACAATGGAAATTATGTTTCTAATATTTTTTTCAAGATCTGGCTTTTTAGCGAATTTCGTACATACTAATTTGTATTGTGAATGATTAATTTGAATATACACTGAAAGTGTTCAGACAGTGTAAATGTGAAAAGGACACACGCATTGGACAAACTACAAATGTATTTGTATGGTAATAAATATAGTAAGGTAAAGGCACCAGTAGTTGACTACTTAAGACCAATTTTTAGCAGAAATAGTGGTACCCTTCTGAATTTTTATTAAATAGTGAATCTTGAAGCGTGAAGATATTCTTTGAACTTCCGACATTATGTAAGAAAGCATATTTTTTTTGAAAAGTTGCGTTGCACAAAAATAGTAATCATTAATGGAAAGTCAACCACCACGTCAGAAGTTGATCATTTGTGAAACTGAAAAAATCAGTAATTGACCGTCTGTTCGTTAGTAGTTGACCATTTATATTAGAACCAAAATCAACAAAAGCAATCACTTTAACATCGTTTATTTGTAAGAATCAAGAGAAATAACAAATAAAAGGGCAAATACAGGTGAAACAAAGTTAATTTCTAAAAGCTAGTAAAAACTAAGTTAAATATAATTCCATATTGAATCTAATTCGGGTATTAAGTACATATTTCGCGTTTGACTGATTTTAGTAGAGTCATTAATATGAAATATTACATTTTCCCATTTATAATCTAATATATCAGCGATTTTGTGCAATTTAACCTGTACAATCGCTACCTTCATCGGAATAATTTCTTCAGAATAATTTTTAAAAGTACCGTTAATAGGTGGCATTTTCAGTTCAGTAGTTTAATAATCTATAAAATGATTGCATATGTAAGTATATCTTTCTACTTTATGGATATTTATAATATATAATGATTTAGAGTGGTGTAAACCAAATGATGTCAATAATTGACCGCTGGTCAAGTTCGTAGTTGATCACGTAGTCATCTTTTAAAACAGATTATACTATAAAAGTGGACATTCTATTACTTGTTTCTAATGAAATTATATGTAAAATGGATATAATATAAATAGTACATTAATTTTATTAGTTTGTGTTAGTAGTCGACGATGTATGTCAACTTCTAGATGTGATCGGAATGATACGATTCAGTAATAGACCGTGCGGTTAATTAAGTTTTTGATATAGGAATGAGAGAAACAGTATGTTCAATGAATGTAAAGTTTAATAGCAATTAAAACATTGGAAGTTTCAGGCAGGAAAAATCAAAAGCTGAGAAATTACTTACCATCAACTACCCATGCTTTCTTAAGAACAGCGCGAAGAAGATTGCGTTATGGAGGAATACGACTGCTGTTACTAACATTAAATCGTCCATACTCACGATAAACAACCATATCTAAGCGAAAATATACAAGCATCGCGCCCTCAGATACCGTAACATACCTACCGCGTTTGTTTCGAAAGACCATTATTTAAAAAAAACTTATTTTTCAGGTTTAAGTAAAAGATGGTCAACTTCTGACACATGGTCAATGACTGGTGCCTTTACCTTACGTATATATTGTTGCGTCGGGCGCCCTTGGCCGGAGAGTCCGCTCCTGCTTGTTTAGCTTGTTTACAAAAAGAGAGTTGGACAAGACTTCGAGAAGCGAAGACACGTTATTACGACTCTACCATTTTTGTACAATTATTAGTGTTATTAAATACTGGTTGTCAAACATGAAACGTGGTGGTTCCTGTGCCTGTACCCCTAGTCGAAACAATATAATAATTTATTTAGAAACAGGGAATAACTTGCGAATATATTAAATTGGAAACATTACTACATAAAATCGATCTTTTCGTTTGCATTTCAGTCCTTGGCAACTAGTAAACAAACATCCATCGTGCATCTTTATCTCATACGCATTCTGCGCGTATGCCGATATTGCACGCATACAACTTACGCACTGCATGAACACCAAGTAGAAATCCTTGATATTTAAAGAAAAATACAATTCGCTATATATAATCGTAGGCCGCACGTAAAGACGCAGCATATCTCAGGTTAGCAGATCCCAAACTAGATAAACAGTTGTGACAGATGTTGTTAATACTTAACAAACGGGTTGTTGTTGCTGTTTTTCTTTCGGTTTCTAAGAATTTTTTATGAGAATTAATTAATCATGTATGTAATGGCTTTATGGTTCATCTTCAACGTATGGCCCATCAAAAATATAAATCTCGTACATTTTTTTATTTCTTCTTTCGTATTGGCAGTCATTTTTCTAGATTTAGAGAATCACTAGTATTTGGGTTCCTTTTGTTTGTAATACGAATTACTTTGTTTTACCTACATTCTAAAAGAATCGTTTGTATAAATAATCCAACGCACTGAGAAATACACATTATTTGCATAAATTCTCTTACGGATTTCCTCGTTTTTCGCAGAAAATATGATTATAATATTCGGTGCAATATCTTATAATTTTGTGCGCACTGTCTTCCTTTTTTTTTCCAAATTGTCTATACTCCGGCTCGCCTAACTGTGGCTTGAACGGGTTATCGGAATTATTAAAGAAAAATACAAAATTTATTTAGGGTAAAAAGTATTATAAATTTTGTGAAGTTAAGTATATATAGTTAGTTAATATATAGTAAGTTAAGTGAAGTATTGTGTCGGAATCTCATGCAGTATCCAAATTTTGATAAATCGTTTACATGCATAACAAATGCTTTAAATACTGCAATAGAACCAGTTCTAAGCCACAAATTTAATGGAGATTATTTACTAGTTGCATACCTTTTTAAAACTTTGACTAAAGTTGAATAAAATTATTTTACTACACGGAAAAAAAGTTTAATAACCTTACATGTAATACTATATTTTAGTCTGTATATGCATTTAGGAAAAGTTATTTTATTTAGTGTTTCTTTTTGTTAGTTTTGACCACAGACTATTAAGATAATTCGGTCCAGGATCTATTGTCTAAAGTGAATTCCGAACCACCAGAGTAACAGTATACATATCACATGGAAAAACCAGAGGTGATGGGCAAGATTCAAACTCACATCTCCTGTGTATAAGTTCCAGCCCTTATATCTATATCTATATCTTGGCAACTCACGATAGAGAGTTTGTTGAAAGAAGTAAGAGAGGAGATAAGGAAGCAGGAAAATATATATGTGGAGGAGTTGAGATAAGTACGACGATGGATGAGAAGAACAGAATAAGAAGCGAAAGAGAGGATGAAGGAGATATAGGAAAGAACGAAAAGTCTAAAAGGCGAAGGAGGAAGAAAAGGAAAGGAAGGGACGTAGCAGAAGGAGGGGGTGGAGAGCGAGATGAATGAGATATTGCAAGAAATAGAAAGACAATAGAAGCAAACAATCGAGTAGGGGATAAGAATTAACACGATAATAAACGAGATCGAAATAAAAGAAGGAAAAAGAAAGAAAGCGATGCAGAAAATCCTGGAAGTAAATGCGAAGAAGGTAATAAAGATTTGGGGAAATAGTGAGAATGCGTGCGTTTTGCAAGAAGGAAGAAAAAATAAAACGTTTTGTTTTTGAGAGTGGGGTTTATGAGCGTAGAAGGGGAATATGCTGCATTTGCTTGTAATTTTTTGATCTTCCTTACATTCTGTATTTTTTGCATTAAATATCGCTTTCCCTGTTCATGGTCCCCTTTCTCTACATAGAGTATATAATATCGATCAGCAATCAGTGTAATTCAGTAAGTTCTAACATTTCTCTGTCATACAATATTTTAAGATATTAGGAAGCAGTAATTTATGCTTGTATATGGTCGGATACCCCTAAATTACTGCCTCGGCAAGGTACATTTGCAACTCTGAAATTAAATTGATTTTTGTGCGCCAAGGCGCGGAATAGAAATCTTGTACTGCTTCGTACGTTACATGTGTCGATCGAAATCGAGTGAAAAGGGGGAGTACGGAAGAGATATGTACAAAACCACCGACCTTTATGACTTCGTCATCTGTACGGAATCAACCGATTAGCTTGCTTTCGTAAGAATAGCTTGTAACGCTTGACAGCTTCGAATACTTTAATGTTTGCCGAATGGCACCCGCCATTATAAGTCTGGTCAGCGCTAAGGCATGCCTAGGAACAAACCTGTTGTGCACGTTGCGTAGATAACACATCTAGACCACGTCAGGGTAACACTTATTTTTCCTGGTAGAAGGGATAGGACAAGGACAATTTTCCCAATATAAATACAGAGGCTTTGCAACGCGGGCGAGGTACTCTAAATATGTGAATTTATGTCGCAGTCACTTTGTTACTTGATTTTTCGATTTCCAGTCCTCTCGCGATTGTTAATTAATACTTAGTTACACGATTACTACATTTACGAGGAATATTTTTTTACATTATTTAGTATTTTTTCCTGTAATTAAAAGTATTAACCTGAGAGTATGGTGATTTACCTACGTATCAGAGATATCGGCAAAGATTAGGGTTAATTAACCCTTTCGCGCCGGGTGACTGATATATATCATAGTATCAGGCAGCCACGCAGCGATCTGTCATCACGAGTGTTGGATATATTCAGCATCCACACGAAAACCTTTAACCACAGGCATCGGGTATATCCGGCATCCAAATGATGTGTATATATTACGGTAAATGTGATCAATCTAGCGATTATGTATAATTATCGGTTATTACATATAATCACTACTAAGTTCGCAAATATGATCAATTCTTGAATATCTATCAAATTAACCGGCGAGATTATATAATTCCCAACTTTTAATAGCGAATGTAATGAATATCTTGACCGATTGAGCTAATGGAGTACAACAATACTTTATAATTTGTACTCAAAAATTATATCAATAAATGGTTATTTTAGGTCACATAAATATACCTTGAATGAAATTTAAATAAGGGCTTGCTATGTTTTGTCAAATGAAAAATCTAAGTAGATAAAATAATTTTATTATTAGAACACATACAAAACATTTATATATCAAAAACAAATTAAATCCACATTCTAGAGAAAAAAATATTTTTCCGAATAACGTTTATTGCTAGTACTACAAATTATTAAATGTTTTAAGTTTATTATTTGTTTATTATTTGACATATTTCTTTACAGATTGTGAACTGATTTCTGGTATACATGTGTGAAAGTCTTCCTTGTTTTGTTCCTTACTTATAATATCTCTTCATTTTGAAATTCTAATGTCACCGCTAATAAGTTTCGTGAATCCCTTTTTGCTCTGCCAACGTCTGGTACTCGTAATTTCACTGTGTGACAACCTTTACCGGAAGGAAATTTAAGATTTGAAAGTTTCAACATTTTCTTTGCCTGTGATTCTAAATTTTCTTCAGCATTCATTCTATATTTTCTTACTTGTTCTCATCTGCTTAAAATATCTGTCTGGATTAAAGGGATCACTGCTTCATCTTCTTCCTTAGCCTCAAATTTAATTTTATATGGAGGATCATTTTGTGATGAATCGTTATTGTTCACATCGGAATCATGTTCTATTTCGCTATTGGTGTTTTAGGAAGCGCTTTTAACTGTCTTGATTAGCGCCTGAAGCGCTTCTTCGGTTTTAAGATGTTCGATAGAGTCGTTGGGGACAGAAGACATTTTTAAGTTTACTATTACAGGCATCCCAAACATTGCTTCGTAAGGAGTACACTTGATGCCTTCATGAATGCCCTATTTTTCATAAGTTGTACAAAACGTAACCCTTCGGACCATTTGCTAGTTTCATTGCCTTCCAATCAAAAACTTAGCATACTTTCTTTATCCGGGTTTGCACGCTTGACCGAATCTTGAGTTTGGTTGTGTTTAGCTTTTCCGTGCACAATTTTCAGATCCGGCCACATTGCAGAAGCTTCTTCTACGATTCGGTTACTGAGCTCACGGTTATTGTCACTTTGCAATATATTGGGAGCTCCAAATAAGTAAAAATACCATTTAGGTTACATGGAACCTCTTGCACAAGTTTGCTTTTTATGTGTACCAACTGTATGAACTCCGTTAAGTGGTCTTGATAGAGTAATATAAATTTAAAATCATTATTTGGTTGGGACTGCATGACAATTGTGTCTACCTGGCATCTTGAGTTCATCTCTTGAAATTGACCTAACAGCAAGTCTTTTCTTCACTACCTTTGTAATGTAATTGTAAGTAACAGTAATGGACTTTTATCACATTTGTCATTACGAGTTGGGAATTATATAAACTTTTTATAAACCGATTAAGTTGATAAATATTCAAGAACTCATCACATTTACCAAATTGAGTTGTGATTATGTATAATAACCGGCAATTATACATAACCACAGTATTAATCGCATTTACTGTAACATATACAAATGCCATCTGTAGTCGATGATAAATTCTTTTTTTTCACCCTCATTGTATATGTCAAACGATAAAAATCGGAGCTGAAGGTGTGTAGTTTCCAGTAAAAATGATAAAAAATCCGAATCGCGATATGAGTGTAAAAATTGTAAAATTGTAAAAATTGTATAAATTGAGTGTTACGGTACTACAGTACGGACTTATATTACTAAGTTTTACATATTAATATATTAACCAACTTGCGTTACATTATTAATTATATTAAACATTTAATCGTAAAGTATCGTAAATGTACAAACGCCTAAAAATAAGAAAACTGTAATTGATTTGATATTTTTAGGATAACTAATATAATTTCGCATTAGTCTTTTCCTATTAAAAATGTAAGCCATGCTTGTTATATTAGAGCAACGATTGTTTTATTAAGCACGGTTTTTTTTAAGGCTTAGGAAAACGTATATACAAAAACCAGGCGCACTCTGCACTTTTCTGGTGCGTGCTTCCATTCAGTGATTGCACTTCGGCAGACTGGACTGCCGGCACGAAAGGATTAAAACATCCTAAACATGGAATACTTTGAGCTATCTGAGGCCCGCAGATTTGTCTGTGTATCAGATAAAACGGCAAAGCCATAGTTTAGTTTAACGGGTTTCAGTTCCTTGCGTAAAATTCGAAGTAATAGGAAATTAAAAATAAAGGTGTTTATATAGAATTACATATTTATATAAAAACTTGTCACTGCGAATTGGTTTTCTATTTATTCAAACGCTCCTTTTCTCTAAATTTTCATCAATTTATTGGCCCGATTAGTTTCGTCTCAGGAGAGCGCAAGCACGTTTCCTCCCTTTCATTCCTATAAACAACCCGTAAAATAAAATTGCTGACAACGGAGGGATTATAAAAGATAATTTTGGTAAAATGGTAATTCGTAACATAGTAATATTTAAGAAGATGATTCTTGACATATGTAACTATTTCTATATTTAAAAATTTCCAACTTATAACATATCGCACTTTTATGTTATATTTGGTTCATTTCCAATCCCATACTTTTATTTAACATTATCAATTTTTAATCATAATTAAACAATCGTTGAATCAGACGCCAATAACAGGAATTCTAAACCGTTTCTTTCTGAATAAGAAAGCGTTTAAATAAAATAAATTTAATATCTCACCTCGTAGCTGGTATTCGATTTTAGAATTATTACTTATCGCTCAGGCAACGTAGGTTCATGTAACAGGTTCGTGTGTTCTTTAACACTTGAATACTTTCATTATTTGTATGCGCAATATTTAAAAAATCAGTATTAAGTAAAAATACGATATAAAAATATGAACGCAGAGGCTGTTGTACATTAGGATATGTCTCTCGATACAGCATTCTAGCTTTAGTACTATTCTGATTGCATTCGCTAAACAAAATGAACGTATTAACTGTTTCACCATTCGTAAATGCTATGATTTCGAAAAACTCGATGGGCAAAAAATTGCACACGTGTAGTGAATAGTTACTAATGGTAATCTCAGTTTAAGAGTGGCTGGTATTAGTAGCCGCTTCATATTTACAAACATTGTAATGGAACATAACATACGTAGGTATCAAGAAACACTCGCCGAGAGACCGAAATAATTGGGAGAACTTTCAGCTACGGTATCTTCCTAACAAATAAGTTTTGGGCATAAATATGTTAGAACTTTTATGTTGGGCACAAGAAACTGTATCAACTGTTGACGTTTAAAAATAACGTACAGTCATATTTTTCCCATGAACCGATATAAAAATGTGCATAAAATTAGTTGCACGTTATGCACCGTCTGATATCAGTAAACTTTTGTAACATCTTCTGTTCGCAACCATTTAGGAATTATAGCTTATTTCAGTTACGTGGGACACTCTGTACACGATGGAGAATCAAAGTATGAAGCTTATTTTAATGACAAAATTAACCATTACTTCTAAGGGCATAAACTATTTTAAATATCTGAAAGATGTATTACAATTGAAGGAGAATATACTGAAGGAAAAAGTAATACACAGTTTTTTTTTAACTTTCTTCTTTATTCAACGAATTATTGTTGCCCCACCCTAATAAATTATCATAGAGACATATATGTGAAAATATAAGTACCTGCAATCCAATTTTGAGGAGCCACCCCTGCCGAAGAGGCGCACATCTCTGGGCGATGTTATTTCCCCGCCACGTACTTTCCTCCAGACCCTGCTGCAGGCACCCTCACCCCAGGGCTCACCAACTTGAAGGGTAGAAATAAACTCATACTGCGCCTGGATTTAGTTGGATTTCATCCCGAGAAACAAACGGGAAAAGACCATCGTCATCATCCAAAGCAGCAGCTGGCAATAAAAGTAAGTCACCGATAGCCAAAATTCTGGCTACATTGCACTACATTTAAATGCATTCAAACGAGAAAATAGAACCCCGTATCAAATATTTCGCATAGTGAATCGATAAATGCTTTTAATTCAGAGGGACTTTAAATAAGATTTTAGAGCAGGCTAAGGTGTGATTTAATATCAAGTTACACACACATCTATTATATATATATATATATATGTAAAAAAGGTATCAAATGTGAATATTGACAGAGAATTTTTTATTCAATAAATAGTGTAGTAAATATGTATAATGATTGATTAAAAAACGAGCGATATCAACAATATATTAAATTATCATCTTATTAATAATTTGACTTTTTACTTTTTATCCTTTTTAATTTTTTATCTGACAACCGCTAAACAATATCTATTTTCTTTACGCACATCTTATGCTACATTCTGCATCGCGACAGTTCAGTTGATCCGTCTCGTCACGTTTCTCGTACACTTTCATAACACACGCAGCCGTAAACACACAAACACATATTACAATAATAACTAAAATCCAATCTTAAGATGGAGGTATTATTTTGATCAGTTTTTTTTATTTTTATATAGAACTACGATATGTGTGAGTAGAGCGTAGTGTAAGAGAAACAGGGTCAGGTATAGAATACGGACAGACGTTGTTTAGCAGTTGCCGAGTGACGAAGTGATAAAACGAAATTAGTGATCTGTGTTTTTCCGTAAAGAACTCAATATATTATTATAATGAGTATATATTATTAAAAAAAATGTTCCATTTAAAATTTAGTTGCATTGCATAAAAAAACTAGTTACATTTAAAATAATAACAACAGAAAAATATTTAGAAAGGTGAATACGTATTTAAATGCTAACTGTTTTATGCAGAACAAGTCCTGTCAGTGGTAAAAGAATTTCATATAAATAATATCCATCATATGCAACTGACGAGCCAAAATAGTAATTCTGCTCAAATAAAACATGAAAGTTATACAGTTTAAAAATTTTACCGTAAATTTTGCTGAACTGTAGTATTTAATTTTTATTCGGTAGATATACAATATTACGCCTTCGTTACAAGCATCTGATTTTCTTTCAAATGTACACTCTGCCTACCCAGAGCCTGGCGATGTATACTAATCCTTCTACGTTATTAGGCAAATATCTAATGATTCCTTTCTTGTCGATGTCACTCAAATCGTGTTTCTTTCCTCGTAAATGTTACTCAAACCGTGTCTCCTTCCTTGTATACGTCACTTAAGTTGTATCTCCTTGCTGGTAAATGTCACTCGAGTAACGCTTCCTTGGCCGTTATTATTAGACCGCAGCTTATATTTTCAGCGGAGACTATAGTCGTAATTATAATATATCGTGTTTGGTCTTATTTTGGTCGGAAAAATTTCACCAATATATTAAAAACATGTGCAATTATAAAATGAAATTGGAAAAGTCTATGACAATACTTTTTAGGTTTGTTTTTAAATCTTTTGCTTGCCTCATGTCGCGTTTAACCTATCTCTTTTGTCCAGTCCTCTTTGTTTAGCAAAAAATAAAGACGAACCAGGAGTGTAGAATTCTCTGGCACCATCATTGTAAATGTCATAAATCGTACCCATGCTGAGTGACATTCATAAATATTTGATTATATATCTCCAGCCAAAATTATAGAAAAAAATATGAATATCTTTAATCATACTTCTAATCAAAACCATAAGGGAAAAAAAAGAAACAAATATGTACCGGAATGGTATATTACCAAGGCAAAGTAAGAAAAAAATTTGTATTTTTTTTTTATAACCCTAATGAAATTCCTCTTTGAGTATATCTTTATTAAATATTCAAAACATATATTTATATTCTTACTCTTTTTTATGATATTGGTATATACATTTAAGTAGTAATGCCAATATCTGTACTAATATCGACAATAGCACGGGGTTCGACAAATGTATCGCTTGTATGGTCCTACATTCAGAACGACTGATATTGATTAATTGTTAGCATAAACATATATTGTATTTTTGAAGTAAAACTTCTTACAGAGCGGTAGAGCGATCTCGTAAAATCTGGGCCCGGATATTATGAAAGTGTTTAACAGAAATGCCGACATGCCGGACTTTGGCTCGATGGTTTGATCAGTAGTGTTTGTGGGAAGAGAATATCGATGGCATCAGACAGTAAAGATAAATCGTTAAATCCTAAAGATAAGATAGTAAAGGCAAATCTTATATCCCACCGATTTTTATGCGTTTTAATATGATGGCCGGGGACCATTCACAGGTGAATTTTTTAAAAGTGTTTAAGGTCAGAGGGGGTCAATCTTTTCACTTTCCTTGGGCTACATTAGAAAAAGCCGAGTTGTTTTGGGCTATAAATAAAATACACTAACAAAGATAAGCAAGAAAATGTGAAATATGTAATTATCATGTTTAAATGATTTAAACATCATTAGTAATTTTAAACGGCTGATTATAACACCAACATACAAGAGGAGAGGGAGGATGGTATTATCGTGCCCTATCTTGCCTGTCGTCGGTGATCTGTCTTACCGACAGTGTACCGGTCGCAGAATCAGCTTTATTGGCGGTATATTGGTATGAGTACAGACGGACCTATTAATTTGTTCCAAGACCCCTCAAGTGGGGCAAGGAGAAGCTGGAATACGACCGTGGCGGTGTCAGGCAGCTGGGGCCAATCGGCCCAGATTTATAGACTCTGATCGACACGCGACATATTTAATTGTATTATTCATACATTTGTGCAAATACAACATTATAGAACCTAATACAACTTATTAATAGTCTAAGAAGGTAGGAAAAGAACGAAATATCTTTTAAAATTGGACAGCCACCTTATACTGCCACGGTTGTATTCCACCTTTTCCTTGCCACACTTGAGGGGTCATGGAACAAATTAATGGGTCCGTCTGTACAAACGAGATATAGAGTAGACTACATTGAGCGTATGGAATAGACGTACAGACGGACCCATTAATTTGTTCCAGGATCCCTGAAGGGAGGCAAGGAGAAGCTGGAATGCGATCGTGGAGGTGCCAAGTGGCAAGGACCGGCTGGACCTGGTTTACCGATTCTACGCTCAATATGTGCGCGATTTACAAACTGCGGTGAAATTTATGATCTTGTCCGGTTTAATATATATTGATAAAAATTGTTGCATTGTTCATAAAAATTGGCTAAAAACTGACGAATATGATATTACGAAACCTAATATAAGTTATTGGCAGTATAAGGAGGTGGAAAATCTGGGTATTAGCTTTAAACATTGAATAAATGTCCTTCGAGAAGAAACTTTTGCATCTTAGTTACTTTGTATGTCTTCCTAATATCAGTTGTTTTGCTAGTTACACCAACGAAGCAACCATTGATATTACACGGATAATGTCGCATGTGGCACAAAAATGGTACGGAAGCGATATGGCGCCGAGACTATTGGACAAAATAATTTTGTACATTGTACACACCGAATCAATAATTTGTTCCGCAACCCCTGGAGGGGTACTGAAGCGGCTGGGGCCAATCGGTCCAGATTTATAGACTCTGTGATCGACATACGCGCTATTTACAAATTCCACAGCAACGTATAATTATCGTTGTTACAATACCCATTGGCATATTTAATTGTATTATTAATAGAAACGTGCAGATAAAATATTACAGAGCCTAATATAACATATTGCTAGTCCAAGTAGGTGAGAAAAGAACGAATTACCTTTGAAAATTGGAAAGATGTCTTTCAAGAAAGAACTTTTGCATCAGTATTATTACAGATAACGATTTGGTAACATTTACCGATTAAGAGGATTAAATCAAGTAGTTGAGCGAGGACTCATTATTAATTGTTTATTTTCAAAGATATAATGCATTTTTTCAGAGTTGGAAAATGGATCTTTTCAGGGTTATGAGACGGTTCTTGACTGAACTACAAGTTATTTTACATTAGAACAATTGGTTGAGCAATTAATGTTAAGAAATCTTTATATGTAATGATTCTGATGCAAAAGTTTCTTCTTAAAGGACATTTTTTCAATTTAAAAAGGTAATTCGTTCTTTTCTCACCTTCTTGGACTTTCTTTTTTTTTTATAAGGTGCAGAAAACCTTCAAAAGGCACCCTGCCCTATTCGCCCCACAGGGCAGGACGGGAGACGCGCTCTCCCCGCGAGGGGTGGGGATCATCCGCGGCCTGCCCTGGACGGGCTCCCGGATCGGGTAGTGTGGGATTCTTACCTACTAAAAACTTCCACCGTGCTGTCCCTAGCAAGCTGTTGGTGCAATGAAAGGAGTCCCGGAAGAAGACTTGTGCCATTACTTGGACTAGCAATAAGTTATATTAGGCTCTGTAATATTGTATTTGCACGTTTCTATGAATAATACAATTAAATATGCCAACGTGTATTGTAACAACGATAATTACACATTGCTGCGTAGTTTGTAAATAGCGCGTATGTCGATCACCGAGTCTATAAATCTGGACCGATTGGCCCCGGCCGCCTGACACCGCAACGGTCGCATTCCAGCTTCTCCTTGCCCCCCTTCAGGGGTCAGGGAACAAATTATTGATTCGGTGTATACAACGAGCCACTATAGTGGCTTTCGCGGATGTCATCTCTCAGGACCAGACGCCACTATAGTGGCTTCCATAGATGTCATCTTTCAGAACGATGCGCCACTACAGTGGCTCACTCTGGTAGCTCATTGGTTCATCGTTTGAATTAAATAATCATGTTCATATGCATTGTTTCAAACTTCTTTTGTCTTCATACGGATTTAAAACAGTATTAACAGTTGTAACGATGTTACAAAGTGTACTACAAGAAAAAATTCAAAGCAGTTAGGAAGAATAAGTACAACAAATTCTGCTAGAAAAGTAGTAACATATTATGCTGATTGTATTGGTTTATTTTTTCTTTGCATAGAGATAAAATGCATATTTTTCACATGTTGATAAAATAATTTTGTCACGTTCTATATGGCATTGTTTCTTCAAACTACTATAATAACAATGGTATTATTAAAAAATTGATCACTATCGATATTTGTTATAATTATGTATTTTTACTATTAGCTGCATCGTCAGTTACCGGTGATTCCCACGGCAGCCAACGTGCTAAATTTAATTCGCATCACACTCCGCCGTCCCGAGAAATAGCCTCGCGCAGAATTTTACCGTATCTGAAAGGTTAATTCCTGGCTTCACTGCTCTAAATCGTAGAAGATATAGCAAAATGTCTGATATCTTACACACTGGCACTTGACAGCGCCAAGCAGGAATATCGTACGAGGTATCCATCTGCCGAAGTACAAATTGCAATTGAACTGCGATGTCTGCATTTGCTAAAAGATGACAAGGACGCCATTCCACAAGTCATCCATAAAATTATTAAAGATTACCTCGACGTATGCGGTCGCATGAAGAAAGAGCCTAACTGAAGAGCGAAATGATTTGTAAACATTCATCGATGACCGCTCTGAGTGTAGCGAAGTACTATTCATGAAATACAAGAAACAGGTCTTCGTGGCATTCAAGGATTTGAAGTAACTAGTCGAGAATTTGAGAGATAGAAAAATTAAGTACCTACAGTCCGATAACGGGGTCGAATATGTCAATTGTGGATTCTACCTGAAGGACCACGGGATTGCGAGGAGATGATCCGTCGCAAAAAATCCTGAAGAAAACAGGATCGCGGAGAGAAAAAATCAGACTCTGTTAAATTCTGTGAGACGTCTTCTACTGCAGGGAGGCTCCGTCTTTTTAAGCCAAAGTGATAAACATGGCCAACTACATCCCAAATCGTTGTTCAACTAAGAAATTAAGGAGCTCTGTATCAAGCTTGTACAGGTCAGCTGCCCGACGTGGATTGCTTCAGGGTATTCGGCTGCAGAGTATAATGCTTGGATCGAGAAACCAACAGAGAATCCAACAGAAGATATAGGATTTAGCTTCTCAAGGAGCACAAGTTCGAGGTGCCTTGATATCAAATTTTTTCACGAGGATGGTAAAATTGTCATCCATTAGAGAAGATTCATCAGAGTTGTTCTACATCGTTTTCGTATGAGTAATTTAAAGCTAGTTAGTTTTTTTTGTAGAATGAATTGAAGAATTGATTCAAAAATTAAACCGGGTTCCAATATGTTTTTAAACAAAGCTGCAAGGAGTAATTAGCTTCAGTGCTAGAAATTCAAGGAGGCGGTAAGATCCTATTTTACAGATGTGTACGGCCAGTTTTAATAACTTTGGTTTCTCATACACATTCATCTACAATCATTCTTTAACAAAAATATAGTTCTAAATATTGAACAAATTTATAAATTATAGTGAAAGACATTGTAACATTTTTTGTATAATTATAGACAAATAAATTTATTTTGAAAAGAATTATTATAATGGATGAATTTGTTAATAATAAATATATTATAATATATAACTTATAATGAATTTATTCGATCTTCGAGAAAAATGTTCTGACAAGACCACGTCAGAAATTAATTTATTATCTACACCAGCAAATGAAAAGGCAGAAAAGAACATGCTTCCTTGTCTTCAGTTTTTTTTTATTTATATGTATTGTAAGATTGTTTTCGAAAAAATACGCGCGTTGTTGCTATGTAATAGCATGCTCCGAAAAGAGCGATACAGGAACAGTAGCGCTGGCACTGGGCGAATGTTAAAAGAGTCACACAGGTTTTTTACATTAAATTTACACTTTTGCAAAAAAAAAATCACCCGTTTGCAATGATATACCATTGGCAAACGGGTGAATTTGTTTTACAAAAGGATGAATTCCATTTGCAACAAGATGAATTCCATTTGAAAAAGGGTGAATTTGTTTCATAAAAGGGTGAATTTAATATGAAAAACCTATATAGAGCTATGGGGGATAGAGGCTCGAACTCCCACACGGGAGTCTGGGATTCGAATCCCGTTCATCACATCTGGTTTTTCCATGTGATATACAAACTGTAACTCTGGTGGTTCGTAAACTAAAAGACCTTAGCAATCAGTGCTAAAAATAAATTAAACAAAAAAAATAAACTTTCGTTTTCCTCTATCTGGTTTTCCGTTTTGCAATATATTACTCCTTTAGCTCGTTCTCAGGATATTAAAAATTAATTTATTCAATTGTCAGTTACGAGCATCGCTATCACTTCTTATTTCACTTTTAATTTCAAATAAGTGTGTGGAGCCACTTGGGGCAGTACATTATTACCACTTGGTGCATAGCGTAAATTATTTAAATGGGAGTACGTTAATGAATCACATTAATGAAAATTACACCATACATTTGTGTTCATAAATACAAATTTTTTCTTACAATTTTTCATTAATTAATTTACAATTATTTAAATAATTTAGGCTACGCACGAAATAGTAATAAGGTGCTTCCCAAAATGGTTCCACACACTTAAGGAAAATTAAGAGAAGTTACATGAGTAATAACAGGAATGCTTGCAGCCGACCATTAAATAAACCACTCCTGTTTTTATTATATTGCTGAGTTTATTGATAGCTATGAAGACTGTAGTAGTTAAATCTTTGAAAAATTCCTTTCGATCTGTGTGCTATTGAAGCAATATACAGGGCGGAAACAAACTTATTAACATCTTTTGCTTTATTAGGCAGTCTTTCTTGAATATTTTCATTTTTGCAATCTACTTCTTATAATTCTATTGCTGACATGAGTGGGAAAACTATTGTTACGTAGAACATGATTCACCAATTGAATATTATTGTTATACAAATTTTGTTCAGAGAGTAAAATAGCGTGATCTATTAAACTCATGATCACGCCTTTTCTCTGTGGGACGTGACGATGAGGGGAAATGTTAAGGTACCTTCCCAAGAAAAAGTTTTATAGTACCAGTCTACAAGGGTACTATTTTGGTTCCTCGTTAATGTAATTTCCGAAAAATGCATCGATGAGTCTGAATCCACTTCATGAGTGAATTGTAACTTAGGATGGTAGGAATTGAAACATTGTATTATAATATCGCATCTGTATCTTTGAGGACGCAAGTTTGTAGAATATAATGTTGTAGTTCACGTTTGCTTGTGTTGTTCTTTTTTGTGCTTGTTCACGACGATAAGCTCCGCAGGAAGCATCTCACCCGGCACAACTTTTAATCAGTTACCTACAGAATTTGGTTTTAAAAATCCCTCACTGGATGCATGGTTAAAATCAAAGAATGATAACTATACACTTCGAAATTTTCCCATTACAATATAAATATTATCAAAAAAATCAAACAAAATGGGAAGGATTATATTTTTATTCTATAGAAATTTAATAAAAGATCACCGAATTAAAGTTCTGGATTTACGTGAAGACACGTCGAAAGCAGTTAACTGGTTAAAACAATTGTTCATTATGGTCAATTAATTTTTGTTAATTATCTTGTATGTCTGGTAATCGTTAAAGCCTTCCTCCATGTTGGTTGTATATACCAATATATGAACTACAATAGTAACATTGCCATTATCGGCTTTCGTGAACAGAACGTTGTTAGTACATTTTGGAAATTCTCTCGTTTCTTTTATGCTATGTAATAATATTTTATCGGAAAGTGGAAGGAGATCTATCTGTTTTATAATTTGATTGAAAGTATTAGTAACATTGGTTATAAGAGTCATTATATTGTCGGGATTACGGTAACTCTACTGCAAACTGAAATGTGTTCAACGTTTTTAATTAATGTAACTGCAATTGTTTCTTGATGTAGGAATTTCAATTGGTAGGTACACTGAATTTGTGTCCAAGTTACATGATTTCTGCAACGTTAGTAGGAATGTGAATCTCAAGTACTTTCAAGAACCATTTGTTATTCACTTTGTTTAGAGATGTCTTACTATCCTTCTTATCATGTTTCAGAGAAAAAATGCGCAATCATGAGAGAATAGGAAACGTTTAGTAACTTAGAATGTCTACTTAGAATACATTATTTACTAGAATAAACCTTTTGCAATGATATGGAGAGATCTGGTAAGTGGAAATTATGGTTATATTAGTGGTCGCCCAGGACCATGTGTTTGTTGTATAAATGATTAAACTTCTTGTTTAATATATTGTTCAATTGTTGCTGTATTTTATTGTTAATGTAATATTGCGTTCGAAAAAAATTGTTACCTATTGTGTAGCTAATATCCTAATTAGTCTATTTTAATGGTTCTTTAGTTGTGTAATAAGTCGTGTAGTCCAGGAAAAAATTTCTTTAATCTCTAATGATAATACTTGCTTCTTAGACTTAAACATTATATCATTGAAACGTGATGTACTGTTCTGTGTAAAAAAGTTAATATTACTATTACGTATGTGAAGAATGTACGCTGGAAGCAGCCTTAAGGTGGTAGATGCATATAGTAATCTTAAAAATACATGATTTTCACACATTTTTTTAGAGAAGATGGACTAGTATTTCATTTTTTGTATTTAAACTAAGAAAATATATATTTTCATTGCGTGATAAAATAAAATGCTGACGTATCACCACGCCTTTGTGGCAGGTCCACACGCAGATTGCAAATCGGCATGAGTTCTACACACCGTTATATTGGTCTAAATCAAACCGATAAAAATAATTCTTTTTATTATTATCCGTAGTTTCTATATGAAGCTATGCAAAATTTTAAAAAGTTGAAGATTGGAAGACGCGCTTTTGAATAAAAAAGTTCATATTTCAACGTTATTTTTTCATATTTTGCTATGAAAAAGCACTTTTTTTAGGTAATTTTTCAAAATGAGTAGATTAATTTTCATTTTAGGGAAGGTAATAATGTTGTGCTGTTACGGTTAAAATTTTATTAAAATTCGGTGAATAGTTTTCAAGCGAGAGTTCACGCCAATTTTAGAAATGTACTTTTGAGAAAAACATGTTTAAAGATTTGAGAAGTAAAAACTGAATGATATTTATATCATACCGACTAATTATCGATTCCAGGACCGTACAATAGTCCTTCAGATTCCTCGTACATTTTACTCAATTTGTAGCTCTCTGTGTAATTTACGAGCCTCCTTGATAGGAGCCTGTTGATCTTATCAACGTACTTTTTACACTAACTTCCAACAATTATTTTTAACTCCTGCATACTTTGCAAAATGTAATTATACCTTTCATTGAACAATCCAACAGAAACATACGACGCTATTTCAACTGTTTTTAACCCAGAATTGAGATGTTTCGAAGCTAAGCACCAGATATTAGAATTGAACCTTTGCATTCTGCGTATGGCCGCTTAAGTATTTATGAAGTAATTCATTGTTGGACAAATCTCCATAAATCAGAAGTATTTGTTTGTACACTGTTAAATTAAAGGTAGGAGGATGTTAAAATAAATCGAAATATCCTGCATTATTTTACAATTCTACTACTTGTACCAGCCACTTGGTCCAGTCTTTGCCCTCCGGGTAATATTCATGCTGTGAATTTCCCTTCGCAGAGCACTAATAATAATAAGAGGCCGTCATAGTTTTCTTCATGTCCTCAACACTATTCATATTTCATGGAATAGTTAAACCGTAATAAGTAATCAGTTTTTTTTTTATCAAAGTATCCGGCAGTTTGTATTTTGCACCAAGATTATGTGTTTGTTTACATTTCAAAGTCAAGTGTCCATTGTCTTCTTGACAAAACCGATATATTTACTTTTTACCACTTAGAATTTATCACCATACGGATTTACATCTGAAATATTTCCTGCGCGTTGTAGAGCCCCGACACCGCTTGAGGAATGCGTCACCCTCAGAGGTTGTAATTACTTAAATTTTTCAAAATTGATTTTGAAATTTTTGAGTGTATTCTTAAATAGTTGTAGTAATATATTAATCCAAAGAATGCATTTTTCGAACTATTTACATGCGTCTCTCACCTTATGGAACGCGGAATTACTTTCTAGACCAGATTTGATCAATTCAAATTGCACTATAGGCTTTATTGGCAACAATTTATAACAACAATTTATAACGGCAAAAATTTCCGCGTATAAATAAGAATAAAAATAATGAAATACATTTTTTCCTAATATTTTTTGTTCGAAATCTGATTTATATTACGAATTTCATACTTAATGATTTCTATAATAATATTTTAAATGATTTATTTGAACGCACAGGTATGCAAAAAGTGTTCAATCAATGTATATGTAACAAAAATACAATACTTTAACCAGATATGAAAAGCAAACACGCACTAACTCAACAACAAAATGCATTTATATGATAATAAACACAAAATAAAAATAGTATTATCAAATACTTAATGAAAACACAATTCGTCATATATGACCGGGGGTCGTACAAAAGCTCTGCATGCAGTCTGCGTGCTGCTTTAGTTCTACATGATTATTACTACTAAGATTTCCGATTCAATTACGCATGTTCTTGCATTTGAACCTTTGCCACTGTACTTAAAGACAAAAGTAAGCATTCACCCTTTTGCAAAATCAAGTACTTTGACATATATATTATATTTAAAAAACATCAAATAATGTTAACAGGTTAAACGCCATGCAAGTTTTACATGTCGTTCCGTTCGGGCCATAGTTAGCTGTTGTGACGAGCACTGTTCCTACGCCAAAAGAAAAAGAGAAATCGAGAAATAAAACAAAGCTAGAATTTAGTGAAATTTAACATCTGTACGTCGGTGACCCCGATATTATTTCTACTGTAACAAGAGAGGAAAAAATTTCACAGCGACGCGCGTCAACTAAATCTGACATCAATCATGACCTGGTTTTTGAATAACTGATTATGGATAATAGAATACGCTAGAATAACTATTAAGTGCCATAAAGGAATAGAAAATTGACAATAGAGCAAACTTTTGGAAAAAGAATTTCAGAGGAGCTTTGTACTGGTACGTCCGCCCGGTGTTTAAAAGTATCGTAATTTTTTAATAGTATTGTAATTTATTTATCATTTCAATAAAGAATTCAAGTTTTGCCCTTCTCAAAATGATATCTAGAGAATTGCAACTAGTAAACACATTCGGTAAATTGTACATTGATTTAGATACTGAATTAAATTATTAATTACTGTATGTTATATATTATGTTTTATTTTATTATTGTATATTATATACCATTCTTTCACCTTTTAATTCTTAATCAGGCTCTTTAGACCCATTAAATAAATGTATATTTTCTATGTAGAAATTATGAGTATATTATTTTGAAGAAAATCCCTTTTCTTCCAATATGCACTGTTTAGGTGCAGAGTGCACATTTTCGGCGCGGGTGTCCTATTCGGTGGTGGAGCTACGGCGGACCAAACTGCCGTAACGAAAGGGTTAAAAGTGCGCTGTCGATCACCGGTGACTAATGTGACCCGAATCAGAAGTTCACTGTCAGTTACCGGTGACTGATGTGACGCTTAACGCATTAATTACATAATATGAAATAAAAAATGTTATTATAATTCATACAATTACATAATTGCATATGGAGATAAACAGATAACTGTGTGCAGCTATTGCAGTAAGTCAATCATAATAATTGTTCAAAGAGAACCGTTTAAAACTAGGTTATATATATATAATATATTAAGACCTTGAATAAAATCTCCTTGTTTTTTTTTTGAAAAAATTAATGCTTTATTTAAAATATGTGGTAAAAAACATGCTTTAACATGTGGTAAGAACCACACGTCTTTTGAGGCTATCCAAGAATCGAACCATTTTTTGGTATCTTCGTAAGAATGGAAGCGCTGCTCACCCATATGCTATCAAACGGAATAAGTGATAATCGGAAGGGGCTATGTCTGGCAAATACGGCGGGTGCAGTAGGACTTCTCATTTAAGCGTTTCCAAGTACGTTTTCACCGGTTTTACATCATGTGGCCGTTTTGCAACATTTTTAGAACTAAGAAAAAGAAATGTTGTTTACTCTGTGGTGAACTAACATACACTGAAGTTCAAGCTTACCGATAGTACTTCCTTGTAGATGCATTACCATCTGAAATTACATGCACATAGTCCATCTGTTAGGAAACAGCGAGAACTTATTCAAGGTCCTAATGCATATGTACTAATTACATAAAAACCTTCGGTATAAACGGTTCTCCTTGAATTAATATTATTGAATTACTGAATTATTTGCACAGAGCTTTTATAGATATGTACCTTTATTTGCGTATGTAGTTATGTAATTGTATGAATTATAATAAAATTTTGTAATTTCTCACTATGTAATTAACATTATTTGATGTTTTTTAAATACAATATCTATGTGAAAGTACTTGATTTGCAAAAGGGTGAATGTAGTTTGAAAAACCTGTGCCACCCTTATATACCAAAAATATCTCCGGCAAATCAGACGAAGCGGCTAGTTTGTTTGTCTGTGAATCATATGATCGTGAGTATTCATACCCTTACTATACATTTTTTCGTCGTTAAAGAAAATATTTTTACATGAGACTAGAAGTTGTCGAAAGTGATAATGAAAATCGAAATCACTTCATTTTCTCGAGAACGAAAACTTTAAAATCTAAACCTTTTTACAGGGGTAATCTGTGAGTACATTTATCATAGTAAGGCCTCCGATTACAATATTGTAGCATATCAAAATCAGTGGGACGCAGGATGTGCCTTTCTATTGCATGAAGATCGAGCATATAGACTATAATTTATAATAATTAGGATCTAATAGATTGCTATATTTCTTTTGCTTTGATCGTCTTTTTCCTACATGCTATAGTTAACTCTTTAATGCTGTTTTCGCATCATTTCTTCCGGATTCCTAAAAGTTTTTGATCTTATTATCTGTCACGAATCTTTCTTACACCTTTCGTACTAGTTTTGGGCGTAATTATTCAAATAACATAAAATGCAGTAATAAAACACTAATAATAATAATATTGATAACTATGATGCAAATTCGCATTATCGTGCTTAAGAAATTATACTTTGAGAATTAGCACTTACGCAGATTTTTGAAATTAAATTCACTTTTTTGCAAATAGAATTTACCTTTTTGCAAATCAAATTCACACTTTTGCAAGTTCTTTTGCATATACTATATATTATATTTAAAAAACATCAAATAATGTAAGTTACATAGTTACAAATCAACAACTCTGCTACTTTCTCCGAACCGAACTGAGATACAAGTAGATATAATTAACAACTGTATTGGAACTGTTGCGTGTACAAATTGTTATAAATGTTATATGAATATGCATGTTAAATTACCAGCTGCTGCTGCAGGAGAACTGTCATGGACTAGATTATATGTACATATAACCTAATCTATAAACGGTTCCCTTTGAGTTATTATTATTATCGAATTATTGAATTATCTACACACAGTTTTCATACATATCTCCATCTCCATATGTAATTATGAAATTGTATAAATTATAATGAAATGTTGTAATTTCTTACTATGCAATATAGATTATTTGATGTTTTTTTAAATATGATATATATGTAAAAGTATTTCATTTGCAAAAGGGTTAATTTAATATGAAAAACCTGTAATAGAAAATTCGAAACGGAATTGGCAAAGAATTGGAATCGCGACAATATAAAACTTCCTAGCTTGACTTCACTGAGTCTACCCAATCACGCGTCCAATAGATCCCGCCCTTCTCGACGCAGTGTCAGGCATGGTTACGCCATTACAGATCGCCGTAAGAAGGTTTACTTTAAAAAGTAAAGTAACCTCGTTTTATAGTAAAGAAACTAAATTGAGAAGGTCAAATTAATGATTTAACTTACGTGAAAATTAACGGTGTGCAGCGCAGTACCGAGGATCGTTTCCATCTTCAGGGTGAGCGAGGGTGCAACCGTGAGGTAGCTCTCTTCCTGTGCGCAAGGCCTGGTGCTCCTTGTGGTGTTCCTAAGGGCGGCATGGGCACATAATTTGGGCGTCTCATCGCACAAAGTCGTCATAGGCAAGCCGGTCGACAGTGTTCCATCCCAAAAGACCAGCCTCACTGCGCAATTACTGTCCGACTGAAGGCTACCGTTGTTCTCTGGGCTGCCTGTCAGTCACGTTTATTTTTGTAACTCTTCTTACTGACCGCAGGGGCGATTTAGCCAGAAGAATTATACAGCGCTTGAATTTCAAATATATTTGGAAGACTTGGGGCAGTACCAAGCTAAGCCATATATTGCTCGTTTTGCGATATTATCACTTTTACGATAAACTTTTTAACTACAATACATTCCAATTCAGAACTATTATTTCATGTGGTATAATATTTGTGCAACAGTTACGTACGAAAAAGTATGAGCATTCTTTGCACAGTCAAAGAATTAATAACTAGTAAAAGTTCTATTGATCATTAACGGAACTCAAAGAATTATGTTGATATTTGTTGAAAAATCTAGATACCGCTTTCACAGATTATGTAAAAAAAGTAACTAATTCACACACACGCGCGCGCGCGCGCCCCATTCCTGAAAAGCCACAAAATTTAGAATTAAAAAAATTTCCTTGGCCTAAATTTCTGCCTGATAGTTTCCAATTTCCGTTGTAATTGTGCACACGGATCCATTAATTTGTTCCTTGACCCCTGAAGGGGGGCAAGGAGAAGCTGAAATACGACTGTGGAGGTACCAAACAGCAGATGCCGGTTACAAACAGCGCAGAAACTTATAATCATCTTCAGTGTAATACATATTGATATATTTAGTTGCATTGGTCATAGAAACAGACGAATATCATATTACGGAACCTAATACAAGTTATTATCTGTATAAGGAGATAGAACACGACTGTGTCAGCTTTAAAAACTGAAAACATTTTTTTAAGAACCAACTTTTGCATCTGAAGAACTTTCTCATCTTGTATAAGAACTTCGTAACATTGATTAAGTGGAGAATCGTGCGCCTTGCGCAAACCCTGGAGCGATAGTATGGTTTAAAGAGAAAAAGGACCGTCGTGTTTCATTAATTAGCGAAGGAATTGTTACAAAGACATACAAAACAATTCAGATGCAAAAGTTTTTTCCTGCAAGACATTTTTTCAATTTTTAAAGCTAAAATCGGCTTTTTTCACCTTCTTATACTCATAATAACTTATGTAATATTAGCTTACGTAATATTATATTCGCCTGTTTCTATAATCAATGTAACTAAATATATGAATATGAGTTACACCAATCATGATCATAAGTGCCTGCACAATTTGTAAATCATGCGCATGTTGATCGCAGAGTCGATAAATCAGGTCCAGCCGGTTTCTGCTGTCTGGCGCATCCACAATTATATTTCATCTTCTCCTGCTCCCCTTCAGAGGGTCCTGGAACAAATTAATAATTCAATATGTACAGTTTGTGGTGCGCGCTCTTATACTCTATCGTCCGGTGGAAAGTTCGCTCAGCTTACTATGGTGCCCTACCCATTTTCGTCATTGATTACGAATTATCTTCCGAATATCGTAGTTCGCGTCTGTAAGGCTAAGCCATCAATCTTTATTGGCGATGGCGTACGGGGAAAACCCTATCGTTCGTTCTGTGTCACTGGAGAATCGTTCCGAGTTTATGGATAGCCGATTCTCTACGTGCTATACAAATGTCCGGTACGCGTCTGGTCACAGTCTTCTTGAAAATTCTTCCGAATAGCCAGCTGGACCAATAGAAGCAAGTATCTGATCAGCGAGCATCGCAAAGTACGAGCAGATCGTGCATGATCACCAGTCATTCGATGGATACACACGGAATCATTAACCCTTTCGCTACGGTACACATTGCGCGTGAGCAGTGTATCTTGGAAGAAAAGGGATTTTCTTTAAAACAATGTGTTCACAATTTATGCATAAAAGATATAAACTTATTTAATGGGTCTAAAGTCTGATTAACAATTGAAAATAGTGAAATAATAAGATATAATATACAATAATAAAATAAAACAATATATAATAGACAGCAATTAATAATTTAATTGTGTATCCAAATCAATTTCTAATTTATCAAATGTATTTACCAGTTACAATTTTCTTGATACCATTTTGAGAAGGGCAAACCTGACGTTTTTATTGAAATAAAAAGTAAATTATAATCCTACTAAGAAATGAGGATACTTTTGGATAACAGGCTGACGTACCAGTACGAGACCCTTCGGAAATTCTTTTTCCTAAAGTTTGCTTTATTCTCAATTTTCTATTCCTTTATGGCACTTAATAGTTATTCTAGTGTATTCTGTTATTTGTAAACTGTTATTCAAAAACTAGGTCGCGGTTGGTGTCAGATTTAGTCGACGCGCGTTACTGTGGACCACATCGCGCATGCCGGATATATCCGGCGTTTGTCTGCAGGAGGCTATTATGCGGGTGCCGGATATATCCGGCGTTCGGCTCCGTGGGTTATCATGTAAAGGACAGATATATCCGGCATTCAAGGCGAAATGGTTAATTTGTTCCGCCACCCTTCAAGGGGAGCAAGGAGAACTTGGAATACGAGCATGGCGGTATCAGGCAGTAAGGAACAATTGGTCCAGATTTGCACACATAGATTGCATGATCGACACACGTGCTATTCACAAACTGTCCACAAATGTATAATTATGGTCCTTACAATACACATTGACATATTTAAATATATTAATTCATATACACGTGTGAACACATCATTATAAAATTTAATATAACTTATTGTCAGCGTGAAGAGATATGAAACAGATGACATCTTTTAATGAAATTGAAAAGATGTCCTTTAAGAAGGAACTTTTGCATCAAGGTTATTTCATATCACGATTTCCAAACATTAATTATTTGACTAATAGTGCCAATATAAAATAAATTGTGGTTCTGACAAGAAGTCTTGCAATTGCAAAATTTGCTGCAAACTTGCAATACAATATTAGAAATTTCAAACAAGATCTATTAAGAAAGCATTAAATCGTTATATATATTGTATATACAATATAACAACACGTACCTAATAACAATAACAAGTTTTAATCTTCAAATTGTCATTACGAACTTAAATAAATGATATTAATATGATTTTCAACAAATATTGAAACATTTTAGCGGTTTATCACATTAATTCTTCATCTATTAGCACGTCCCTTTTAAAACATTATTCAAAACTAAAATTTTGCAACGCTGTGTACAAATTTTTTACCGTACTAAGTTCGTTTGATTTAGTTGAAAACTTATATATATGAAGAATACATAAGCGAATTGTTTCCTAAACCATTTTCTAAACCCGAAAAACAAGAAACAGGGATAATATTAAATAAAATAGCACAAAAAATAATATATACAGTTTAAAATTTTTCTTCGTTGGTCTATGTGTTTTTAATACCTGTGAGGTCTCTCTGGGAATAGGAAGAGAAGTATATCCAGACCCTGTCGCCAGCTATGCCCTTAATGTTCCAGGTACAACTGGAAGCAGGTGGTAGGGCGTGGAGGGGAGCCCTTATACTGCCACTTCTCTTCGTGGTGCCGTTGACGAAGAAGTGACAACCCTGCGGGCCCCTTGCGTAATCCAAACCGTCCGAGTCCACATAGATCACCTTACGGGACATATATACATATTTGAACACTTTAACTGCATATTTCAGCTTTAATTTTATGCATATTTTATGCGTTACAATGTAAAGATGGAATGCGCAGGAATGGCACGTATTACCGATTAACACAGAAACCGGAATGCATTTATGATCTCGCACAAAAGTTATACAATAAAATCGTCTTAATAGTCCCGTAGCATAGACACCATTTTTTATGCTTAGGAAGAAGAAAATACGGTTTTCAAAACGTTTGTGTTCTGCTGCAGAAAGGGATAGCGCACAAAGGGGACCCCGGACATAAGAGGCACGTCGTGTTCATTTCTGAGTTCACTCCAAATCCAATACAACTATGATGTAAATCCTGACCTGAATCTCCAGTTCGACCCTCAGTGCAGATGCTCCCAGGGGTATGGCAACGGGTGAGCTTCTAAATTCAACTTGCATGCTGGGTCCCCTAGCCGTCACCCTGGGCAATGGACCACCGCAGTAGACCAGAAGAATCGGATCCTCCGGCCGCAGACCATCCCTGAATATTAACCTGTCCTTCTCCAAGGGACAATCCTGCCAGACGCTTAAAGTTGTGTTCTTCGAGGTAAGACCACCCGTGCCCACGGACGTGCTCTTTACGGAGATCATCGCATGTTTACACGTTGGCACCTCTTTCTGCCTAACGGTTATCAGGCAGCTGGCGTTTCTGGGATACTCGCCCGGGTAGTTCGGGCTCTGGAGTCTGCAAGGCTTCTGGTTGCACTCGTAAAAGTTCCTGGAGCAGTAGCTACCGGGTACGGGGGAACCCCTCTCGATCGGCAATTCCGGTTTGCCTAATCGGGCGACAGCTTCGTTGCGGGATACAAAGCGGTACCTGCGATACGAAGGGATGGAAACAATATTCCACTTGTTAGATTGTCTGATGCGCATAGTCTAAGAAGCAAAGATAAACTTATTTATAGACTAGTCAAAATTTCTATAAGGTTATATTTATTCTCATAGATTCTTTAGAAATACCATCAATTTTGTTGCTGTATCCTATTTGTTTTTATATTTCGTTGGAATACCCCGAAAGTTAATCGACTTAAGACCCACTTATCGCTTGTCTCCGAAGTAAGAGATCTCGAAGAGATAAAGTATTATCTTGAAATGGAGTTTATGTGGAGGGAATGCGGACTTACTGCACATCAGAAAGGATATATTAAGGATGTACTTCGTTACTTCAAAATGTGAGATGCGAAGAGTGCCATTAGACTGTGGGAAATTTGCACGCAATTCACGAAAGTAGAGGAGAATGCAGAATGCAAAAACTTTAATATCGACTGATGCAAAACACATTGACATTCAATGACACAACAAAGAAAGGCTACGTACTGTCTGAAAGACGCCTGTTTGAAAGAAAAGACCGTTTTCGTCTCGAGAATAAGAGACGCCAGATACCCCCTATATTATCGAAACGGGGATAATCTGACATGGAGGGGAGCTGTTTGTGACAAAGTATCGTATAAATCGATACATTTTTTTACTAGACATTGTTTAAATTAAGCGTACGCTCTATCTGTCCGGTATTGCTGTATTTATATTTCTACTGACAAATCGTTTTTGCATTTAGCTACGCACAACTATTCACCTATTCACAATTATTCACCATCTATACCATATTTTTACACCCCTTTTAACATGTACCGATCAATTTTCTTGTTTTTTTTTTTAATGCGTTAACTGCTCTTTACAAATCACCCGTCCATTTTTTTTTTTATTTTTATCCACCCTTGCATATTAGAATGCTGAGAGCAGAAGTATTAACATTGATATGTTTGATTCGCCGGATATTTTTTAAGTGAATAGACGTGATATGTATGCTTAGTGAAATTCGATCTCGATTTTTCCGAAAATAAAAGTGTAGTGATTTTTCCAGAAGAGTGAGTGGCATCAGCAGTGAACTTAGCGGAACGCAAAGCCTGCTTTTCTCTTGTGAGTCGGCCATATCCTCGCACGTCCTCTCATAGTGCAGAATACATGTCCCGGAAGAAAAGACACCTCACGATGTTCATATGTGTATTCAGATTCACTGAGATTGCAAGCGGTTCGAGTAGAGATTCTAGGCCACTCCGCAATGCCGTCATAAGATCGAAGTAAGCTTAATATTTAACGGACGGGTTGTTTCTCGGTTTTCGGGAATTTTTTATGAGAATTAAATAATCATGTATGTGATAGTTTCACGGTTCTTTTTCACCGTATGGTCCATCAAAAATATAATACCCATACATTTTTTCATTTCATCACTCTTAATGACAGTCATTTTTCTAGATTTACAGGACCACTGGTATTTGTGTTTGTTTTGTTGATAATACAAATTACATTGCTCTGCCAACATTGCAAATAAACTATCTTCTATAAATAATCCAACGCACTGAGAAATACACGTTATTTGCATAAATTTTCTTGCAAATTTCCTCATCTTCCACAGAAAACATCTTTGTCCTTGCCATTTTCACGGATAAGAAATTACAAATAGTACTTGAAAAGCAATACTGTTCAGTAGGTTTAACAGACAGATAGTACTACAACTAATGGTATCAAGAAAAAATAACGCAATACGTATAAAAATGAAAAACTAACGGAGCATAATAAAATTTTAAACAAAAACGTAAATCCACGTGGCCTGTCCTAGGAAGTTAGAATAGAAAAACGTAAATTTACGTGACCCGTCCGTTAAGTATTAAGGATTAACTCGACCCGTTATGTACAGGCGCCGATTTACGATATAGCGCGGCAGGATACCGTCGTACGTTACTTATAAATTATTCCTGGTGTCTTTCCTTCCAGTACGGAAAACGAGTAGCGTAGAAGTTTTAGTCGGTACGAATCCAGTACAGCCTCCCCCCCCCCCCCCAATAAGAACCTATGTGTCTCTGACAATTCCTCCATAAAAAAAAGGAATATTTAGATCAATACCTTTATTAGGTATAAAAATAAACTCATTCGAATCAAATTTTTACGACGAACTTTACATACGAGCAATTTTCCTTGATTTTACTCGTTGAAATATGCTTCACTATTATTAATAATTTCGCTCCATCTGTCGAATAACCGAATATTGCTAAAACATATAAGGATAATTATAACTGATTCAACGTAATGGCATTGAATTAATTGACAAACCTAACACAAATAACACAACCACCTGAAATTCACAAAATCCCAAGAAGTAATACCCACCTGAGCTTGAACTCGAAGGGAACAGCGGAGGGCGCGTGGAAGAGCCTAATGGAAGCGGTAACGGTGCTGGTCTCGCTATAATACGACGCCCTGCCCTCGCCAGAGCCGCACCAGGAGCCGCCGGTGAAATGTCGACCGAGCTCTGCCAGTTGCAATGATCCCTCTGGACAGCTGGTGAGAAAGCTTTCGGCTCCAGGTTCCGCTCTACCAACACTAAAGGCGTCCCAGAGAAGCTGCACGAGCTCTCCATATCCCTGTCCGGCGGCAGTAAAGGTCAAATGGCAGAGAAAGGGCAGACGTTCCTCTGTGGGCCTCGGCAGGTCTAGTTTATAGGTTCTACCCTCTCTACCATGATAAGTGCGATTGCAGGGGCTGCACATAGCCGGCTCATCACTACCATCACCGCATTCGTCACGACCATTGCAGTAGGCGTCGATGGGCACGCAATGGCCCAGTCGGCAGGTGAGTTCGGCCAGGCCGCAGGTACCGGGCACCGTGCCCATGGTCGGAGGGACCTGGGGGGACAGCAACAGGGACAGCAGGAAGCCCAGGAGTTGCGCCCTGCCGACATCCGCTTCAGCTCTCTGTGTAAAAATCGTATATAGGTATAATAGAGAACGCAATGAAGAGTGTGTTGTGATTTAAATTGAGAAGCATGGCAAAGGTATTAACTACTGGCTACTATTGTGTCATATCCGCC
This sequence comes from Ampulex compressa, assembly GCA_038496175.1. Taxonomy (NCBI): domain Eukaryota; kingdom Metazoa; phylum Arthropoda; class Insecta; order Hymenoptera; family Ampulicidae; genus Ampulex; species Ampulex compressa. The sequence goes on along the minus strand of JBCFXI010000345.1, from coordinate 99,980 downwards.
AGGTAAGGGTAAAAGAACGTTGGTCTTTTAACGCTCCGTTTTATATCTCGTTACGTTTTATCTTTAGAATTGCAGGAGGGTTATAATGTTTTGCAAAACTCATACCAGATATCCGCATTTTTGTTTACAATAATTGTCAAGTGGTTCTTTGTTCTCATCTAAATATAATATGATTAAGTTCTTTATGAATGTATAAATCCAAAGCCTTGGAAAAATAATTGCGAATTTAATTATTATCTTTAACACCCAGCTTGGCAATACATGTGGATAGTATGTGCTTGTTAAAGATAATTAAGCACCCTTTGAGGGTTAAAAATACATTTGATGGCGTATTTACTATGATAACGAAACAAATCGTTTATTGATTGTAATGTATTTAATGAAAAACAAAAATGTGCTTTTTATTGATGATACGTAATGACCTAGAGGAATTCGAAGAAAGAGCAGAAACCAGAGCTCTGTTGACACACGTTTCGACTCTGCGCAAGTTATTTGTTGTTATATAGAGCAAAAGTTGTTTATTATAATCAATAATGTTTAATGAATGATTTGTTAAGAAAGAATGTATCTACATGCATATTGCGATTGTGCTACTATATAAATTTGATCTTTATAAAAATAAGAGAACTTTAAATAGGGAACGTTGAAACTTTTAAAAAGGCAAGAGAAATGCAAAGTCCGAGAATTTAGATTTCTAAAGAAAAATGCCTGGCATATTTTATTTCCAAATGCACCTAAAAAAACGCACAGCTATTTTTTGAATAGCAAAAATGTTTCTTTTGGATGCCCACAGTTTTAGTGCTAACAATACAAATTATTGTCATTACCACATAAACTATGGACATTGGAAGAACATTAAATGCATAAAAATTGCACATAATAATTGCTCAGTATCAAGGATCAGAGTCAAAAGATGAAACATGAACTCAAGAATAATAGATAAATCAAAAAAAATCGTAGTAACCGCACTTGCAATGAAGTTTAAGATAAAACATGATAAACATTTTAATGAACTTAATTACCATAATCGTCTACAGATGAGCGCAGCATCACACTGTCAACCCCGCTGGCACATCAGCCCGGGGCTCAGTCGGCACCCTTCTCTCTCAGGGCATGCTGTACCCTTCGAGCCATCCTCTTCCAGGCTCTGCCGACCTGCCCCCCAGAAGGACTCACTGATCCCACCAATCATCTTTTCGAGGCATCTTCGTGATTATTTGCACTGGTCAAATTGCTTCTTTGCACCACTTTAAAAAAAAAAATTCACACTTACTTCATATCCGATTGTATAAAGAATATTAAGAGTATAAATAAAGAGTATTGAGTCTTCAAATTGATTATTTGATTTTATTTGATTTATTACAAATTACGAAGTATCGTTTAGGTTAAGAATGTTAAGACTGTTTATTATTTAATTTTCAATAGAGAGTACAATGTTATAAATTTACGTTGCAAATTTGTGATTATGTGACAGAGCTCTCAAAAGACAAGTTTCAAGAAAAGGTATTGATATTAGGTTGATCCAAAAGTAATTGCAATTTTAATTATTATTCCTAATGACATTAACTGAAATTATCTTTGTACCAACCTAAAATATTTTTTATCCAATCATATTATACCCAAAATGATATATTTGTGGTGGACTCTCGATGATGTCGAAAATATTAACCAAACAAATTTGATCATGCTACGTGAACGAATAAGATATTATTGCTTTCTCTTTTAGTGTGTCTTTTGTTTATTTATTATATCTACGTCCACAGTTTTAGCGATAATTAATATTTTTTTACTTATTATTATTATAGATCTTATTTAAGTACAGTTTATCACATAAAAACAAAATTAGAACAGGTATTATCGAAAAATGATATTACTTAACAGGGTTAACTTGGAAAATTATTTATAAGTAGGATAGATAAAAATAGTAATTGTGACAGGTATTACCGATAACTGTTCTTCAAAGGCGAACCTGTAACTTTTTTTTATCGAATCCAGTCACAAATATTAACGATTACAACATACCTTTAACTTTTTTATTATCGTTCCCAAACGTTTCTCCTAAATCTAAGAATTCTGCTGGTGTATTAGCAATGATTATTTACGACCCTTTTAACTGTATCAGTTTACATTTAGTAGACACTACACTTCGGAATTTTTTACATCTTTTCTTACCTAACTCTTTGTAACTTCATACATTTCAAGCAACATCATTTTTTTAAACACGCTTTCTACATTTTTGAGTTATTTTTCCTAATTTCAAGAATCTTGTAGGTGCATCGGCAAAATTGAACATTACCTAATTCTATAAAATCCAATAAAAAATTTAACGAGGAACATAACGTACCTTTAACAGTTCTATTACAAATTCTCAATTATTTCTCCCAACTTTAAGAGCTCTGATGATATATCGGCAAGATGATCGACCAGGCCACGTCTCTGAGTGTAATTCGTGCCAGAGGGAGAAAATATATGATGATCGAGAGGTGGAAAGGAGGAATACAGCTCGTCGTTGACGAGCCGGAGGTCGATGCGCGACTGCACGCGGGGGGTTCTCCACCCCCTTGTGGGGACGATGAAGAGGGATGAGGAGGTGGTAGCTGCAGGGGCTGAGCTTAGGGCCTGGCTGGCAGGGCGCATCGATCCACGGGGCCGCTACTACACAACCTACGACGCCCTCAAGCCGCGTCCACACCAAAATTCTACAATGCCTCTCAAATGACCTCCCCACCGCCCCACGCGATTTGCGAGTTTCGAGATTGGAAGATGTATGCAATATTTTTGGGTGATTTTCCAGTATTGTGTTGTTTTATTATTTTATCATATTAAATTGGTTTCTATTTTAAATATGATTAATGTTAAATGATGTGCAATTGCAATAAATCTAATGCAGTGCTGATCATGAGGTTAATAATATTTAGCTAATTGAGAGATGTATATTTGATACTTTAGCGTAAATAATAATAAAATAATTACGATATGTATAATTGTGAATGGATTTGCTAAATACCAAATGCAAAAATAATAATGTTTAGGCAAAGGATCACTTGAAACTTTTATGTGACATTTCAACATATTGTATAATTCTAGTACAGATTAATAATATAGGGGCATAATTAGAATTACATTTAGTATAGCGCTAATTGTAAAATTAGTGTGTATGTGTAATTTAACGAAATTATTATCTGATTTGCAAATTAAAGATATGCAGAAGTTGATATGCACATTGAAGTTGATATTGTGTAACTCCAATAAATGTTATGTTTATGGTGGGTTTAATACATCCTTTTTTCAAAATCACTTTCTCCTACTTTCTCGCATACTTCGTAAGCCCTAAAATATTTAGGTCGACTAGAAACTGTATATCTTTTATTTTAAAGTGGCTTTGCGATGAAACTTAATCATGAGATTAATGAAAAACATCTGTAATGTAAATAAATTGCTATGTTTGCAATGGATTTTATGTAGTATCTTTCCAAAATCCTCTCTCCATTACAGGACATCTATACCATGTTATGAGTAATTATTTATATAACATATTTACAATATCTTAAAGGAATTTTTCGATACTGTTAAGTCATATTTATTTACTTTTGCGATAGTGTGTGAACGTGACATTTAATGTATTACTAACATCATCCAGTAACGCATGTCCGCTTATGACACAAAATCATTTAGATCCTATCTTTTTGAAGCGTTTGGAAGTTTATGGGCAGAAGTGCGTGGATACAGTGTAATTATTGCATGCATAGATGTTCGTTATTTACGTATATATGTATCCTTTATATCCGGCGATATCGTGTACAATACCAAAAAAAAAAGTAATGTGGTACAAATATTAGATAATAAATATTATAGCCATTATTTTTCGTAGAGATATAACAGTATATTGTTGCCGATCTTTGTAAACTTCCTCTCATTAACATGTTATTTGCCTGAAAGGTTGATGACACAAATATATGCCACTGCTCCATATCTTGCTACAGTTATTATTAAAGTTACGTATATTTGTTTTTCTGAAATAATGCATGCTGAATAAGAAAAAAATCTATCTGATAGATGTATACATTGCTAACTAGTCTTCCATTTCAATTATTTCGCATTGGCTAGAATTGTACGTGTACACAAATAAATAAATCATTATGTACACCGTACAAGATGTCTTACCGAGGAATGTTATACGCGCGAGAGTTATAAATTTCATTGTATATACATATACATACATATATATATATATATATTTTTATATATATATATATATATATCGCACAAGATATTATCAATTACAAAACGATCTCGTTGTGCGTGGATCTTAATGCCTCTTCTCTACTCGGTTTTCTCTCCCTTTCGACCTAGAATCCATCTACCCCTCTCCCCCACACCTCCCACTGTCGTCCACTGATGGCGCCGCGTACTTTTACATCTTCACGTGAACCGTGCGTATCGGGTAGTAGCTGTACTGCATGTGCAAAGCGTCCCAGATCGCGCGGCTAAAAGCCACCCTTGCGGGATAACCGCCCCATGATCTTCTCACTCCAGTTCCATGCCGCCACCCTCCACGCTTTTTCCTCGTTAATCGGTGGAGCATCTTCCTAAGTTTCTACTCATTCAATTCCACTTAAAATTAGATATATGCATGTTTGTATGTATACTGGATAATAAGAAAGTGAGGTCTGTTATTTAAAGAGTTTATAGTACTCATCCAGAAAAGTAAGAAATATGCAATTAACATAGATCCAAAAATCAAACCTTTTGATGTAAAATTAACTTCAATTATTTACAAGCGTTCGATATCGTGATTGAATGTGAAAAGGAAAAGGCAGACCCTGGCTCCCACTAGTTTTAATATAGTCGTTTAATATAGTAGGGCTTTACTCAAAAATGAATTCTGTAAAAGGGTTTAAGTCTGCTGCGTTTTCGGTTTCTAGAAAATCAGAGTCAAACTTTATCGGATATACGTAATGCACTTCTTTTCTATTTAAAAAAATGTTTAAAATCTCATGAAGTAATGGCGTAATGATTAATGCGCTTAACTACAAATCACGACGTCCAAGTTCGCATATACTTATGAGTGTTTTCTTTTTCTTTTCTCCCCAAACATTTTTATAAGGAAGTTGAGAGTTTAGGGAGTTATTTTTATGAATAATATTTTCCGTATGCATTTCATATACAATCCAAGAATTCGTAACCGCGGAATACCTGTTATAAATACCGTGAGGTTAAATCAGAAGAGACTTTCTGCTCGTATCAGGAATAATATATGTACTTTACGAATTTTTGTATTTAATTTATTATTTTTGGAGTAACTTGTTACAGAACGGAAGAACGATCTCGTCAAATGTGGATTAAAATATTAGGGAAGTTTGTAACGAAAACGTTGTCATACCCGACTTTGGCGCAACGGTTTAAACAGCTCGAGTCCGTGGGCGCGGAAGATAGGTGGGGTTACATTACCGCGTTTTACATTGTCCTGTTTTCAGTTCTTGATAGTTCCGTTTCGCATTTTGTGTTGTCAATGCGAAATAATATCGCAAAACTTAAAACACAATACTACGATTTCGGCTCATTGCAATTAGTATTTCAATTAGTGATTTTTAGTGTTTTATTGGTACTGTGGCGTTTTTTTTATTGTATTTAATCTTATATTAATCTGTCTTTTTTTCTCGTTAATTTCAACGATTATGCCAATAACTAGTGGAGAAGGTTTAGAAGCGTTTCCCGAAAGATAGCGCCCTTAAAAGTTGTGGGAAAAACCGCAAAAAAATCATAAAAGAATGCATTGCAGCATGCGAGAGAAAACCGAGCAATGCGGAGAAAATGTAGCGTATCATTACATGCTCCACTACGAGCTCAATTCTTAGCGATCAATAATGTCGATAATAGGGCCCATCCATCGACAAGAAATGATGCATTGGCATGTACTAAACGGACCTACATAAAGACAAGCATACCATACGCAAACTTCAATGCTAATAAGTTTGGTCAGTTGGGCTTTGTGCGTGGAGTTGTATGTAACTATTTGTGATTAAATGATTTAAAAACACTTGCGCTTTAAAACATTATATTAATCATAGTCTATTAAGTAATCTCGCTTTATTTAAATGTATCACAAATTCCAGTTAATATTTAGTACAGTGTGCAAAAGATTTATTTACAATGATAAGGAAACTGGAAAAACCTATGCTTACTATTAAATCGTTCTACTGGAATCTCTTAGAAGTAAATTTAGAGTCAAACATCGCGGAACGCGATCACATGAGATTACAATCACCATGATTGTCGTTTTGAAACACCCTCTTAAATGTGTCTACACTGCTCCTACGCCTATGCTATCTACATGGGACTCAGCTAAGCGTGTAATATGGCACACAATACGGTACGTGTCAAGACTCCTTTCAGAAAAGTGCATGGTCTAATAGTTTTTAACACGATAATATATCATGTTTAATGCAACTTTTTTTTAGCCAAAATGCTTATTAATATATCGGTGAATTTTTTGATATTGGCAAAGCAACTGATGTTAGGAAGACGTACGAAACAACTCAGATGCAAAAGTTTCTTCTTGAAAGACACTTCTTTAATTTTTAAAACTAACACTCTCGTTTTCCATCTCCTTATACCCGCAATAACTTGTATTAGATTCTTTAATATTATATTTACCAGCTTCTATAAACAATGCAACTGTATTTATCAATACGTATTACACCGAACATGATTATAAATTTCAGCGTAGTTTGTAAATTGCGCGCATATCGAGCGTGGAGTCGATAAAGCAGGTCCAACCGGTTCCTGCCACTTGGCACCTCCACGATCGCATTCCAGCTTCTCCTTGCCCCCCTTCAGGGGTCCTGGAACAAATTATTGATTCGGTTTGTACAAACTGTGCAGAAATGTATAATTATAGTTGTTACTATACACATTGACATATTTAATTGTATTATTCATAGATTCGTGCAAATACAACATTATAGAGCCTAATGTAACTTATTGCTAATCCAAGAAGGCGGGAAAAGAACGAAATATCTTTTAAATTTGGTAAACTGTCCTTAAAAAGAAAATTTGCATCAGGATTATTACAGATAACGATTTCGCAACATTTATCGTTTAAAAAGATTAAATCAAGTAATTGCGCGAGGACTGATTATTAATTCTTTCTGTTCAGAACTATGATGCACTTTTTCAAAGTAGTGAAATGGTTCTTTTCAGGGTTATGGCACGGTTCTCGACTGAACTACAATTTATTTTATATTCGAACAATTGGTCAAACAATTAATGTTACGAAATCGTTATGTATAATAATTCTGATGCAAAATAAAGAGTAGAAGAGAACCGAAGAAAGCCCAAGCAATGCTTGTCGAGCTTTCTTCCCTCGATAGAATTTGCCGCGCGGAGTCGAAGCCGTAAACGTTGCGCGGGCATTATTGTATATATAAATATACAATGAGAGATAAAAATGATGCACTTATTACAATTATTCAAACTTATATTGAACGACTTTAAGGGACAAGATTTTTCTTGTGGTACTTTTAGTAGAACAATATTTATAAAAATAAACCATGATAAAATAAACCTTTCATTAACTTGTAAAAATTTTTTTTTTGAAAATACGGCTATTGCGCAAAGAAATAATCACTGTTTCGCCCGTTGCAAACATAGATGCATTAGTGGGTTTATTAAAATCTACGAAAACCATAGCCGAAACATTCTTAGAATACGTCGAATAACGAAACTTGACTTAAATAGATTCATTTAAATCGGATAAAATTCGGGTATAGGAGGCTGTGGAAAAAGACTCGTGTATGCAGAGGAATTTTGAATGTATTGGTCGGTAAAGTTCGACCGTTGGTATCAGAGGTGTGTTAATTGCAGATATTTTTGTTTTTTTTCTGAGGAACTTGCAATACGTGTACCAAAGAGATTTATTTCGTATAAATGACTCGTACTTAAATATTGGGAGTGATTTATAAAGATCGGAAACTTCTTTCTAAGGTTATTTAACGTAGGGAAAGGTGAAATCGGATTGTATTTGGGTACTCAGAATTAAGAAGATTCTACCGTGCCTTTGGAGAAATTCTGAACTTATCGCTCAGTAATTCTCAACTATATACACAATGCTCGTATTTAATAAATATGTTCAAGTAAATCTTTCAAAGTTTTGCAGCTAATAGCTCGCTATTCCCCGCGATCTTCAATTTCAACTTCCTTCAAAACATATTTTGATCGCGAATAATACCGATTGCCTCAACCGACCATTTAACGAGCGAAATTAACATCAATACTGATCGCGAGAAGAAAAGGGATAAACGCGGAAATCCGCAAGCGCGAGCGGAACAATCGGATACTGGGGCTCATATTAGCCTTGAGCCCCTTGTTACAAGGGTAAACTGATTCTGGAGTTGATACAACCAGACCTCTAACAGTCAATACGGGGGCATGCATACTCCTCAAACAAAGTACTACGGGTAACCCCGAGGAGCTCGCATCGAATGCAGCAGAATGCTCGCAGAATGCAAATGAAAGTTTCAATTCTACTGTTTGATGCTTAGCTCCGAAACACCTCAACTCTGAGTTAAAAACAGTTGAAATAGCATCGTTAGTTTCTGCTGGATTGTTCAGTATAGGATATACTTCCGTTTTACAAAGTTGTAGGAGTTAAATATAATTATTGGGAGTCAGTGTAAGAAGTATGCTCAAAAGATCAACAGGCACCCCTTGATTTGACAAAGACGACGCAGAGCTTTGTCCACCAAGGAGGCTCGTAAATTGCACAGAGAGTTATAAATCGAGTAAAATAAATTGTATGAGGAAGCTAAAGGACTATTATATGGAATAGTAGGGAAGTAGTCTTGGAATCGATGATTAGTCAGTATGATATCGATATCATTCACTTTTCACCTCTCAAATCTTTACACGCGGTTTTCTCAAAACTACATTTCTGAAATTGGCGCAAACACTCACTTGAAAATTATTCAACGAATTTTACTGAAACTGTAATCATAACTGCACAACATTATTAGTTTCTATATGACCCTATTTGTTTTGAAAAATCATCGAAAAAAGTACTTTGTCATAGCAAAAAAGTGAAAAAATGACGTTGAGATACAAACTTTTCTGTTCAAAAGTGCATAACTCTTTCTCAATTTCCTACTTTTTTTCGTTTTTTTTTTATGTTCATATAAACTATGGATATTAGTAACAAGAATTCTTTTAAGGGGTTTTGTTTAGACAAACACAACGGAGTGCAGGACTCACGCCAATTTGCAATCTGTACACGGACCTGTCAGAAAGACGTGGTGATATATATGTCGGCCATTTTATTTTATCCCGCAATAAAAAAAAATTTTATTAGTTCAAGATATGTATAACTAAATAACAAACTTCCAAAAATTTAATACTACATCATCTACTCTAAAAAAATTCCGAAAAATCATGTATTTTTTAGTCTTCTACGTGTACTTCCCCCTTAATTGAATCTCTGTAAAACACGCAGTATCGTCGTGAGGGAGTAAGCTAATTCCACACTCTAGCTACTCACACATTCATACATACTTGTGGTAATTACGTCGCGCACGAATCGCCTTTGCATTGCCAGTCGCCAAAAAGAATTCATTATTATTACAACTAACTTTATCATATCCACCTGTCATTACTCAAGTCACAAACCGTAATTTTTTTGGGAACTTCGCGACATTTCTCTACCCCATTAATATAAGTAGGTTGATGGGAGAAAAGGGCATAATTGGATTTTGGGTAATAAAGCGTCCAGGCGACACTCCACTGGGACGAGGCTGGATAAGAATATTTTAATTAGGAGATTTGTTGAGGAATTCTATAAATTCGACTACGAAGTTCGTACATGGGTGTGAAACTTGAACAAATGGTTGGAAAGTAGGAATCAAAGACGGTGGAGGTTAACTAGTGTCACTGTTTGTTCCTGCAAAGATTTTTAACACAGATTCAAATTCGAAGTATAGTTATCTGAGGTTAACCCTCTGTTTTCCGCGACTTTTCCGACCTTTGGGTTTACGGCGGATGCTCTAACACATCGATCTAACACCGTTGATTATTCAGGTAGCCGATATGAAGATTACGTGCGCCTCAGCACTTCCGTATACAATCTTTCGGCGAGACAACAAACGGGAATATCGGCAATTTCCCTGATTGGAACCATAACTAATTTTAGAATATTCTCGAGATTTTCGGATAGCCGATATGCGGATTGGTTATACAGGTAAATTCTTACTTAAAAGTTTCGCAAAATTCGGGCGACTTCACAGGAAAAGAAATCAAGGCTTTCTTATACTTTTGGATTCTGGACACCTTTTTACTATACTGGGTTTTGGAAATAACTGTCATGTTCTGCCTTTGGGCCACCAGTATTTGTATCGATAGTTTGGCCGAGACGATCCCCTCCAGCGAGCGAGCCAAAATGCATAATCCAGTAGCGGAGTCCTTATCGGATGGTAGCTCGGTCTTTTCTTTTACCGAGGCTTCCAACGGTCGCGGTGGTTGGCGTATTATGAACAAACGGAGAATTACACGTACAATCGCTTCCTTTTGCTAGGTTGCTTCTATTTTTATTAGTCGACCATTGAGTTTTGAGAATTAGAAAATGGGCACGTGCCTTGATGGTTTTTTTGTGAAGATAAAGACGTTGCTCGTGACGCTCATTCGAGGTGCTACCGAGTCCGAGAATAAGTTCAAACATAAAATGGATACGGGTAACCAAAGTTCGTATATTTTCCTTCATTTTGCTAAAAATCCTAAACTAAAAAAGTTAGTACTGTAATATCTCAAGCAAAGTGGGCTAGTAAAGCTATTTTTAACTTATATTGCAAGAATACAATTTACTGAGTGATAGTATACTGTTTAAATTGAAAGAATTAAATTGACTCATTGAAAGCACGTAACCGATATTGCAAGACTAAAATTACCTCAATGACAATATGTAATGGAAATTGCAACACTACAATTTATTCATATATAATACTCGTCGCTCGGAAATTGACTCATTAAAATATGAAGATTAAAAAAAGAGCAAAAGAGAGGTACAGTGAGAGAAGGTGTGGTGATAAATATATTGTACTAAAAAAAAACCTTTAAAAGGTAAAAAATTGATTATTTGCAGATGTACATATAATCATTGGCCGATCGAGTCATTAAGACACAAATACAAAAGTGAGAAGGAGTTTAATATTCTGAAAATTATGTAAATGAAAATATGGTTCTCGGTGGAATTTTAGGGAATATGAAGAATGCATAAATACGAGGATTGTTCATAAAGTAAGGTTCCCAATGATTTTTTATAATGAAAAACATGTTCATTGGCATTGAATAATACATTTTTGGAAAGCTTAAACTTTTCCCTATTTTTCGACATAATCGCTATTGAGATCAATGCATTTTTGCATGCGATGTACCATCTTCTTTATGTCTGAATATAGAATTCCCCGCCGCGCCAGCGAAACGATTGCGAAAGTGGAAGAAACAATGCTGAAAGATCGAAGGGTGACAAGCATTGATAAAATTTGGATTATCGAAGAGTAATTGCTCAAATAAGGCTTATTAGTATTATCCGAACAGTCGACTGTATTTGTAAACAAACATTGCGTTCTAACTCTAAGTATCTTGGCGTAAAACACAAAAAACGTGCTACACTACTAAGTGTACAAATATTAAAGTAATGCAAAAATCGGACAGTGTCTTATGTAAATCGTGTTATTTAAAAATGATTGTAAGATCTAAATAAAAGTTATATTATTGTTTACTAGACATATACTTTAATATAGTACTTGATACTGTTTTTTATTTGTTTTGCTGGGAACGAAGTTATAATATAACAAAGTAAAAATCTCATTGTGTCTCAATATTAAAGTTATTCTCTTTAAATCGAAATACTTCGAAGAGTAAAGGGGCGCTACGCATAAATGGAGACTCGTAAACGATGGCTCAGGGACAAAAATATGTGCTCATATTTTACACAAACCTGGGGTACAATTGCCTTTGCGCTTGTGACAAAGCAAAGTTTCACATTCGTGCGCAGAAATGTACAATTATGGTTATGACAATATATATTGACATATTTAATTGTATTATTCATAGAAGCGTGCAAAAACAACATTATTGGACCTAATTTAACTTGTTGCTAGTCCAAGAAGGTGGGAAAAGAATGTATTATCTTTTAAAATTGAAAAAATGTCCTTTAACAAGAAACTTTTGGATCCGAGTTATTAGATATAATGATTTCATAGCGTTAGAGCAAGGTCATCTCGAGTTCTTTAAAATCTACCCTCACGATTGGACGACGGTGACAATTACTCACAGTGGCAGTGTAATGTAAAGTTCTTGGCGCCACCATTATTATTGATGATATTAATTCCGCTTTCCTCACATTATTTCTGTGAGATTCCTAGTTAAATCCCTGTTAAATTTCTGTTATACCTCTGATATATTTTTGTTAAATATACCGAGTTATTGGTTGAAATCTTGTTACTGAATTTTCTGCACTGCTTCTCACCTAACTTTCAGCACTCTTCCAAACAATTTGTATAAAAATATTACATTGATACATAACAAAAAATATGTAACAGGAAATATAATAACAGTGAATTCTACTTTATTGGATTGTCCCAAAAATGTCTTTTACTATCTGAACACAGCTGCTATCCCGAGTCATCCTCTAGCTGTATACGGAATTCAATAATATAATATGAAAAAAAATATGCATGTTATTAAGCGCCCTTATAAAACGAAAGAAGCTTTTAAGACAACCTAATATTTTATCTGTATTTATATCTATATTTCGAAAAAAAAATTTGATTTTATGCATTTACATTTGTACATTTTTATGTTGTGCTGTTATTGTGTTTCTTTATATAAATAAATGAATCTGGACATATATTAGTTTTTTTTACATTAAATATAAGTATATAATAACATAAAAAATTAATTAATAATTTTTGCAACTTTAATGCATAAAACAATAAGAAAACATTGTAAATGTTTATCTGTAAAAAAGAGAATACAACTTTGGGATCGAAATCATGTATTTCTCATTCCCACTATTTCTCTCTGTTCGAAGGAACTGAAAAAATCTGTAGACTGTCACGACACAGCGGTACCAGGAGCAACGAGGACAGCGCAATGTTCTGCAGCCACGTCGGCATTCAAAGTTAGCAATATATTCTTGGTACCTTTTGAGACCGCGAAGCAATATTTAAAAATATTTTTTTCTGAATCATATTTGTATAATTGCACATAATTCTAAATAATGATGTCGCAAACCAGCCTTTAAAAATCACTAAAAAGAATGAAAGTGCTTCCTTTTGTAGAAGAAAATTTTTGTTTTACAACTTTTCCCAAAACGAACTGTTCAATATCACAATTATTGTTGTTTTGCCTTGGAATTGTATACAACAAAACTTTGTTTCTACATCCGGGTCCTCGAAAAGATAAGTATAGCCCTGTCTATGTTTTATTTCTCCTTCGATAGAGGCGCTATTTTTGCTGTATTTGTGGAAAACGTTAAATAACTTTTGTGGAAATAATTTTGTGACAAGCGCATAATAATTGTGATCTTCGTATTCAGAATAATTCTGCGCACATAGTCTCAGAACCAGAATTTGTAAAAAAGTTCAAAGAAAAAATTCTTAACACGGGAAAGTCTGCATTTAGTTTTTGAGAAAGTTTTAGCCACTTTTTAAAAACCCACTCTAAAAGCTTTTTCCGACACGTTTACATTATCTTAAAAAAAATGTATAAAGAATTACTGAGTTTTTGCATCAGAAAAACATATTAAAGGCTGTATCGTTCATATCTCCAGTCTCTGTCCCATACGCTCTTGTCATATTGATTCGTCTCTTTCTCTCGGAGGTTTCTCCGGAAGAGACACCCAAAATCAGCGAAAAAATCAGAGGTACCATTAAACTCTCAACATTCAAGCACTAGCAAACTCCGAGTTGACTTTGGGGGCTTCAGGCGGAGAAATCGAGAAGCTCCGGAGAAACTTGCCCGCGCTAACCGAATAGTGCCGTAGCATGATGAGCAAGCGCCTGTGCTAATCCCCTATCTTTTTGACATCCGAATGTATCTCGCTCGCTTTTACAGCACTTCTGTTACTCTCAATATGTCTCTCTTGCTCTTGATGAGTCTTTCTCGTACTCAATGTATTTAAGGTCTCATTAATTTGTTCGTGACCCCTAAAGGGGAGCAAGGAGAAGCGGGAATACGAACGTGGCAGTGTTAGACTGTGGCTAACTGGTCCACATTTATAGCATTTATGGTCGACACGCGCGCTATTTATAAACTGCGCAGAAATGCATAATTATGGTTGTTATAATACACATTGACATATATAATTATATTATTCATAGAAACGTATAAATACAACATTATACAGTCTAATATAACTTATTGCTAGTTTAAGAAAGCGGGAAAAGAACAAGTTATCTTTGGAAATTGATAAAAATGTCTTTTGAGAAGAAACTATTGCATCATTATGCTACGTATAGCCCGTTCTAACATTAATCTATTAAAAGGATTAAATGAAGTAGTTGTGTAAGGAGTGATAATCAATTACTGCTTTCCAGATTTATAATGCAATTTTACAGAGTTGTGAAATGGTTTTTTCGGAGGTATGACACGATTCTTAACTGAACTACAATTTATTTTACATTGGAACAGCCGATCAAGAAAATATTATTACGGAATCGTTATACGTAATAATTCTGATGCAAAAGTTTCTTCTTAAAGACATTTTATCATTTTTAAAAGATAATTCGTTCTTTTTCCACTTTCTTGGACTAATAATAAATTATATTCGGCTGTATAATATTGTATTTGAATATTTCTATGAATAATACAAGTAAATATGTCAACATATATTGTAAAACCATAATCATACATTTTTCCACAGTTTGTAAATAGCGCGCGTGTCGATTATAAAGTCTATAAATCTGGATCAATTGGGCCCAGCCGCCTGACACCGCCACAGTCGTATTCCAACTTCTCCTTGCTCCCCTTCAGGGGATAAAGAACAAATTAATGATTCCTCATGAGCGTCTCGGTAATAATACAATCACAAGTGCAACATAACCTCAATTTTTTCCTTTCAAGAAAATGATACCAAGAAACCTTTCGGTACAATGGCTCCTTGTACTCGCGTTTAGTTTAACAATATTTTACCTGAAACTAAGGATCAACTTTCTTGAAGAGCACTATAGAACTTTGTGTGAGTATTCCTATATCGTAATGTGGTGAACATAACCTTATGAACATAACCTATAAAATATGCTCCATTTTTCTTGCAATATATCACTGAATGCAAAAAAAATCTTGAGCAGCGATAAGTTTATCTTTATTTCGGCACATTTATAACGTTTTGAATAATTATTTACTGGACATTCTATTAAATAGGATATAAACTTTGTTCAGAATGATGTTCGAGCTTTCAATTTTATCTTACTGGGATATTACGTTGACCTTGGTCCATTACTCTACGTTAGATTATTATCTACATTATGAATTGGAATATATTTAAAAAATAACTGTTTAGATTTTGAGCAGTTTTTGACATCATGGGCTATTTATTTATACTTTGAATATTTCGTCTTTTTCATATTATTGTTTTGATATTAATAAAGTACATTGCATGTTTTTCATTAGTTAGTCCTGTTTTGATTGACATACAACCAATAGCAGTATTATTAGGTACTACTTTTTTCACAAATTTCTGCTAAATTATACTTAAAGCCTTTCCATTGTGATTAAATTCCCAATGACGTGTTTTGTATTTGGTGATAAAGTTGTTTGTACTTTGGAATCTACAGTGCTTCAGCTGTACTTCCAAACTTTTGGCAAATATATGGATGTTTACAGAAGAATGTTTATGTGTTTAACTAGTGCTTTTATATTTTACCATATATATAACCACAAGCTTGACTGGTGCTTATATTCGCTTACAATTTGTAGTGCAAGTTTTATACAATATCATAGTGCAAGCTATTAAAGCAATGTTAAGCGCTGTTCTGAGTTCTAACACATTTAAGTTTATTGTTGTGGTTTTTGAATTGATGCAGACGATGTGATCATTCAGAAACAAGCGGATATTGAGAGGTATGTCAAGACAGAGTCAAAAGTGCACAAGCCCTTGGAGGATGTGGTCATCGTGTACAACAGAGTACCCAAAACTGGCTCCACTAGCTTCGTGGGGTTGGTTTACGACCTTTGCAAACAGAACAAGTATCACGTATTACATATCAACGTTACCAACAACATGCACACACTCACGCTTCCTAATCAGGTATATAACAGATACTTCCGGTGCTATAACGAAGAGTTTGAGAGGGAAATCAATCGATTAAAAAAAAGAGCCTGTATAACTACTTGTTTTGAGAACTAATTTCCAAATGTGCAAGGCCAAAATGTTACACTGTAATATGTTGTGTGACGGCATTCGAAAGTAGAAGAGTTGGTAACTTGCACAAAGAATATTACACAGATATGAACATTAATTTTGTTTATTAATAATATTGTACAATACAGTATACTTCAAAATAGTGCCAAAAGGCATTTGTTACATCCCTAAACGTTCTTCATAACTTATTATTTTTATTATTAATTTATTAATCGTTAATAAATTATTCAATTTATTACTTATTACTTTCGACAATTTTTTTGATAATTACGGATACATACATTTCTGCAAAATTTGGTGTATCATATTTTATAGAAATTTTGAAAACTAGTATTTCTTACTTCTTGCCATATCTACTTTCTTACAAAATGAAACATAAACTTTAAGAAGTGCATGTCATCTTTATTCTCGCTACAACTGCCTACTGGCATATATAACACGTTGGCATTTTTGAAACAAAAACATCGCAATGTGTATGGTATGTCTTACCAGCATAAGTAGTTATGAACTAGCAAGGGATATCACTCTCTTGTATAAAACCTTTAAGCATTCTACTTTGGTTTATAAAGCGTTAAAGGTTTTACATTGGTTTATAGAGTTTATAGAGATATAAGCAAATGCTACTGATGCATGTGATTGATGCTTAGATTCAGTTCGCGAACAACATATCCCAATGGAATACGAAGAAGCCTGCTTTTTATCATGGTCACATGGCATTCCTGGACTTTGAAAAGTAAGCCTATCATCTTAAACAGCACTTATGGTAAATCCACGAATATCTGTATTTTAGGTTTGGCATTACACGGACGCCTCTGTATATAAACTTGCTTCGCAAGCCCTTAGATAGGTTTGTTTCTTATTATTACTTCCTCCGCTATGGTGACAACTTCAGACCACATCTGATTAGGAAAAAGCACGGGGATACTAAGGTTTGTCCAGAAATCGGAACTAAATTAACCTTGAGAATTAACATTGATTCGGCCATTAAAAAACTCTAGTTATTACGAGGCACCCATATTGCAGCAGTGCTCAATGCCTTAAAGTTTAACAGCACTAGGTAATTCAATGTTGATCTTATTAATCAAATTAGACCTTCGACGAGTGTGTGAACATAGGTCAGCCTGACTGTGACCCTGACAACATGTGGCTGCAGATACCGTTTCTATGTGGCCACGATCCTGCTTGTTGGTGAGTGTAAAAACATATTGCATGATAGTTATGCTCTATGAAGAATAACTCCTTATGCTATTAATTTTCCATGTAAGCACATGCATCACCAGAAATGTTGCAATTTAAGTAACTGATCGAGATCAATTTAGTATGTTTATAAAATTTCCACTGAATTCTATTGCTGACTATACACTGGTGTCGCTTCCAGACACTATATGTTTTACACACATTCACATGGATATGTCCTCTCACATGCGGTCTATACCTTCTGTCACGACGTCTGCTTGATGGAGGAAAAATTCTCTATCAGAGTCTGTTTCAAGAGATATTAGGTTATACAGTCCTTTGCACATGACAGGGAGATAGGCAATGGCTGGGCATTGGAGGAGGCCAAACGCAACCTGCAGCGGCATTACCTCTTGATTGGCGTCACAGAGGAACTTCCAGAATTTGTAGAAATCTTGGAGACGGTGCTACCGCGCTTCTTTAAGGGGGCATACAGTCATTTCCTACACAGTAAGTGAATTTTCCACTGCGTCAGCTAATTCTCTTAAGTCTCTAGTTTATACAATCGTTTCAGACAACAGGTCACACCTGAGGCAAACCACACAAAAGATAGAGCCACGATCCGAGACAGTGGAAAGGATACAGAAGTCCGTGGTATGGAAAATGGAAAATGATCTATACAACTTTGCACTGACACACTTTCACGCAGTCAAGAAAAAACTACTCAATGCGTCACCACAGGCAGCCAACCAGCGTTTCATGTATGAGAAGATACGACCTAAATAAAATTACTTTCTTATGCCAGACACAGTCAATTTCCTACAAAACCTTCAAAGGTTCCATTATCCTTCTATACTGTGTGACAAAAGAAAGAAATGTAGCCAAGTCCAATGAAAAACAGCATTGATAAGAGAAAGCAGCTCAGTTGCTTTCAAACTGCAATGGTTGTTAATGGTTCAATTAGTTTTAGTTTATGAATACATCTTTTTTAAAGTAATTGAGTTTTATACAGCTTAGAAAGTTATCTGAAAGACAGGCACAGAAATAATTTCCATATTTAATATCTCTCTATGCAATATTACAGAGCCTAATGCAAGTAGTATTTAGCAAATGCTGCTTTAAGTACTACTGGCAATAGGTGTAATATGAATTCAACATTATTGCGCACAAAGATAATAAAGACAGCTGCAAAAGGTTTTCTTAAACATAGATGAATTTATTCAGTGATCATAGGCTTCTCTGAGACTTTCATTTCTGTGCTTGGTTTCAGTGCAAACATATGAACCGGATACAAGCCTCGAGGGAACTTGCTCTGCTTTTGGTGTTTCACACAAATCAGGCCAGCTCTGGTAAAGAGATTTTCCAGCTCTCGAAGGGGTCTTGTGACAGAGGAGTCCTGCGTGTCAATCTCAAGATTGTTGGAGCTTGTGACATTCTCCTTAACCACTAAAACTCCATTGTCCCTCAGGCCATTCCTGCAAAGAGAATCTCTCACTTTGTTGAAGGTGATGACTACCAAGACGCTACAGCATTCTTTCCATTCTCGTTTACATTTTGTTGCAGCACCTTGCATTCATGTTCGTATAATACTTTAAATCCTGGTACCATACTAAGTACTGGTAGTTTAAATATTTTGTGGAAGGCTGATGATTTTATTGAAAAATTCAGAAGAAAAATCTTACGAGCAATTTCTGAAGAAATGCACCAAGTCGTCATCTTGTAAGTGCCCCAGTACCCATTGACACCAGATCACGTCGTACTTTCTTTCCACCGGATAAAAGTTCTGAAGCCCTTAAAATGTATATGCAGAATTATTACTGCTAACATAACTGGAAGGTTGTAAAAGAAGCTGATCAAAGTGTTATGCTTTAAAGGATCCAATGGGATATTGATTAATGCTATTAAGCAACATTTAATAATGCAAAATCAAGGGTGCTCTATGATGAAAAACATTTCCGAAAGCTGTTAGAAAAAATAATCGACAAAGAGATGACAATTACCTATGGGATAATATTGCCCAATCCTGGTAGAACATTGATCCAAGTACGACCTGGCAAACTCCAGAAACTTTGGATTTTGCTCTACCAAATCTACATGCTTAAAGTACCTTATTAATAGGTTTTTTGTTATTCTGCCTATTCCAGCCCCACAATCCAACGCGTATGTCTTAGAAGGACCATCATTGGCCTACAACCACAGGAATATGTAGAATGAATGAGAACTACTTAAAACAACATTTAATCTATTCAAGGTTAAGATATAGTGATCATACCTCAAAAAGACTCTTTAAAAAAAGAGTAGATCCCTTGATGTCAGTCTCTGATATAAAACCAAATCCACCTAGCATTCCATTAACGGTGGGCGGTATTTGATCCCAGTATTTGGCAGCAGCAGTGTAAAATTCCTCTTCCTTGGAAAGGATCTGATTTTCCTGCATCATTTTCTCTTTTGCCACTGACGCCTTGTTCTTTGATCCAATTCAACTTTCATACATGCAGTTGGAGTGCATAGGGAATTCAAATCACTAACCCACCACAAACTCTTTATTACAATTACAAATTAAATCTGAATATAAAATCACAATTTGGGGTTACAAAGTTTAAGAAGCATAAATACTAATACTAATAAACTAATAAAATTTGTTTTCTACGATTTCTAATCTGCCTGCTTGCTTACTTTCTTGACATTGAGTGACTCTATGTTTGTTTATTAAAATCAGAATTAAATCAAAAATCCAAATTTAATAACAACAAAATGTTGTGGCACTACAAAATAGAAGAAAAGAATTGATAGATAATTTCAATGCTACTTTTATAGGTTAAAAGTGAACAGGGGCACTAACAAACTCTGAGTTGACTTTGGAGTCTCATGTGGAGAAACTGAGAAGCTCCTCAGGAACAAAAACTTGTTGCAGACGAATAGTGTCATAGCTAAGCTAGCGTGTATTATGTACAACGGACCCATTGATTTGTTCCCGGACCCCTGAAGGGGGGCAAGGAGAAGCTAGAATGCGACTATGGAGGTGCCAAGCGGCAGAAATCGGATGGACCTGGTTTACCGACTTTACGCTCGACATGCGCAGCACACGCGATTCTCCGGCAGTGATGCCAGGACGTGGGATTTTTCCCACTCTTGCGCCCTACCTAATTCTCAGTAACGTATATACTTTACTCAAATATGGGGTATCGTTAGACCACCGTGACAATTAAAATACGGTAGAAATTACAGGAAGAGAACATTTTTACAAGAAATAACATATTTACATGGAAATAAATGAATATTTATTTTTTTATTATTTCGTACATCTGCAGCCGATTTATTACATGAATACTAACATTTGTTGCGAGAGTAAGGAAAATTGCAGAAAGCCTTACTAGTATTCAAACAAGAACATATATAAAATATAGAGTATACAAGAACATACTATATTACATAATAAATTAAAATCGTTTTAAAAAAAATATGCTCAGTGACGCGATCCCAGGAAGTTGCTATGGGGACCATGTGATTAATTGTTTGAAAAGCTATATTGTGCTCTGCATAAAAAGCAGCAGTTTTGACTTTATTAACATGGTCCAAATCAGAATTAATATTAATTTTTGGTAATAAAACAGATGGTGTGATATCACTGCTTTTGCTTGTATTTTTGATAGGAAATTTAGTCCGCGAATGTTTAATAAGTTCGGATTTTTCGCATGCCAAAACTTTATTTCAAGCCGTGCAGAAAGCTCTTTTATTATTATCCTCAGATTTTAAACAGTCTTTGAATATATTTTTTTTTAATCAAGATGATTGGAATACTTTCCCTTTGTTACTTCTCTTCTTATTCGCCAATCCACTCGTGCTAGACTGTTGGTGATTCATCTTCTGGTTTCTGTCACTGTAATACACTAATATTGCACTACAATTCAATATATTACATAGCACTACGCGATTCATCTTCACTGTAACGAAAGGCGCGAAACGACTGGGAAAGGCCCCTTACGCGTACCTATCGTTACGCATAGGTACGTCCATGGAAAGTACCGCCGCCGAGTTGTGACGTTTGTATGCGCATGCGCACGAACGCACCCACGTGGGAATAAATCCTACGTCTTGGCATCACTGTTCTCCGGTCGCCGAGAGAATGCGACGCAAAAGATTTCCAGGAAAACTAGCGTGCCAGTTAATGTTTGACTGCATAAAGAAGAAAACTGATTTCGAGAGAACAAAATATTAGGAAGAAATTGCACAGCATGTGATTGTGATCCACGTGGTATTTAGTTCACTTTTTGTCATCTGTGCAGTTTTTGTATTTTTAAATATTTCCTTATTTTGTTCACTATCTGAGTTGCTATGCCGAAAGCATTAGATTCATTTACCTGGGGCCGTATTGTTGCTATGTGGCAATGTTGTACAAACGCAATAGTGCGAAAGAGACAAAACCGATTTGACAGACCGGCGCAAGGACAACCGTCGCCCGCGATCGACGTCTATCGAACAAGATTTATTTTTAGTTAAACAAATAGAAGAGAATCCTTTTTTTCCCAGTTGTCGCGTAGCATATGCACTAAATATACAAATTTAAAAATCCACAGCGCAAACGCGTTTGCACAAGGTGCACGTGCATTGTTATCGTCCTGCGCGAAATTGTTATCCGATAAACACCGCGATGATCACGTTGTCTTTGCGCTGCAGCAGCTTAACATTACGTCACCGCAAAATTGGGATCGAACTATTTGGGTTGACAAAAAAGTATTCTGTTCGACAGCCTATTGACGTCTTCATGTCTGGAGACCTGTAAACCATTGACGTGATCAGAAGTATGTGGTTCCATATGGGCAAAGTGGGTGTATTACCTGTGCTGCATGAGGGTGGATCGGTGCTTACTGTCCAAGAGAACTAGTTGATGTGTCATCATATATGGATACCTTCGAATATATTAACATTTTAGAAAATGTGTTGCTGCCCAGCATTCATGCAATGTACAGTGAAGTCAATCTGCCTACATTTCGATTGGTTCAAAATAATAGTTCCGTACACTCCTCCCATATATAATAGTAAAACAGTGGTTTGCTCAACACCCTGAAATAGAACTTCTCGATTGGCCAGCTAAATCCCCGGATCTCAATTTAATAGAGAATGTTTGGGCAGCAATTGTGAACCGGTGGGATGCTGGTCATGCGAGAAATAGAGTGCAATTGATAGCTCATTCTAAGAGTGAATGGGAAAACCTGAGGCAACAGCCGGAATTTTTTTCAAATCTGTGCAAATCGATTGATGAAAGATTAAATCAGGTAGTTACGCGACATGGATGGTGGATCGATTATTAATCCTCCTTTTCTAGGACATTAATGCACTTTTTTTCCAGAGCTACAAAATGGTTCTTTTCAGAGCCGTGGAACAGTTCTTGTCAGAACCACAACTGATTTTACGTTGGAACAATCGGTCGATCAATTAATATTAGGATGACATATGAAACAACTTAGATGCACAAGGTTTTGCTTGGAAGACAATTTTTTTTTTTTAATGTTTAAAGCTAATACCCTCCATTTCCATCTCCTTACACTGGCAATAACTTATATTGGATTTCGTAAAATTATATTCGCCAGTTTCTATCAACAATGCAATATATATCAATATTTCTTACACCATACATGATTATAAGTTTCAGCGCAGTTTGTAAATAGCGCGCATGTCGAGCGTAGAGTCGATAAACCAGGTCCCTGCCGCTGGCACCTCCATAGTCGCATTCTAGCTTCTCCTTGCCCCCCTTCAGGGGTCGTGGAACAAATTAATGGGTCCGTCTGTATCAGACGGTAGGGACCGGTTGGATCTGATTTATCGACTCTACACACCGTATCAATAATTTGTTCCTTAACCCCTGCAGGGGGCAAAGAGAAGCCGGAATGCGACCGTGGCGGTGTCAGGCGGCTGGGGCCAATTGGTCCAGATCTATAGACTTTGTGATCGATACGCGCGCTATTTACAAACTGCGCAGGAATGTATAATTATGGTCTGTAAGAAATTCTTAAATTCGCCGAACGTCCAATCGTCAAAACACATAACCATCAATTTTAAAGACTGAAATAAAACATAAAAATTTTCTTAACAAATAATCAGTATAAAACGCAGTTCCGGTAATGTCAAAACCTACAAATACCATTACAAACATTTTAAGTGTTTATTGTAAATTCTTTCCTAACTTTTATAATCTAAATCCCCGTCATTTTAAGAGCACCTCCAAGCCTGGTGCCAAATTCACAAAAGTTTGAGCATCACAGAGTTCGACTACTGGATTATCCCTGAGATCCAACTTGTCTAGATCATGACGCTTTATTAGCTGATAGATCTCTTCCAGATCTTTCAAGTTATTGTTTCTTAGAGAAAGAACTTTTAATTTGCGCAACGTTGGAAACTGCTGAAGAGACCTCAGAGTATTGTCTGAGAGTGAAAGTTCCTTGCACTCTTGCAGCGTTGATAATTGGTGAAGTGCGTTGCTCAGACGGTTGGTATCCAAGTTGACAGATTCCAAAAGGCTAAGATAATGATTCTCATGGAGTGCGCTGAGGTACAAGCCTGACAGATCAATCTTAGTCACCTCTTCCTCCATATCTTCTTTTGCCCAGATCTCGCATAGTTTTTTATGCAGCACAAATCTGCTTCCTACGCAATACGCAAGTCAACTCGTGAATGGTTCTCATAAAAGAAAGTAATTTTATCACAGGTGTATTGGGTGATTTCAACCACCCTGGCGGTAATCCGGAGTATAACTCGGGGTTAACATTCAATGCCAGAAGCAGTAACCATGAATCGCACTCGAACCACAAAACACCGACGTAGCTCGTACTTATATAGAGAAGTCCTCAGCTATTTTCTTTTACTATTATTTCTATCTAAAAATTTTTCGGTACTCTAATAACTGTTTATGTCTGCTTTGAGTATAAAATGACTGATATAATTCGACTGCCAGGGAGGTTAAGCCAAGTTGCCAAGCCTTGTTAGTATATACATATTAGAAATGTTTGCACTTTTAAATAGAAATACTACAAAGAAAAAATATCTTACTAAGGTCTTTGTAGTAAGCGGTGCGCAGAGAGTCTGCATTGAGCAAAGCATCGAGGTTCTGAATGATGTTCTCGTGGAACTTTGAAGCATCAATTTTGGACATAAGCATGATACTTGTGAGGAGGACCCACTTATTTTGTGGTTCCATATCTAGCAGTAGTTGATAGTTGGCTAGCTGTTCTCTCAATTGATCTAAGTCATAATGTTGTTCCATTTGTGTTGCAGGGCCATTGTAGACCCAAAGGCCTTTAGAGTTTGATTCCAGGCTATAAAAGGAACCCTGGAATTTCAGCTGTATGCGATATGGCTGTGAACTGGTGGAGAACGTTCCCATCCATAGCTTTGCAAATCTCTTCCCCTCCAGAGAGGTAAACTGCACCTCAACCTTGTGCAGAAATTATTTAACTAATTTCAAACTCTACTCTTCTGAATCACTTTACATATGCACTTGGCTGTCGCCGATAATTAATGCACTTCTACCTCTTGATCGTCAATCAGAAGATGTACAGATTTGTCTGTAGCAACATAATTCGTAAAGATCAGTTTGGCAGAAGACTGAGTCACCCTAGCGCGCCAAAGTTGACAGGGTGCACGGACATTGTCTAGAAGCCAACGTTGGTAGAACCAGGCACTAGAGTCGCAGGGATCAGTGAATGTTGCATTCATGACAAAGTCCAGCTCTGAAATGAGTGATGGATTATGTCTTTTCTTTGTCTTTTACTCAAGTAATTAGTCATTCAATGTATGAAAAAAAGAACAATGTTTTATTCTACTACCATCTTTCCTTCCCAAAACAATTTGCCTCAAATCCTGTGAGTCATTAAAGAGCATCTTGGCCAAAATCCGGCTTCTGTAGTGCCATGAGGAATAATTGGAAAAATTGCTGATTATCTTTGATGTTGAGAAGTCCAGCTCTTCCGTGTCAGATATATCAGCTTTACCAACCACAAACTGTCTGTAATCCCAGCAATGGACTGTGGCACATTGTAATAAAAATACAGCTAGGTTAGTTCATAACTACAGGAATTCAACAGGAATTTAAGTGTGCAAATTTGCACAGGAAGTAATACAGAGATATAGAAGAAAATTGTTTGAAGCATACAATTTCTTTCATCCAGGCTGAGACACTTTGCGCAAAGTGCAAGCTCTCTTTTCCAGTCTGGATTCTGGAAGTGTTCCATTGTCCAACACCTTTGGTGCCACACACTATATGACTTTGGGTTTTCTCTGAGGCAGTTTTCTGTTAGTGTTAATTCTTTCTGTAGTAGTTTCTCTTGTTCTTCTTTATTCCTGAAAACTGTTTTTAAAATACGACCGCAAAGTGTACGCTAGTTTTTATATACCCATTTTTCTTCTAGTCAAATATTAACTAGTTGATAGACAGTCGTCAACTATCTATACGATTGTTAATTTGTATAGGAAAAGAGATTATTCACACAATATTTCGTTTGAAACAAGATTCTTGTACAGTAAAGCTATTTTATAAGCGAATGTGGAGTATAAGCTTTCTTATACAGAATGGTATGCAGTTATACTGTTCATTACCATTCATTTTTTTCGAAAGCCTCACGCCGAATATTCCATAGTGTATATATGTCTGGATTCTTTAACAGCATACGCTCTGTCCCTTGCATCAGTTCGTCATCCCAAATTTTATCATTCCGCTGCAATACAAATGAACTTTTAGAACTTTGCAATCGCATCAATTCAACATAATTAATTGTCTATGATATTTTACCTTTTGGAACACAAACTGACTACATGCTCTGTACTCCTTCAACTTCCTTGCTTGTTCCTTCTTTTTTAACTGTTCTTGCTCAATGCTTGACCGTACCTTTACTCTGCCATGCTATTAAAATGTTTTGTTATTAACATTGTCTCTTCGATGAGTAATGAATCTAATTTACTTGATAAAGATATATACGTATAGCTTTATAAAATCCATTAAACATAACATACTTTTTTAGTC
Organism: Ampulex compressa; assembly: GCA_038496175.1. Taxonomy (NCBI): domain Eukaryota; kingdom Metazoa; phylum Arthropoda; class Insecta; order Hymenoptera; family Ampulicidae; genus Ampulex; species Ampulex compressa. Next base: position 73,377 of record JBCFXI010000345.1, on the reverse strand, counting down.
AAAGCTACATTCTGCACACATGGATTAGCAGATATTACAAATCCAACATTAAAATTTTTGATAGAAAACATCACAGTACAAATCATTATATTACTGTGTCATGAACATAAATAAGGTAGGTTTTTATTCTATATATAATATAAAAATTTCTGTTGATATTTGTAACTGTCAAATTCTATGCACGCTATATAACCTAAAAAAAAATACTGAATATTCAAATTCTATTATTTCTCAAACCAGCGTGCATTTGTGTAATTGTAAGTACATTAATCACTTATCGGATTATTCTAAACTGTTAAAAATAAAAAATGTAAGAACTCTGAGGACAACATAACCTAAAAATTGTCGCCACCTACCATGATTACGTGGTTCTGTATTTCTCGTAAATTATTGACATATGAATTAGAGCTAGTGATTGCACTAATTTGTTTCACAATAAACTTATGGATGATTAGGTGTTTAGCAGTGTCCGAAAATGTAATTAATATGGAGAAAGTGGTACATTCTTTCCATAGACTTGTATACAATCATTACTTATAGATCGAGCGCCATCTTTCGCTGGAAGTATTTAACTAACAATTCAACTGTCTATAATTTACAATACCACTATCAGAAAAAGGGTTTTTTAGGATCAAATTTTAGGTAAATAAAAATGCTTGTCAATCCCTGTATATTATTATAAAAGCCAAAAAATATTTATTCAATCCTTGAGTACATAGTTACAGTTTCATCTCTTTGGGACAGCTCACATCATCGTCATTATCCATAAATTCTGTTTGGTACTCTATACAGAATGCTGCTTTTCCATGGCGTCTTTTCTCTGAAATATATTTCATTGTCATATGCGCTACGGCCAATAAGTGTGAATACTACTATATTTCATACTCAGAAAAATAAACATATATCTCTTTCTTAGAATGTCAAAACTCACCAGCTCTGAGAAGTAACTGCTTGCATTGATAAAGTATACACGCTTTGGATTTAAATTCACTCAGGCCTAAGAGATTTCCTCTGTTTTACATTCTGAGTAAAGGAGATTAAAACTTTCACACATTCCTTTCATTAAGAACTTAAAGCTGTAAAGGATACAAGTTTATTACATCATAAGGACTCCTGATGGAAGTGGCGCTGTTTGCTCCAGAAGACAGTATTACGTTCTGAAAAAATTAGGTATTAATGACAGTCTTTACAGCACCTGATGATGGTTGTACAATTACACACCTTACTTTTGCCATAGGTGTGAAATAGATGTGAGTTATGAATAGTGCCTTTGCGAGTGGTGACTTCCAAGATATCAGAGTATTGTATTTCAAAATGAACACCTCTTTCAGCTGCTTGCTGATACAACTTTCTGTTTAGTTTTAAACCAGTAGTTTGCGGCTGAATTACGATTAAGTCGACACTCAGTTGAGAGCAAGCAAACTGCAAAGGCTCCAAATATTCAATGGAAGGGGACAATCCTATTGTATAAGATTTTTCTAAAATAGCATTACAAATTTGACCAGCATGTATCAGTGTCACCACTTTTAACATTCTTTTAAATGTTTATTAAATCCTTTCTGGGGTATGTACTTTTGAAATGCTATTTAAAAACCATATTATAAATAATTAACATCATCCCTGACCTGTAACATTGTCTGTGTCTGTGGTACTACTGCATATATGTCATACTTCTTCAGGTTCTGAGAGTGTGCCTATAAGTTAGACAATTTGAATAATGTTACGGTTATTCCTTAACAATTCTATTTTCTATAGACTAAAACTAACCAGCAAGTGTGTTTTTGCAGGGTCGGAACATATGAAGCTTAATCGTGTGAGTACATTTAGTTTTCCTTTGAAATTAGCAATTAATTTTTGAGTATCATAAGGATCTGGTACCAAATTCTGCGGTGCTTCTGTTTCTTCATGTTTCTTCTTCTTTTTTTTCTGTATCTGAAAAACGCTCTCTTCCAGAGTACGATTTATAGCCACCGTCTTATAGCCCACTACACATAAATTGGTAAGACAAAAGTTATAACAAAGGGGTTCAGGTGTGACATTTTCAAGTACATACAGTATACCGCTTTTTAGGTCAAATGTTTCTATGTTCATATAAAATTAATATTTCATGGTTAGACATCACAATAAGAAGCTAGATAATTTGGTCGTTAATAGGACAAGACGCGATTATGCTTCTAAGCTAATACACAAAAACTGATTTAGAAACCATTATCATATCTCTATCTATTCGAGACCAAAATTCTGTGGTAATAACGACGACTTTAAATGTGTAATACAATTTATTCTTGCTGAAACAACGTGCGGAAGTTAGAAATAGAAAATGTTGAAAGGTTAATATCGATACTTACGTTGGTTCAACCTAGACAAAGTGAGGTACAGGTCGTTTTCATCACTCGTTGGTTCTACGCAGAGATCAAAAAACCCATCTGTTACGCTTACAATCATATTTTTGAAAGGAATCAAGCAAATTTACTTCGTAAAAGAAAGGTTATTTTGGATAATTATATGTGGGACAGGCAATCTAAGTTTCGCGGTGTCAGTTATGCGCATGCGTTGCACGATCACACTAAGGATTGAACGTTTAAGGTCCGACGATCAATGCTAAAGTACTCCGTATGGAGGTTGTCTCAAAGGAGTAAAGCCATCATGGGTTCCATCAACTGTAAGGGCCTTTTCCCTGCAAATTCTGGGAAGCAACCCACGGCAACAGGTACTACCTATCAATATCGATCTTTGGTGCAGTCGAGGCAAACTCCTTCTCGATTTTGAGAACAACTTCGACTCCCAAAGGGGCGATTTTCTTTTACCTCGACTCATCGATTGACTCGATCTTCAATTCAATTCTTGCCATTAATCACCGCGAATATTTACAATTGTACGCCTTTTAACAAAATATTCGTAGATCACGAATCTGAAATTTGTTAATTTTGTGTTCGTTTACCCTGCTTGCAGGAGTAGTTTAATCAAATTTTCCCTCGGAAAATCGACTTTCAAGAACTTTTGAAAGAAGACGCTTGATTTTGCTAAGATCGACCTCGCTCGACATTTCACTTTAATCAGATTAATCGATGATTAGGGAGCTTCCTTATCGTGATGGTGGTTCAATTTTCCTCGACAAATTAGACGTGATGATTCATCGATGATCATTGCGATTGGATCCTGTTATGTGACATTGAGTAGAGCTGTAAGATTTTTTATTGTTCGTTTATAAAGAAAGGATTTGTGGATTTGTGGCGTTTTGAATTTCAAGAAGGATCAAACATGTATTTCAATCCGAAAAAATAATTGCGTTTGTTTATAGAATATCTTGAGAAAAAGGTGTATCCACTTTGAAGGTCGTGACAAAACGCGCGTGGGTGTGCCGCGAGTGGTCACGTGTGGCGCTTGCGCATAGCGCAACAATTGTCAAAGGTGCAAATTAGAGTTTACGGTGGTGTAGTGGATAGAGGCTCGGATTTCCACGCGGGAGACCAGTGATACAGGACATGGGATTTTTCGCACGCATACGACTACTTAATCTTCAGTAACGTATATACTTTACTCAAAAATGGAGTATCGTTAGACCCCCGTGACAATTGAAATACGATAGAAATTAGCCCCCCCCCTGCGCGTACCTGTTGTTGCACATAGATACGTCCATGGAAACAATCGCGGTCAAGCTATAACGTCAGTATGCGCATGCGCACAAAGGCTCCCACGTGGGAGAAAATCCCACATCCTGGCATCACTGCGGGAGACCCGATTTTGAATCCCGCCTATCACCTCTGGTTTTTCGATGTGATATGTATATTGCCTCTTTGGTAGTTTGAAACTCACCTTCAATAGTAGGTTCTACGTCGAATAACCTTAGCAGTCAGTGGCGAAAAAGAATTAAAAAAAAAGAGTTAAAAAGGAGGTGCAAATTAATTTGGTGCTTTTTTAATAGGTTTAAAGGTTTACCTAAAAAGATGCAATAAATTAATTTGCAAAACCATATTATACGTACATGCTGCACAAGGACATTAAAATAAATTTAAATGCGGGCAGATTGAAACATATTTTGCATTATGTTTTCTCCAATAATTGTTGCAAAAATTGATCTATTAGCACCACATGTGTTAGCACTTCTATTACAATGCCGGTAATTTTATTAACATTTTTAGCATCTTCATAGGAATATCAATAAAGGAAACAATCTGCAAACTCAATTCTCTTGGTTTACAATATGTATAAGTCTGCATTCTAAGTTCTTTATTTACTCTTGAGGAACATATAGATAAGCCTAACTAAGAGATGCTACTTATCTTTCACCCTAGTTCTAAAGAAAATTAATATAGATTTTAGTGCGCCCAGATTATAACACACATTCTGATGATAAACTGTTTTATGTACCTTTCTTCGTCATTCCCCTTTGTCTTCCTTTTATGCAAACGATATAAATACATATAGAACTTGACACGATAGTGGAGAATCTGCAATAGTTGTACATGTCTGATGCTAGGCTAGAAGATAATACTATACATTGAAAAGAAAAGCGATCTTTGCAGTTGTGATGTACTATAGCTCAAGCTGTTGTTGTAGTTGTGAGTAGCATACGTGCGCTCTCTGCTTTACCTTTGTCTTATGTCCAGAGTTTATATTAGGAATATTGCTAATTTTATAATATTGCTAAACAAAGAATTTTTTTAAATGTTATTGCTCAGGCATGCCTGAGAAGCATGATTATGTGGAAGGTGTCGTATGTGAGGAGAAGGACATCAATGAAAATGAGATGAAACTCCTTCCTCTTGGAGATGATGGAGGGAAAATCTTACTGATCAAACAAAAGGGGCAGCTTCATGCCATAGGCACTAAGTGCACTCATTATGGAGCTCTGCTCCACACTGGAGCCTTAGGTGAAGGAAGGGTCAGATGTCCATGGCACGGTGCATGCTTCAACATCAAAACTGGGGACATAGAGGATTACCCTGGCTTGGATTCTCTGCCTTGCTACAAGGTCAGGCATTAGTGTTAATTCTGGTTTTTAAAGTCGAACCTTCCATTAGGAATGTTTGGCTATAGAGATTTTTTGGATGTATTCCCCACTTATCTTAATATTCTTAATTTACAACACAACTAGACAATCCATAAGGTTTTGTATATTTCTCTCTACATTAGGTCAACGTAGATGAAGGTGGCCTGGTACATGTAAGAGCAAAGCGCACGGATCTCGAAGTGAACAAACGAACAAAGGAAATGTGCAAATATAACTCTGATAATCATGACACTGTTGTCATAGTCGGTGGAGGACCGGCTGGTGCCACATGTGCTGAGAGTCTACGACAGGAAGGGTTTAGTGGTAGAATTGTTTTGGTATGTAAGGAAGATGTCCTGCCTTACGACAGAGTGAAAGTCTCGAAGGCGATGGATTTTGATATAGGCAAGGCAGCCCTAAGACCAGCTACATTTTATAGCAGCAATAGTATAGATGTCAAGCTTGGTGTCACAGCTACGGGTAAGGATAAACTTTTTGAGATTAATATTTCATAAGAGTATGATTCTCAAATTTATTTCCTTTGTCAAGCATCGTTTTAGACACCTAAAAATTAGTTACATTCAAGCTAAAGATAGGATCGCAGGGTGATAGATTTGTCGTTTAGTCAATGTGTAATTATATGATGAACACGCTGTTTTAGCCTTTTTACTGCTAGGCCTATATACATGGTATATGCGAAACTTGCCAGGGCCGATTTTATATGTGCTTTCTTGAAATTATTTTCTAACAAAAGAAATATTAACTTACTTCAGAAAATTTGTATGATTTATTATTTTCAAACTTAGAGGACATGGAATACAATTGTGGTGTCATTGAATATTTAATAATAAATATTTGATACTCAGGGAAGCGATGATTTGAATGTAAACGCATGGACTCATTACATCGGCCCGTGGCTATTCTCATATATGTATAATAGGTTGATAGATCGGCCAGCTAGCAGTCAGAGGGTTAACACATGTGTTGCCACAGCTCTGAACACAGCTCAGAATGTGGTACGTTTGAGTAATGATGAAAGCCTGGCATACAATCACCTGTTCATTTGCACTGGAAGTAAGGCCAGGATGCCCAACATACCTGGTATTGATTTGTTTAACATCTACGTAATGAGAGATTACACTGATTCTCATGCGGTACATTCCAAACTGTCTCCTGAGAAGCACGTGGTGATATTGGGTCTGGGATTCATCGCTATAGAGGCAGCTGCCTATATGGTGGGCAAGTGTGCCTCCATCACAGTAATTGGCAGGGACACTGTTCCTCTGAGACATACCTTTGGCTCAGCGATAGGGAACAGAGTAAGAACTGAGCACGAATCCAAAGGTACTATCTCCTCTAGTTAGAAATAGAGCTGAGCTTGCACATAAAATCGTTGCTTTATGAAGCAGAAAATAGAAGCGCTTTAACCAAAGATTATATTACACTATATTTCCCCTTTAACACATTCAGATTGTAATTGCTCGTAGGTATCAAATTCATATTTCAAAGCAATATTCTGAAGTTCCTTCCTAAGCAAGGAGAAGAGAACATTTTGGGCAGTGTAGAGTTGCTCGATGGCAGTATCATTTTGGCTGACATAGTCATCGTAGGCATAGGATCTACATTGTATACTGACTGGATCGAAGATTCTGCTGTACAGAAGGCTGCGGATGGCAGCATAATTGTTGATCAGGTATTGAATTCTAGTTATGTGAATACATGTATGTATGGAAACATCAATTTTTGACATTCAACTAAGAAATAATTTCCCTCCAATAATCTTCAGTATTTGAAGACTAGTGTCGATAACGTATATGCAGGCGGAGACATAGCTTACGCACCTTTATTTGGGAGAAATGACTTTTCTGCAACAATAGGCCATTACGCGTTGGCACACTATCATGGAAAAGTGGCTGCTGCAAACATCTGTGCTAATAGACAAGCCCTTAATGCAGTACCGTTCTTTTGGACTACTCTATTTGGCAAGAGTTACAGATATGCAGGTATAGGACCCTTGATAATGTAATCTACCGTCACTGTCTGACTTAATTGAAAGTTAAGCAATCATAAATTGATTGCTGTTGAGCGAAATTTAAAGATCCTCAACAATGTACCCATTGTTTCTAACTTCCTCTACTTAATCTATAGGTTACGGAAAACCAAGCAAAATTAGGATCCATGGTTCTCTGGATAACTTGGAGTTCTTTGCGTATTACATCAAGGACAACAAGGTAGTTGTATGAAAAAGGTACTAAAGTCAGATTCATGCAAGTACAATACTTTTTCTGAAGGTCATAGCTATGAGCAGCGTGGGAGCAGACCCTATTGTCTCAGACTATGCGAACTTGCTGTATGAAGGAAGATTCCTAACAGAGGAAGAAATTTCCAAGAATCCCTTTGGTTGGATATCCTCCAAGCCTAAGGATCTGGAGAAGCGCTTCCAAACTATGCAAGAAATTGATTTAAATTAAGGCTATCATTATATACGTTCCGGCAAACTGTTGTAATTTATTTAAACAAATAAAGTTATCTTTGTAGAAAGATTCTTTTCATTTCTTAATTCTCACTTTATCAGCTATACTCTACAAACAGCTCTGTACAGATGCAAAACATTTAAACGTTACTTGGAGTCTTTTGTTTAATCAGATATTCTATTTTTTATTCATTACGTTTGAGATGGGATAAATTCTCCTATACGCTTATGTAAAAAAACGATATTACATTTGAAATCCAATGTTATGGAGGATAAAAAAGACGAGAAGAAGGAAGAAGATGAGAGGCTCCAATTTATCCACAATTACTTAATTCTGTCTCGAAAGCTCAAGGCTGACAAATGGACGAAAATGTTGGCAAATGAAGAGTACAGAGTATGTACAATTATGTTAAAATACCAATAACCTTACTGTATGAATAAATGTCAGAAAAAAAAATAGTATATTTTATACATATATCATAAAAATATAGAGAAAGGCAATCGAGTCTTCTGTTTGATTTGATAAGGAAATTTGATCACAAAAACTTTGAGCATTTCTATTTCGCTTTTTTTTAAGACAAAGACATTTTGACTAGGGCATTATTGGAAGGTTCTTTGACATGCCTCTTGAGCGAAGATTGATACTGCAGCTAAATACTACTGGGATTTTGGTGTCCTCCTTGAGCATGAGTCTCTCCAGCAGAACAAAGGCATCTTACTTTTTAAAAAAGACATCAACCAAAGTCACCATTGAGAACTACAGAAAAGTTCTCATTCCAGGTGACATGCCACCAAGGTCTGTTGAAGACTTAGCAATTCTGGTGGAAGAGGTATGCACCGATAAATTAAAACCAATCCGAGTCTCAACTAAAAGTGGACATTCTATACAAAGATTTGTTTTACAGGCATATATACCAATTTTATCGAATATGAGAAATCACTCAGGATGGCCACTAGTGGTGCATGAGGATATTAGGAAGCACATTCATGATCTGCACAGTCTAATCTGTGAGGTACACGTCACACATATCTATGTAGAGTGTTGAAACTTTGAAATGAATATTAACATGTTGACCACCACGGTGATCATCCATGACTAGAGTTAGTTTTTGCAATGATGCCATAGCAGGGATCAGCTCTACTAACTCTTAAAAGAGCATGGGGTGATCTACAACTCGCACAATTCCAGTGCTTTGTTCTATCTAATGAATGTGGCGTTCAAGATGTTAATTGTTTTGACTGCAAAAACTTACGATTTAACTAGTTTCACCACAATAATCTTAGGTGAGGGGAAAAATGATAGGGGAGATATTGCTACCTATGCCAATGGGCGTTGAGGACATTTTCAGTATGGAGCTGGAAAGTAATGCTGGTATACATTTAAAGAGGAACGTAGAAGTAATCGTGCATAAATGGGCCCATCAGATCAAGGAAATACTTAAGGAAGAAGGCATAAAAGCAGATGGTGGCAATTCTCTACCTAGTGCAGGTGGTACACTGATCTTTAAATCTCTGAATAATGTAGAATTAAATTTGTGCCTTGATGAAATGGAGCTCAATTTTTAAGCAACAATGGTGATTTAACTTTCATACTAGAGTTGGAGTTTTGGCAAGACAAGGTAAAAAATGTGGAGTCAATATACAAGCAACTGAGAGATCCGCGTGTGAAAAAGATGGCCCTATTCTTGGAATCTATGGAAAGTCCTTACCTGATAATCTACAATACACTCCTGAAGGACGTGGCAGCTGGTTAGATATATACTTTGAGTTTGAAAGCTTGTACTATATTACAATCTGTTCAAGTTCTTCTCGCACGATTTCCACAAAATTGTCCACAGCTGTTTTGAAGGGGCGTGATATTTATATGCATCTGAAACCCCTGGCGCTTTATTTTGAGGAGATACGGAGCATGGAATTCAAGAATGTGAAATCAAAGCTGAAATCATTGCTGCATTGTGTTTGCCTGACTTGGTCCAATTCTAAATATTACACCAGTGATAGCAGAATTGTTGCTCTCCTATATGCAATATCGAATCTGCTAGTGTCAGAGGTATGCTTTTAGATGTAGAATAAAATCCTCCATAAATAATGTGGTATCGAACTTATGTCGAATGAAATGATATTTGATTCCTCAACAGGCCAGCAAGTATGTCGATCAAAGTAGCCTGTTTGAAGGAGATATGGAAGACAACAAGAAGCGCATAATAGAGACACTCAGCATACTAGACCATTATCAGGAGCTGTATCAGTCCTTTCGAGAGAAGATTGATACATACTTTAGACTACCGATGGAGCCGCAGCTATGGAACTTCCATGCAAAACTTGTATTCGATAAAGTTATGAAGTTCCAGGACCGGCTAAAGGAGATCTTGGTCAGTTTCATAAAAAACTTACGTAACTATATTAAATTTGAGTTTAAATCATTGAATATGTTAGACTCAATAATTAAAACTGGCAAGAAGGCTGGAACCTACTAAAAATAGACACGTCATTTACAAAAAAAGCTGCTTGGATTGTAATTATTGTTACAGTGGTTAACCAAGCAGACAGGTGAGGATTAAAATCGAGAAGTATATGAGATCAGTTATTAATAAAACAAATGTTTTACATTAGATCGATATCCAACACAATTATGTTACAGACATAAAGTTTCTTAGTAATATTTGTTATTTACATTTCAATTTAGTTGAAAAATAGTTGTTTTACACACAAAACCTTCAACATATCATCATTCATTCCTGGAATTCAAATTTTACTACTTATCGTCATATTTTGATACAATTGACTTCCATTTGCCAATAATTCATTTTACTGCTTTATAGCCTGCAGATGTCTTTTGTCGCGTGCACATGTCCTAAATCTTCTGCGAAATCTGATAATTTGTCCTTTTGAAACGAAACTTCTTATGTAATGTTAGAGCAATCTTGTCAAACGTGGGTCCGCATATTACGGAAGTGTGCAACAAAAATGCAGTTATGCCCGATTTTGACGTGATGGTTTAATCAGTAGAACTTCTGAGTGATAAGGGTTGGCAGTGTCAAGTTAGAACATTTTACGTTGTCGCAATTCTAGTTCCTGCTAGTTTCGTTTAGAATATTGTATTGTGAGTGCTAATTTTTACAGCAAAACTTCTTGAACCGCAATAGTGCGATTTTATCTTATAGTAATTACTATTTTTATTAGCGATTTATTAATGTTTTATTACTACTTTAGTGATATTTTAGTGTTTTGCTATTTTATTTTATATTCATTTTTTTCTTTTCTTTTTACCTTCAATATTAAAATTCTGTACTATTCAATACAAATTCAATACTAAAAATTAGTGTAAAACACAGAAGAGCGTTTTTCGAGAAACAGCATGTTTAAAAAGTCATGGAAAAACTTGCAGAAATGTATCAAAGAGTGTATTGCTGTGTGTGACAGCAATGCAAAGAAAATATAGCATCGCATTAGATACTCTATGACCTGCTGAATCTTCAACAATCAATAATATTAATAATATGGTTCATCAATCGGGAAGTAACAATGCCTGGACAAGTATTAAACAGATCTGAATTGAAACAAGCATGTTGTTCAATATCTGACTTTGAGCCCGAATTCATAAGAGATAAATAAACAAACTTTGAGGAGCATATCAGGGAATAATTATTCGAGAACAGCACCTAACAGCTTACAGACATATATTTACAATGGTTATAAAGAGAACAAGGTTGAACATGAATTAATTGAAAAAAAATTGCTTGTGTGACCACGAACAAGGGCTTGCTGCTTCTCACAAATTGCGGGTATATACCTCTGTGAAATGAGAGGCCAACATTACAAGCTGGGTGTAGCCATAAGGGGAGAAGCTGCTGAATTTGATGAAAATACGTCTACTTTCTAAGAGAGCTCAGTGATAATAGCCATGGGGTGAAAATTGCGTTAGTAAAATTCGAGAGGAGTGCATTTGATCCTACTCAAGGATCTGATAAAATGTAGAGAAATAGAATATAAAATATTAAAATACCGTCATTGTAATACATATTAATATATTTAATTGCACTGTTCATAGAAACAGGTGAACATAATAGTACAGAACCTAACATAAGTTATTGCTGGTATAAGGAGATATAAAAGAAATGTGTTAGCATTAAAAACCCCTCCACTTGACTGTAAATAATGATCTTTTACTTTTAAGCGCATTAAGGTATGTCTTTTCTAGGTCCATAAATTTCAATTCCTGACAAATCCAATAAACGTTATGTTCGATATGTTCCATACACACACATTTTTAATATTTATTTCATCTCTGACCAAATCTGTTAATCTCATCTTGAGATACTTGCAAATGACAGCTTTATACCTTCTTTATAAGTTTTTTATACTTGACGTATACAGATTGTTTAATTTCTTTGCCTAATTCTTCTAATTTTTGTAAGTTATTTACGTATCATCTGTACATTTACTTTTATTCGTATTAACAATACATTTTAGCCAATATATTAAGGATACAAATAAGTTTTGAGGGTTTACTTTATAACTGTGAAGCCTTATTGAAAGAAATTGATACAATGTATTTTATTTAAAGTATTGTCCATCATTAGCTATAACTTTTTGTTATCTTTTAGGCTGCATATGCATCCCACTTTGAAAAAATTCCTCATCTTTTGAGGCGATCCAAGAATCGATTCAATTTTTAGTTTCTTTGTTAGAAGTGCTGCGCTGCTTGACTAGATTATGAGCCATTGACCAGGGCCAATTTGAGCTTCAATGCTCGGCTCAATTACATCAATTCTTGTTGATAATGTTCCCCAATGATGGATTTGTTAGGCTGGAATAGCTCATAGTAGGCCACTCTAAATTGATCTCACCAGATGCACAGCATTAGCTTTTTACTATCAGTATTCCATTTGGCCATTGAAGTTGATGTTTGGTCGCGTTCACCGCACAAATTTCTGTACTTTGGGTTCGACATTCGACATCTCTTGGCATGCGTTCATATAGGACCCAATTTCTTTATTTTTGCACCACACCCATGGCCTTGAGACGGTTTGAAATTGCTTGTTGAGTCACTTCCAAGGTTTCAGCAAGCTTTTTTTGAGTTTGGCATGAATCTTTGTCCAATAATGCCTCTAACTCAGTGTTTTTAAAATTTACTGGCCTTCGCATTCTCTGTTGCTGGTGTGAAGAACCCCCCACTTTTAAAATGCCAAAATCAGTACTCATATGTTTTTATTGATGGAGTATGTTCCACATTTGCTTCACACAGCAATTGATGTCGTTCAGCTGCACTTTTCTTCAAATTAAAACAAAAAAACAGGGCTCTCTGCAAATTGCATTTTGTTGGTGCAAAGGTTGACATGATTAGAGTGCAAAGAAAGTGTGTTGTTTAAACTTCAGCAAAATTAAGCATACTGATTTTTAGATGGAAATAATAATGCTTTAACATGAATGTAGTTACAAGATGGTCTGATGCGATTTAATGCTAGTTACACCATCTTTTGTAAATCCCTCAAAATTTATTTGTACATACTCACAATACCTGAATATGACTCGCACCTGAGTCGAAACATCATACAAACAGCTTTTTGGTTTCTTTCCTTCCATCCATCACATCTGGGATACACTGCTGCTCGAGAAGATCATTCAATTAATTACTTAAAAAGGTTTTGTGTTCCTTCTTTTATTTCCCCCATATACATTACATATACATTACCGCCATATCCATATGCATTATATTTCTTATGCGTGAATCCTTCCTATCCCAAGAAAGATTTTCTGTAAGATTAGACGCATCGTGGGCTGCTATTGGCCCAAGAAGGCCCACTGCGTGCGTGACCCAGAGCCGGGGAACATAGTCAGTGCATACGAGATCGTGATGTGGGAAAGCACGAGAGCGAATTTAAAATTTTACAGAGTTGTCGAGTTGTTAGTATAGAACCAGTTTATAGTATTAGTATTATCGTGTTTGTTACTACTATTACAGTTATCGTCTTTGTTAATATTATTAAACGTATTATAGAAGCAACGTGTCTCATAATTCACCAAACCTTCGATCACTCTCCTTGAATACAAATAGATTCCACATATTTTTGGGGCCTCGTCCGGGAGAGTATTTCGCGGAGGTTAAGGTACATTTGGTGAAAGTGTGGTGAAGTAACATAAGTGTGTAGTGTAAGCCGATTGCAAGACCTAAAAGTGATGGAATTACAAAGCCGGTTAAGAGTTTGAGGTCTTCCCATGTGGAGAATGATGAAAAAGTTAGCAGAACGACTGCTGGAACACAGATTTTCAGAAAATTCAATGGAAAGTTTCTCTGAGGAGGTGTAAGACACAATGTTGCTCGAGCGCGACGTAGATTCGGGAGTACCAATGCAGGGAAGCGGAAGCAAAGACTCTCTGTAGCTCAAAAACTACGCGCGATGGAACTAAAATCAGAGCTTTCATGCTGAGAGATTGAAATTACGAGGCATTTGCGAATTTTCACCACTTCGTTGCTAATGGAACCAGTGCTAATGGCACGAGTGCAGCAATCAGTGACAGTTCAGTCACTCGCCACAACAGTGAACAAGCCTATACTTAGTGTACGAGAAACTCGCGAGCTACTGAATAATACCTTCGACAGCAGCAAGGATACATACGACAGATGGGAAAAACAACTTCATTGCTTGAGGATCCAGTATCATCTGTTCGAGCAAGAGACGAGGTATATGATCCGATCGTCGATTAAAGCAGATGCCCTCAACTAGTTTCACTCTCTGACGGAATATTTGGAAATGCCTGTTAATACTCTTTTGCTAGAAATGTCAAGCATGTACTATCATGAATCAGGTAAAATCGAGCGAAGAACACGCTTCAAGGGATAGAGGCTCAGACTGCCACGCAGCAGACCCAGGTTTGAATCCCGCCCATCACCACTGGTTTTTCTATGTGATATGTATATCGTAATTCTGGTGGTTCGGAATCCACCTTAAACAGGTAGGTCCTAGGCCAAATTTAGTAGTCACCGATTAGCAGTCGGTGCCGAAAAATGAATTAAAAATAAAAAAGAGACACGCTTCAAGGAGCGCACTTGGAAACTGCGTGTCAAGAGGCCATGCAGAACCGGAATGCCCTACGCGCGACGAAAGTTTTAAGTGCTTCGTGTGTTGAGGATATGCGTATAAGGCGGCACTTTGTCCAACAACCAGCGGCAAGCCAGCAGCGACCGACACAGAACTGCGCAATAGCGACACCCGACGTTAAGTGTCATCGATAAATATTCATTGACGGTATTGGAGTTAGGGCTCTGCTAAATACCAGAAGCGACATGTGCTTGATCCGAGAAAGCAAATATGTAGAGATGGGCGCGCGGCGTTTACAGCACGTGTTGGCGAGATTTGATAGCTTAGGTACAAAAGATCATGGAACGATCGAAGAGTTTACTGCTAACATCAAAATCGACAGAGCCATACATCTAATTCTTATTCGCATAGTCCCCGATGACTTCGACATGCGGTGCGATTTCCTATTAGGTGTACATTTTCTAAGCGAACCAAAGATAAAAAGCACAGAAATAGACGTTCCGGCGAACGTAGTATCGACACAGCGAAATATCGGCGATATCTCCGAAATCTTCTGCATTGAATATGAAGCGAATTCGGACGGCAAGTTAGACATCGGGAATGCGGAATACACTGAAGAAGTCGAGACGATGTTGAGGAAATATGATTCCGTGAAGACGCACGAGGTGTCGATAAAGATGACAATATCGTAAAACATCAACTCGTGTATCAGCGAGCATGGAGGCTATTGGTGTCGGATAAAGGAAAAGTTAACGTACAGATAGATGAGTGGATACGCAACGGGATTGCGCAACCCTCATTATCCGAATATGCAAGTGGGTAGTACAGACGAACCCATTAATTTATTTCGCGACCCCTGAAGGGGGGCAAGGAGAAGTTAGAATATGATCGTAACGGTGTCAGGTGGCTGGGGCCAATCGCCCCAGAATTATAGACTCTGTGATCGACAGGCGCGCTATTTACAAATTGCGCAGAAATGTATTATTATGGTTTTTACAATACACATTGACATATTTAATTGTATTATTCATAGAAACGTGGAAATGCAATATTATAGGGCCTAATATACTTTATTGATAGTCTAAGAAGGTGGAAAAAGAACGAAATATCTTTTCAAATTGGAAAAATGCCCTTCAAGAAGAAGCTTTTGCATCAGAATTGTTACAGATAATGATTTCGTAACATTTATCGATTAAACAGATTGAATCAAGTAATTGTGCGAGGACTGATTATTAATTGTTACTTTTCAGAACTATAATGCACTTTTTCAGAGTTGTAAAATGATTCTTTTCAAGGTTATGGTATGGTTCTTGAATGAACTACAATTTATTTTACGTTGGAACAATTCATCAAACAATTAATATTACGAAATCGTTATATGTAATAATTCTTGATGCAAATGTTTCTTCTTAAAAGACATTTTTTCAATTTTAAAAGATAATTCCTTCTTGGTGTAATGTATATTGATATATTGTTGTATTGTTCATAAAAATTGTTTTATCGCACCATATTTGTTACTCATTTCCTACTCGAGGAAGATTTTTTATAAGGTTAGAGGGGCGTAAGAGGAGATAATCATGCTATTATTTTTACGAGCGGGAATCGATATCAAGAAAATCATACAGCGATATCATAGCGCATACGGAATCCAAACATTTAACCAAATTTTGAACGATAATTATGCGTAGAAGTTATCCCTTTTTACCCCCCTCCCCCTCCTGACATATTTATTATTCATTTCCTATCCGATGAAGATTTTCTATGAAGTTAGAGGGAGGGGGGCACTTGGGACCCTATACATATATAGCATTATGGTACGTATAATTCCTGAATGATGAGGGCAAGTAGAGTAACGTTTTTTGTTTACCTACTTTTTTAACAAAGCATCAAATTTATTGATCAACATATTGTAAATTACTGACAGAGCTGTGAACAGTAATATTACCATTTAAAAGATATTGTAAGATAAGGAACTTTCCATACATTAGACATTATAGAAAATTGAAAATTACGAATAATTCAAGAGCGAATTCAGAGTTATTGCGCGAATCAAAATAAAGGCTGGCTACGCCAACCATCAGACAGCACGCATGCGTACATTTATGATTCAGTACTTACTGCACTCGAGCTACGCACACTGCCCAAGACGAAAGCGATTAACAAGTCTCAACTCCAGGAATAACCGGGAGAGATAAATCATGAGGGGGTGAACGGGAACAAGAAGATCGGCAGTCAGATGTTGGTTATATTGAAACCGAGCGGATCGTCAGGGGGTGGTCAGCCATGTTAGAAGCGGGTTGGATCGGCAGAGGGTAGTCGGTTACATTGAAAGCAGGTGAATCGGCAGGGAGTGCTCAGTCAGATGGGGAGGGGGTGGTCGATAAGACAAGGACGTAGGTAAGACAAAAGGTGTCGGTGAGATAGCACTTATCCGCGCCTATGTATATGTATGAATCGGCCTAGAACAACTACTATATGAGTGACGTCCAAGGTCTGAGTACGAACAGAGGCAACATCGTACGGCAACTAAGTTTAAGCAATATTTTCAATTTATTGAACGAGTTTGATGATAGACACAAAATGTTTAAAATCTGGGAAAATCAAGTACAACTATTAAAAAATACCTGAAATCTGAGCGACATAGAAACCATTGTCATGACAAGTGGAAAGGTGAAATAGGCTAGGATTACTTTGTAATCAATATATTACATGTTATAGTGAAGGAAAAGGAAAGCGGAAAGCTCTTTACAAAAGTCTATCTACGTCTAACCTATCCCTCCGCTTACCCCTCTCATATATCCTTTACTCCTTACAGTACGCACTTGTACTGCACACCAATATCTCTTAAACAAATTGACTTTCTCAAGTCAAATAAAGTTGCAACAAACGAAAAGGTACTGTTTTCTTATTTGTAACGGCACACTGTTGCATTGGAATAACGTAACAAAGGGAAAAAAGGAAAAATATTCGAGAAAATAAAATGGAAGAAACGAAAACAGAATAAACCCTATGAAAGAAACATAGGCGTACGGTTGATGCGGGCGATCGATACATACAGGCACCATATTCATCAGAAGAAATCCAATAAGTTTGATCAATCCGGACAACCTATAGTTTTAAAATGAATAAGATTAAAATCTGATTAAAAAATGAAGCAAATGATCAAAAAATGAATATATAAATGTATAAAGAAATTAACAAAACATGAAAGAAAAAGAAAAAATACTGTAGATTATTTAACGATCGAGTTTGTCACTCTACTTTTTCTAACTTTAAGTATTGGATGAACTTTAAAGATGTAAGTGTTACAGAATGATGTACCGTTTAAGACTCTTCTATTTTAATATATTTAGTGTGTACGCGCGCGCGTGTGTCTATGTGTTTCCGAGGTTTAGCGAGAAAATGTCTCCGCACCCTAGCAAATAAATTGCCGTGTGTCGGACTTGCACCGATTAAAAACCCCCGTTTCTCTACGCGTTTATAATTCTCCCGCAGCACGTCCGTTAGGTATTACATTGAGGGAGAGGCCTTAGCCGTAGCTCTTCTCGCGGTGTTGTGAGACGACCTTACATCCCCCGTCGGACTCGAGATGTTATGAGTGGTTTAGGGGTTCGTGTCGCTTGTTTCCTCTATGGCTGCCTGATTTAGCGTCGTCTTCTTCCTCACGTGTTCTCTACGTCACAACTCCCTCATTACTGTAGCAGTGCATAAGCCGACACTACTGTCTATGTATCGGCTGACTTCAACATCAAGTTCACCAGGTTGTCTGGGGTGATGCGTGTTCCCGGCTGATCCTTGACTATCGTGCAGGAGGCACTGAAACGTGGGCATTGAAACAATGCATGTTCTGTATTCTCCTCAACTGTTACACACGCTGGGCAGTGCAGGGAATCTTCACAATTAAACTTGAGTGAGATAATGGTTGAGCTTCCTGTGCGAGTGGTTCATCCATATCTCCACCTTCGGAATTAGTCGGTGTGTCTACCTTTCCTTGGTAGAGGTATCCCACATCATCTACCACTGGTTGATACCGGTTGCTCTCACTTCGATCCCTATATAGCTGGGCTCTATAGATCCCTTCTGCTGATACCTTACTCTACGCTCCTCGGCGGGCACCTTAATGATCAACATTCCTGCAGTATAACCTTAAGGCGTTGACGCGATACGCCGCTGTAGCTTTCCCGCGATTCTCGTGGATTTTCAGTACGTCAACCCATATGGGTATGCCATAGGTAATTATCGAGGTCGTCAAAGCAATTTCTGTGCTGAATGCAATTTCCTACTCTTCTGTCTGGGGTCACGGTTGTTAGGCATGGGCCACCACAGAGGCCTTCCTGCTGAACTGCTCGGTTTGATCTTTAAAGTTGAACATTGCGTCGAGAATCACCCTCAAGTACCGAATGATCGGTTGGGTTGTGATTTTGACGTTTCCAACACTGAGTGTCACAGCAGTAAGGGCGCGGGGGCACGAAGAAATCTTTAGAACATGATCGGTGCCGGTGATTGGGAGCTCACTCCTGGGGAGGGGCATAAACCTGCTTCTCTTACAAAGAAAGAGGGGGGGGGGAGGTTGTCCCCTCCCCTAATCACTCCTCTTAGGCGGAACGTGGGGCCACACCTCGATTCGCCTCTTCTTAGGGGCGCTCAAATAGAGACGACAGGGCCCCCACTCTGCCGTCTCGAGACCTTGAGGTACGCGTCACGGGTATGACTAGGGGGAAGGCAAGAGATCCCGCCCCCATCTCGTCGCGCACATAACTGGGGGGGGGGGGGGGGCGGAGCCACCCTCCTGCGAGCTCAGGCCGCTTGCGCTTGCGCCGCCTATTTGCCGCGACCTCCTTCTGCAGAATTACATTCACGCAGAAGGAGGCGATGGCCTGCCAATTCCTCTCGCTAGTCACTATCTGTTTAATGATGGAGTCCAGAGAGAGGTCCGGTCCTGGTACCTGGACCAGGGTACGGTGCTCCCCCGCGCAAGCTGGGTTATCCTCACGGGTACGTTGCGCCGTGTCTCAATCTCCGCCACAATAGTGGTAACGCATTGTCACTTCCGCCTTGATACGACACAGGTCCTCACCATAGCAGCCATGCCTGATGAGCACCTGCGTCGTACGGTATATGAGACCCTAGTGGCGACCAGCCAAACCTCAAGGTTGGCAGGATCGCCCCTACGGCCCGGTTGCGGGAGACGGTTGGATGCTCCAGCAGCTCCCGCCACCTCTGCACAATGAACCGCTGGGTCTGGTGCATTAGCACCTCGACATGTCTATCATCAAATCTCCCGTCCTGACTCAGGTTTTTGATGCGCAAATAGTTTTCCGCATCCCTCTTCGCCAGGAAATCAAAGGGGACGCTGCCAAGAGAGTGGTAATCGTGTGGGAATTTATACGGTAACCCCCACGACCCTTATGGCCAGCTGCCGCTGTATCCGGCGCAGCTTATCCATGTTGCACAGGTTGGCCAATAGGGCGTCCGCCCAGAGTGGCGCTGCGTAGAGTACCATGGAGCGGACGACCCTCACGTAAATCCGACAAACACTCTCCCGTGGTCTTCCGATATTGACCAAAAGGCGGCAGAATGCTGCTCCCGTCTGCTCAACTCAGGGGACCACCCGGTCGAAGTGCTCATGGAAACACCAGAGACTAGGTGAGACCTAAGTACTTCAAAGTACCGTTTACAGGGACCTTACCTACCCTCAGCCGCCTTGCAAGCGGCTCCACACACCGAGAGCGATTGTAAAACCAAATCGCTTCGGTTTTGCGTGAGGCCGCCCTTAGTCCGAGGCAGTTGATGTGGGCGACGACGCGGGCCACCGCTAACTTGGCCAGACGGATGGTCCTAATCCAGTTCTTCCCAGCGGCAAAAACAAGAGTATCATCTGTGTAGCAGACGACCTCTGCGCCGAAGGGGAGACAAACCCGCAGGACAAAATCATATGCGAGGTCTCATAGCGGGGAGCCCAACACAGACCCCTGCGGGACGCCGCAATACGTTTCCCTCCGTATCATCCTGCATCGGCCCGAATATTCAATCCATCTGTCGGACAGGTAGTCCTTGACTAGGGCGGCCAGCTCCAGAGGCACCTCGTGGTATCGGAGTGCCTTCCTGATCGCCCACCAGGGCAGGTTGTTTAAAGCATTGGCGATGTCCAAGGGCACTGCCAAACTCACCCCGCCACGGCGAATAGCAGACTCCGTCAAGAACTTGACGTGCTCCGTGACATCTACCGTATAGCGATCCCGGCAGAAGCCATACTGCCCTCCGTCTATGTCGGGGTCCACCGCCAACAGGTGCTGGACGAGGCTGTCCGCTAGAATGCGCTCAAAAAGCTTACCCGCCTCATCGAGTGAGCAAATGGGCCGTTATGCGGAAGGAGAGTCTGCTGGCCGTCCTTCTTCTTGAATGAGGACCATTTGTCCTACCTTCTACGTGCGGGAGATCTTCCCGAGCCCGATGCACCCATTGTAGAGCGCGATCAGTCGCGAGGCCAGGATGCGCAAGGACCTATAACAAAACCCGGCCTGGGATGCTGTCAGGGCCGAGGCAGGACCACCAGAGTACACCCCACCCACTCGAGAGGGCTGCTACGTCGCAGATCGACGTCAGCATGTCTCGGAACCGTACTGTTCTTTTTTTACGCCAGGGAGATCTTCATAGACTTCCCTGGCTCCCTGGTGGGAGAGTCGGACTGTGGTGGATTCTTACTGGCTGAAACCCCCTTAGCGGTCATCCTGCGGAGTTGTGGGGGGGGGGGGGCACCGGGAACTACAAGCAACACATCACAGTGCCCCCCGCGCTGCAGCCCCTTTAGGGCTGCCCATACCATAAGAGGGTCCTCAAGACCCCCCAGGCATGCCATCAATATCTAATTTGACCGTCCCTCTGATCAACCCCGTCCCTCGGAGAGTTGCGTGCAATGGCAACCCGAGCCCCCACTCGAACCGCCTGAAACCCTCAGTGGTACCGTGGGTGCAATGGGAGGCTCATCGCACTGATGAGCTCTCCCTCAATAGCACTACTTCAAAAGTTCATTTGGCCGGGTGTGACAGGGCGCACTCGCGGATCCTTCCCGCGGCCTCCTTCTGCAGCAATACCTGCTCGCAGAAGGAGGCCACGGCGCGCCAGGACCTCTCGCTGTTCAGCATCGCGCGGACGATGGCTGGCAGCGAGACTTTCTCCCCTACTTCTTCTCGCAGGATACGGCGTTCGCGCTGCCACACTGGGAAAATCACCAGCGTGTGCTACGCCGTGTCCTGCGTGTTATGGCAGTGGTGACACTGCATTGTCCGTGTTTTCTCGATTCGACACATGTACTCACCGAAGCAGCCATGCCCGGTGAGCGCCTGCGTCAGCCGGTAGGTCAGCCGTCCCTAGCTACTTTTCATCACTGGGCAGGACAGCCGGGACAACACGCTGTCCCGCGTTGGCGGGTTTGGAGAGGCGTCTCTGCCACTCCGAAACAGCGCGCTCCCGGGCTTGACGCCTCGCGGTCGCCTTGTCGATCGCCGGTTCTGGCGGGGTATCTCCGGCCTGAAGAAGGGACAAGGAGTGAGAGTGTCTCTCCCTCATCTCATCCTCCAAGAGTTCCATGGGGAGCTGCCGCGCGAGAACCATCGCCGCCGCGTAGGATATCGTGCGGTACGCACGCGCGATCCTGATGGCCATTCGCCTTTCAATCCGGCGTAGCCGTTCCCGGATGTGCCGGCTGACCATCAGGTCGCGCGACCACACGGGGGCTCCGTACAGGGCCATGGATCGCACGACCCTCGTATAAAGGCAGCGGACCCTCTCCTCTGGCCCCCCAAGGTTAGGTAGGAGGCAGCCTAGCCAGTCAGCCATCCGTTCCGCTCGGGGGGCCAGGCGATCGATGTGGGCCGCAAAGCGCCACTGACCGTCCAAGGTGAGCCCCAGGTATTTCATCGCAGGGCCCACCACGACTTCGGCCTGACCTACCTGGAGCCGAGACCTGGGCGGCTCCCCACGGCGGTGGGGGTTGTAGAACTACAACGCCTCCATTTTATGAGGAGTCACACGAAGTCCTAGGACCTCCATCCTTCGGACGATGCAGGCCACCCCGCATTCGGCGAGGCGGAGTGTCCGTCTATAGTCCTACCCAATGACCAGCACTAATGTGTCATCCGCGTAACACGTCACGCTGACACTGGGGGGAAGGTCGGCCCACAAGACCACATAGTATCCGACGTCTCACAGGATCGGCCCCAGGACAGACCCCTGTGGGACACCGCACCGAGTCTCTCGCACCGGCCTGTCTGGGTTTTCTACTCACCTGTCCCATAGGTAGTCCCTGATCACATCCTGGAGGTAGGTTGATACCTGATGGTATCGGAGTCCCTCCAGGATGGTATCCCAGGGGAGGGTGTTGAACCGTTGACGATAACTAGTGATATCGCCGACGCCACCCCTGTCTGAGAGACGAGAGAATCAGAGTGGGTCCTCACGCGCAAGACCGCGTCGACGGTCGAGCGACCCACTCTGAAGCCGAACTGGCTCTCGGCCAGATCGGGGCCTACGCCGGACAGGTGCTCGATGAGGCGAGAAGCTATGATGCGCTCAAACAGCTTTCTCACGTCGTCGAGCAGACATATTGGCCGATATGCCGAGGGAGACTCAGCGAGCCGGCCCTCCTTTCTGATCAGGACTAGACGGCTCCGCCTCCACAGTGGGGGGAACTGAACATACTGGAGGCAGCTGTTAAAGAGCTCCGCCAGTTTGGCCCCAAGGACGCCTCGGGTCAAGACTCAGGCACGTCCAGGGATGCCGTCGGGACCCGGCGCAGTGCGTCGAGCCCCGAGGCGCTTAAAAGCCCTGGACAGCTCTTCTTTTGTGACCACCAGCTCGTCGGACCAGATGGTGGGGTCCGGCAAATTATCAGGCGGGGACCGCCGCGACACTCCCCGGAGAGTCCGAGAAGAGAGCCGAGACGACCCCCCCCCCCCCCCAAGAAGCTGGGGGTCTAGGAACTCCGTAATTGGAGAAACTCATGGGCGAATCTTACCCATTACCACTCAGTATGGACGCCCCCATGGGTCTCTATCGAGAGTCCCAATCTTAGTTACTTTGTATGCCTTCTTAATAACAGTTGCTTCGCCAGTTACTCCAACGAAGGAACTACGATGCAAAAGTTTCTTCTCGAAGGACATTTATTCAATGTTTAAAGCTAATACCCACATTTTCCATCTCCTTATGGTGTCAATAACTTATATTAGGTTTCGTAATGTTATATTCGCCAGTTTTTATGAACAATGCAACAATATATATCAATATATATTATACCGGGCAAGATTATAAATTTCAGCGCAATTTGTAAACCGCGCGCATATTGAGCATAGAATCGGTAAACCAGGTCCAGCCGGTCCTTGCCACTTGGCACCTCCACGATCGCATTCCAGCTTCTCCTTGCCCCCCTTCAGGGGTCGCGGAACAAATTATTGATTCGGTGTGTATGAGTACACAAGTTGTACTACGAGTTGCGTGCAATACCGGCCGAGCAACCTCTCGGACCGCTTGCAACTCCCAGTGGTGTGACTGGTGCAATGGGCGCCATTCAGAGTGCCCTCAGTCACACCACTATAAAAAGGAATTTAATCCACCGGGGGCGACAGAAGACGCAAGCGTCCCCCGCGATCGGGGCTTCTTCCGCGACGAACAGGGTCAGCCCGTTCGCGGGTACGCTCTTCGGCTTCCTTCTGCAGCATCACTTGCTCGCAGAAGGAGGCCACGGCGCGCCAGGACCTTTCGCCGCTCAGCATCGCCCTTACGATTGCCGGCAGCGAGAGGTCCTGTCCTACTATGTTCTGCAGGACACGGCGCAGACTTGTCCACGCTGGGCAATGCTCCAGCGTGTGCTGCGCTGTGTCCCGCGCATCGGGGCAGTGATGGCACTGGATCATCCTTTCCTTCCCGATCCAACACAGGTACTCATCGAAGCATCCATGCACGCAGGTCCCATGTCGATCGTCAGCCCTGGCGGTGCATTGCCTCCTCGGCCGAGGTTTCTCATCTGTACTTGTGGCCCTGTATATGTCGACAGCGATGGTCGAATTGATCCTTTGCGATACGCTTGGCTTGCTTTTTATAGCGCCTCTCTCAAGTAGCGATAAACACTTTGCTTTCTTAAAGATGGACACATTTTTGGAAAATTATCCTCTTCGATCATGCACTACACTTATTTTGTATACCTCTAAAATTCGTGATTCTTTATTGATCTGTTCTCGAACTGGCTGAATATAAATTTTCCCAAGTCTAATACGGGTATCTACTGTATCTAAAAACTCAGTGCCTAAGACCAATTCGCTGCTCGTAAGTAAACGTATGTCGGACACTACATGAATTACGGTCGTATATTCATTCTCATCTATGTATAATTTTACTCGAAAAGAACCAAGTGTTTTATGACGACTGCTATTGATTCCGCGAAATATTATTGCTCCTGATTGCATTTGAGGATTCTCTAATTTAATGTAATGCTCTGCTCTTATGAGATTTATATCGCTCCTGGTATCAATCGCTTTCGTTAGACAATTATTTACGGTTACCTCTTTTATATTTTTCCTTTGTGGCACCTGCTCGATAACGAGCCTTACACTCTTCCTCTCCGTCTGGGCATCGCGACACCGCATGTCCATGCTGGTTGCACATAAAACATCTTAGATCCTCCTTTTTTATCGGACAATCAGCTGCAAAGTGACCTGTCTCACTGCAATTATGGCAGTACCTGCGTCGATCGTTTACACTTTCTTATGTTCCGCCTGTTGTATTCCTGCCACTCATCACCCGTCGTTGTTATTGCAGTCTGCCGTATTCTGTGTTACCAGGTCCTTCTCTTGAATTGGTCATCTCCCGCAGCATGATACCGTCGAACACTTCCAATCACTCTGCCTTTCTTTTAAATTTATGCCTCGTTTGCATCTCGTTTGGTCTCTCAGCTGCAGATCGGGAATATTTTGTACAAGATATTCGATCATGTCGTTTTCTGGGATTGTTATCTGGTTACCCAGGATGATTTTCTCGTGCACGTATTCGTAGAATGTTTCACCCCTTTTCTACACGCACTCCACAAATTGCTTCTTTAGAGTGATTATACCTGGTGTGTAATTAAACATCTCTTTTAACTCTGTCAATAGTTCTTCGGTGATCAACAAGAGGTGTTCCGGTCTTCAATGAAAGCATCGAAAGACTCTTCCTTTTAGACACATACCGATGAGCATTTTCACTTCATTGTCCCTTGGATCGTACGTATTGATGAGCAATGTCAATTGTTTTGCCCACTTGTTATATCTTCCTAACTCGTCATTGTAGTTGCACAGAAGATCCACAATAGCACCCATGTTCTTCAACTGTCTACACTCGTTGTTAGCAGACGATGGAGTTGCAGGTTCCTTATGCTCTTTGGCACGTTCTGTCGTACTGTCCCGTTCTTGAATATTGGTTGTAATATTCACTTGCTGGATACGACGCAACATTTCCAGTTCTTGTTTTGCAAGCGTGAGTTCGCGCTCGGCTAATTCTTTTGCCATTTGTACAATTTCTTTCTCTAACACAACTTGCTCTCTCTCACCAACACTCCGTGCATTCTCTTGCACTTCACTCCCGCTGGCTTCTGTTGGTTCGGCCTTCTTCGAACGCTTAGCCAAATCGGCGTTGTTGCCGTTTGCCTGTAGTCCGCTTTTCTTAGATTTGTTTCTCAGCTCCATTGACGCTAGCTTTGGCGAATGGGACGCTGGGATGTTCACCTTGCAACACTATCTCACTTGCACTTCACACTTCACCGAACTCTGTCTCAATATCTTGATCAATGTTTATAAATCGCGCAAGTGTCGATCATAGGATCGATAAATTGTTCTCGCTGTCCCACATTGAAGGATCAGCCCTAAATTAATGATTCCGGCTGTAGATCATTGTGCACCATATCACACGCTTGACTGAGTCCAATGGAGATGATATAAGCGAAGAAGCAGCAGAATGACATTTAGGAGGAAGCTCTCAAACGAAATTCATGGAGCTTTCACTGTATATATGTAGGATCCTCTGATGTAAAAGTATTGAACGAGAGAGGAAAAAATTCTGAATACTGTTTATCCGTACAATCATGATTAATGATTATCCGCTCAAGGACTATAACGCTCTGCCTTTGATTGCGGTGTTGCTTGCACGCGCGATTTTTCCATATTTTCAATAGCCACCACGCGTATTTACACAATTCAAATATTTCTACAGTAGCCGGGAGGGGGCTTCTAATTGCTGGTTCCCCTATATAAAATCATTTAATAATGACTATATTTATACTTCGTTACCACTTGTAATCCTTGGAATACTATAATAATCAGACCAAAAAATCTCTACCGCAGATGCTCTTCGAAACAGTAGAAGAATATGTAAAGTTGGAAAGGGTTGAGATCGCCGGTCTAAAGGGCAAGGCATTATCTTCCACAGTGTACGACATCTATGAGGAATTCACAAAAATCTACAAGGAATTAACGGAAGTAGAATACGACATTCTAGACCCAACGAATCTCGAGTTTAGCGAGGACCTTGAGAACTTTTTAAGTAAGGTACGCTATGTTATTCTGTTGAATATCGAAATATAAGCAGATCTCTGTTCATAAACATTCTAATTGTTTGAAACTTTAAAAGGTGGAAAAATTTGATAGAAGGTTGGCTAGTGTGCTGGACCAGGCTCTAGTAGAATGCCACAATACGGAGGCAACGTACAAGCTGATTTGGATTATAGGATCTCTCGCCAATCGACCGATCGTTATGGCGCAGCTTTGGCACAACTATGAGCGGTTACTGCGCAGAATACATAAACACTTTCACAATATAAAAGTGAGTGTTAACACATGTAGTATCAAATACAGGATATATAGTTTTTTTTTTCAAGTAATTATGAATATCACTCAAAGACTATATGCTTTTTCTTTATATATAATTATTATGTTTGTTACCATCTTGCAGAAAAGAAATTCCAAACACAGTTTATGTTACTTATTTTTTACATTTTTGTAAAATGTACTGCAGATTTTTACTCATATAATATCAACCCTTTGCACTTGGTTGTCCCCTCTGAGAAGACATTAAAGTTTATTAGTGATTACGGGGAATCAACTTATTCCAGCGCAACTTTTTGAGAAATGTATAATATGTTTGCCTGGTGTTTTCTGTTAAAATGGCAAAAAAATCAAATCAAAACATGGTATAATTATTAAGATATATAAAAAATAATATTAGCCGATTTTACGTGGGCTAAGAACGTGAGAAGTGCGCCCATGACGCTCCGAGCACTTATCTACACTACTTGAAAATTACGACAAGGATGATTTGTCAAAGAATGGTTGTCATGCAAGCATACTTCACACTGAATTGTGAGACTTGAAAATATAGATAAACAAGCCTAAAACTGAGGGAAAAGATTTTCAAAATAGAACTCAGTTTGGAATAAAGCATCAATCCTTACAAATAGATCTCTACACTAATAAGTGAGAAAATCAGAAAAGTCATATTCTTCTGATGATATCATTTTACGAGTTTGTGATCATTTGAGTGGTGATTTTCAACAGTCATCGATACGCTACTCTGACAGAAAAACACCAGGTGGAAGACGTCAAACGACTTATTATGGTGAAACGTGCACAAATAAGCCTACAATGCACATTGGGAATTTATTCAAAATTTATCATTCCATAGAAAATTATAAGAAAAATACTTTTGATCTTTGCATATATATGTTTCTCGATGTATACGAATTCATATAAATTAAATATCATTACAATACCTCACTTGGTTTCCAAGCCATACAACATAATATGGTGGTTTGTAAGTACACATTTTTTGGCCAATGTGGCGTCAAGCTGCCGGTAGGTAACGTCCAGGATTATTCCAAGTGCAAAGGATTAAAATTGAGTAAATGAGCACATAAATCAATTTTTTTTAATGTGTCACACATGTCTGCTGTTGGGTTCTTTATATGTAATATTTGCAGCAAACGTATTAATGTAGATTTTTAAATTTGATGCCCATATAAATAAAATTTTTACATCAAAGGCAAAGCTTGCATAATTTTTATTACCGTGGAATGTGTTAACCAAAATTAGAACAATTATACATTCCTATAACAGATGATAATCAACCAGAATTCTAATCTTCCTGAAGCAACTCGAACTACGATAGTGGATCAGTACTTTCCACCAGTGGCAGGTGCTTTGTGCTTCTTAATGAAGTTGCGGAATCGGGTGGAGTATCCAATGCATATCGCTAATCTGCTGGATCATCCTCTAATAGCTAACCAAATAATGCAGCAGACAAGAGACATGTACGACGAATTACAGGTGTTACTTTTGTCTCTATAAGAATATCTACGCTTGATAAATATTTACAAAAACGTATTGAACATAATTACTTACGCTCTTTATCAAAGCTGAATCGCTATCAGGACAAAGTTGTTTGATATAATTCTCTATAGTGCCACTTGTTACATCTAGTCATTTAAGATATTGTGACGTATTGTTCAAAGGGTCTTTTGGATACGATAGAGCACGAAATATTCAAGGAATGGGCGGATAGCGTGCCTGGGGTATGTCAGAAGCACTTGTCCAAGAGCTTGTTGCAAGTTACAGACGACAAGCTACTCCAGCTTAACTTCGATCCTGAATTGACTGCTATGTTTAGAGAAATCCGCTATATGATAATTATAAAGAAGACCGACCTACCCCAGGAAGCATTGGAACTTTACGATAGGACTCAGAGTCTCTTTGAAAGCACATCCAATCTGAGTCAAGTTGTACAGTGGTGAGAATATTGTCCCTATTAAATACTGATACTTATGATAGATTATCACCGTAATTTCTACCTCACATAAACATAGTTTTTACAACAAAAAACTATACAACGTTAGAATAAATCGTTTACACAACTGTACGCATATTCAGGTACAATCAAATACGCAGCGACTGCTCATCAGTAGAGTTTGATTTGATAAGAAAGGAAATAGAGATGATAGATGAAGTGATAGAGCTTGGACAGAAGAATTACAACTGGGATACACCTGGTAAATTTAAATAGAGATACAGATAGAGATACAGACAAGTTTTATTGAATGTAAAAAAGGTGTCTTCGGAGACAAGGATTTAAAATGTTTTTTTTACTGCCACATTTTTTTTACATACGCATTTAATTTATTTCTTCTCTGTCAGAGGTGAAAACGTACGTTGAAGAACTGCTGCACCTCACGAGGAGGTTATACACGCGCGTCTTTTCCGCGCAGGAAAACGTGAAGAACCTCTTAAAATCGATCTATGCTTGGGCAATGATACCAGTGATGAGACGTAGGGGAAACAGGGCTGATGCTCTGCTTGAGACCACTGAGTACGAGGATAGGTTCGAAAAGCGTTATACCGAGGTCCGCCAGGCTGCTCTGACACTGGAGACTGTACTGAAGAAGAACTACGAATACTTCTTTGACCTACACCCCGAGGACACTTACGAGAGAGAGCAGTTTGATCTGGATGGAGGTGAGCACAGAGTGAAAATTGTTTGGAATTTCGAAGATATGTCATAAGATTTACCCTATAGTGTCGGAGGTAGTTCCAGAAAATGTAGCAGATGATGGGCAAGGGAACTTAGGGTGAGTATGAAGATCAGTTTAAAGTATACGATACTCTTAAGTAGCTTTATAAGAAAAATATATTTACATCGACACTATCACCAAATTAATTTGCAGTTTCACGGAAGGCAATGAAGAAACGACAGTCGAAGACAAGGTACAAGAAACTGCAGAACAGACACCATTGATGGGGGAGGAGACAGATACAAGATGGAGACCTTACCTCACTTATATGGATGACTTGATATCCAAGGCTCTCATTCAGGCAGTTTCAACTAGGTACGTAATACACACAACTGGAATAATAATGATATGCGTGTATAAAAATAAATTTTAATCAAACGTATGAAAATGGGTGCGTTTGTCGAATCTTTAAACTGATAGGAAAGAAATCTTTAACAGTTTACAATATTATGTTGAATATTAAGCTTCAGTGAATCACAGTATATGTTACATCTTGGATGAAACGGACCCAGAGGCGAAAATCTCTCCGTTGTTCGAGATACAGGTGTGCTTGGAGGCATCAGATATTGTTTTCAAACCACCTATTGATATGGGTCATACTGAAGGATTTTATACGTTCTTTGATGGCTTGCTTTTCGACATTATAAAAATGGCCACTCTAATTCCGCGCGTGGATCCAGATCTGACAGAGGAGAGGGAACATTACGGGGTAACCGACTGATATATCTGATCTTCCCTATCTGTGTTATTTATCTTTGCGTGATCAATTAGGTTGACGTTACTGAGGATGATGGAATCGCATTCATGCTGGAAGAGACATGCAATCGCGTGAAACTCGGATTGGTCCAGGCTCAAGAATATTCTGCGGTAAGATGTTATTTCAGGAGCTAAAAGTTCCGCCAATACAATTCATCTATTTTCTAATGCGATACATACACAGGCCCTGGAGTCGTACTCTTGGCTCTGGCTGAATGATCGGCAGAAGTATCTGGATCAATTCTTGCGTTTTGGTCGTGAATTGACGAAGACTGAGAGAGTGACGCAGACAACGGAGAATTTCATTGAGCCGATCAAAGAGAAGAAACCTAACCTAATGGACTTCAGACGAGAGATCGAGCGTTTTATGACTCTGTACAAGCAGTATGGAGAGATTGAAAGTGAGAAGGTGATCCAACGGTGGCTTAGGATAGACTTGAAGCCCTTTAAACAGACATTGCTAAACACTGTGTGCAAGTGGGCCAACCTGCTAAAAACACACCTGGTAGACCAGGTCAATAACAGGTATTCCAGGAATAATTTATTATAGACTGGAATACATTAACCTTTCAACAGGCTCCAGGAACTGTCCACATTTATCAATTCCGCGACCCACATGTTTACACAACCGGTTGTCAAGGATGATTACGATGTTCTCCTGGAGACGATTTACTATTTGAAGGAGGTCAGGGATCGCCAGTACGAAATAGACGATGCTTTCGAGCCTATCAAGGTACTCAATCGTTTTTACAATCCGCAAAAAAAAAAAAACATCACCAAAAGTGAGGTTTTAATCGTGTTGAAGGAAATGATCGACATGCTGAAAGAATATCAAGTGACCTTTGATGAGAGCACATACAATTCCTTAGTGCTACTACCAGAGCACTGGATGGCTGTTAAGAAACTTGCCACACAAGTAAAACAAATTGTTGGACCTCTGATGGCCCACCAAATAGAACTGCTGAAAAAGCGCCTCAACTATTACGACTATAGGCAGCAAGCGTTGCTTACTAACTTTCATGTTAGCGAGCTTTTCAGGTATATAAAACTCAAAATTATTCTTTTGCACTTTTCCTGTGCTATACATAAATAGCACATCATTTACACGTTCTGAACTTTGACAATTGTTAGACTGGAAAATCTTAAAAGTTGCTCTCTCATCGCAGGCCTGAATGCTCGAGTCCCTATGAGAAATTAGACAAAATGCACGAAGAGATCTCCAAGTATGAAAGCGAGTTGCGTCAGCTGCAAGATCAGGCGACCATATTCGAACAACAAACACCCGAGTTTCCACAGGTGCGGCAAGCACGTAGGGAAGTGAGGCTTCTGAAAAATCTTTGGGACTTTGTCAACATTGTATCAACAAGTTTGGACGAATGGAAGAAGACTGTGTGGCAGAAAATTGATGTGGAAGAAATGGATCAGGAGTGCAAAAAACTCACCAGAGAGCTAAGACGTAAGCGTTCGGTAAATCTGGAAGGCCGTTTTAAATTTAACTGAGAAATTTATGTTCTTAGAGCTGGACAAAGAAGCAAGGACATGGGATCTGTATGCTCACGTGCAGGATCAAGTGAGGAACATGATGTCCTCCTTAAGAGCCGTTTCGGAACTGCAGAACCCCGCGATCAAGGACAGACACTGGCAGGAGCTAATGGCAGAAACTTGTGTAATTTTGTTAGCTATAGACACATTAAAACGTTGGCTGCTCTGCAGATTCCACATATTAGAGTCAGCTACTTATTGTAATGCACAAGAGCCCAAATGCTCAGTTGCTATAGGTGTCAGCATGTTAACTTCCTGCACTCTGATTTAAACCATAATGATGCATACCATGATCGTTAACAAAATTAGTTGAAACGTAAAGCTGTTTGACCATGCGGTGAAACTTGCGCCAAACACATAATTATTTATAGTACAACATTTGCAAGTACGCTGCATGCTTCTTCTGTTTGCCCTGTAAATTGTGTCAAAAGTTTCACATAATATTGTACTGCAAGAAGTTTAATATTGTACGATTTTCGACAGTTGCAAATTGACATATTAAAGTAAAGTTTTGTGATCTGCAAGCCCCTGCAGACATTTGTATCAAACTCTCTTAACAGGTGAAATTCACAATGGACAAAGACACGACCTTGGAGAAATTACTAAAGATAGAGCTGCACAAGTATGAGGAGGAAGTGAAAAACACGGTGGACAAGGCGGTAAAGGAAATGGCGATGGAGAAAGTTCTCAAAGAAATAAAAACTACTTGGCTGAATATGGAATTTGAGAAGGAGACGCACGAGCGTACCAAGTTAACGTTGTTGAAGATTAGTGAGGAGACCATAGAGGCGCTCGAAGAAAACCAAGTAATCAATTCCCTTGCAAACCTAACTGTTCACCTAAACATTTCTTATGATTTGGAAGATATGTTAAATATGCAATATGTCTTTCAATACGCCTGACCGCACAATTAAATAATGGCATAATGAAGGAATGCGCAGGTTTATGTGTAACCATTGGTATTGGTATATAAATATTCAATATTATATGATGTTATGCAATATGTAAAAATCTCTTTTAATATTTCGTTTCTACTAAAAGTCTAAGAGACTAACTGTGGACTGTTAAATAAGAGTGGGCCTACACGCGCTAGACCACGTTGATAATCGAGCGGTTTACTCTGAAGTCAAACTAGCTCTTGAACAGATCACGGTCCACGCTGGACAGGTTTCCGACAAGGCTGGACGCTATGATACACTCAATCAGCGCATCGTCGAGCAAACAGATTGCCGAAGGCCGGCGGGCAGGCCATTCTCTTTTTTTTTTTTATGAGATCCAGAAGATTCCACCTCCACAGTGGGGCCAACTTCACACGGGTGGGGGAAACTGAAGCCCGCCAGCCGCCCTTTGGCATGCACAATCTGCGTGCTCGCGGATTTTCTCCGCGACCTCTTTCTGCAGCATTACCTGCTCATAGAAGGAGGCCACGGCGCACCAGGACGTCTCGTTGGCCAGCATCACGTGGACGATTTCTGCTAGCGAAAGGTCCGCGCTTATTTCACTTTGCATAACATTGCATCGTCCTTTCCTTTTTAATCTGATACAAAAAATCTGATAAAAAAAACATTTAAAATAAAAAGAAGTAAAATTAAAAGAGTGATATTATTAACACGTTGACGCCGGCTTGCATCACTGGTGAGTCAACGTGATTGTCGCATGCAGCCACATGCATCATTGGTGGGTCACACTTGCACATCAACGATTTATTCATTTCTATGCAACGTTTCAAAGCATCGTAAACGAAGTGCCGGCTGGTCCTTACAACGATTAGAATACGTCGTTACTTTTTTAGTTTTCTTCACGGCGTACTGCCAAACTTTTATTTTCGAAAAGCGGTTGTAATATGCTTTACATTTCTATCGTGCGTTTTTTTCCGTCCTTTTGTACAATTGAAAAAAATGTAAACGTTTTTCTAACGGTACTTTCTTTTCAGTTGCCATTTCTTTATTGTGGCGATTACTGATGAAAAGGTGAAAAATCATTTTTTCTCGAAATTAAAAAATTTTAGTTAGGTATCTTTCCTTTATTTTAAGCACGGCGAATGGGTTATTCTTACCTCAGGTAAACGCCGCGGCGTAAAAACCTTTGCATACCATATCTATTATTTAAATATACTTACTTGAGCCTAAAGTGCCAGGAATAATCGGCAGCGCCAACGGTACAAGCAGACAGTACCTTGCCACCCCATAGAGCGTACCATGAATTCAAGCGCCGCCTCACAGAGAAAACTATGAAAATCGGCGCCTTTGTATGCATTGTATGCCATATTACACGGTTGATTGGTTCCGAAAAAGATAACATAGGCGTAGGACTAACGCTACGCAATCGGGGGTTGAATGTTAACGGAGATTTATTTTACTCGCACCGCTTTTCTTGACATGTGCCAACTATATTTTTTTCTCTTGCGCTTTGTCGTTTGTCCAGGCCAAACTTGCCGTTACATTGGCTTACAAACAATCGCATACATACCCGCTTGCTTCCATATCTTCATTTATATATCGTAAGTTCTGCAATATAGAAATAAATATGAGATACGCTTCATTATTCTATTTTTTCAGTTGTTTAAATTGGTAAGTGTATTTTTTCAAGTATTATATCTGTGATCTTGATGGGTCGTCCTTCAGGTTCAGCTGCAGAATATGCTGGGCTCAAAATACATAGGTCATTTCTTGGAGGAGGTGACCGATTGGCAGAAAAAGCTGAACTTGGCTGACTCCGTAATCGAGGCCTGGTTCGATTTGCAACGTGCCTGGATAAATCTGGAAAGCATTTTTATCGCCTCTGAAGACATCAGAAACCAGCTACCTGAGGACACGAAGAGGTTCGAAAAGATTGACAAAGATTTCAAGGTGACTTCAGTAAAAATTTCGAGTTTCTCCGCTTTTACCCTTATTTTTAGAATCCAGCTTGTTGAAAATTCTGTTCTTTAACTCCCCGCGTAAGACGCATTACCGTCAAGAGGCAGACTAATAATAACGTTGCACGAGCCTAACGCCCCCCTTCTTTTCCTTTCCGCGGTTTGTCCGAATAGGTGTAAGAAAACATCAACAGAAATGTATGCACGTTGCTAAAGCCGAGATCGCGGATTAATTTGTACTCTCACTCAATTCCTCTTCCGAATTCTTTGAAGTGCGATACATTTATTTCTTTTCCTAAAAGTTTATTATTCCTTAAGATGCAGAAGAAATGTTGATAAATTAAAGTGATTATCTAAATGCTGTAACAAACTTATGCAAAGTAATAGAAATTGCACTATTATAAAATTGTGTATTTTCTATAATAAATAATTGATCAGTCATTTTGACTGGTTAAATACTTTTAGTGTTTAATTAAAAACTAAGTATGTAGGAATAGCAAATATTTTGAAGATTGAAAGTGCACGCGCACAAAAGTAGTCTTTCAGATATGAGGCAACAGAAGAAAAGCGATTCGGACGGAGTGCAAGGTTTAGTTTTGCGTCACATATGGTTTGTGGAATACATGTGAGCAATGAGTGTATGAATTCGTACGAATCAGAGACGGTACATGCAGAGAGTTTAGGGAAGAAAAGTGTAAGTCCGAAAGATGGTGAAAACCTATACCACAGGGTATAGAATCGCAGAGTAAATGATCAGAGTAAAGAGTTACAGTATACAGTAAGTGTCGATATTTTGAGAATAGTGAATGTGTACCAGAGTAAATGTAAATTACTTGCATTCTATCAATAGTAATAAAGTACGTCTGTATATCAACACAAGTCGTTCGCGAAGAAAAAACACTTGAATTCCACCATCTCCCTACTATTAAAATAAATTTCACGAGTATATAAAGAATTTTTTTTATACGCGTAGAACATAAACATGTAAACGATTTGATCACGTTTCAAAGGAACTGTTGAAGGAGATGCAGATTTCCATGAACATAATAAAGTCAACCGGCAGGCCAAGGCTTCTGGAGCGTCTGGAAGAATTGATGGTTCAACTAAACTTTTGCGAGAAAGCATTGGCAAATTATCTCGAAACGAAGAGACTTGCCTATCCGAGATTTTACTTCATCTCGACTGCCGACCTCTTGGACATACTCAGTAATGGTGAGAGGGGACAACTCTTTTTGAAATATTTCGTAAAACATCATTCTGAAACTCTCATTTTACTAACTTTACCATTGACAATCT
Source organism: Ampulex compressa (assembly GCA_038496175.1). Lineage (NCBI taxonomy): Eukaryota > Metazoa > Arthropoda > Insecta > Hymenoptera > Ampulicidae > Ampulex > Ampulex compressa. The sequence goes on along the minus strand of JBCFXI010000345.1, from coordinate 36,834 downwards.
TAGGAAACAATCCGGAATTGGTTTGCAAGCATCTATCGAAGCTATATGATTCTATAGCCAAGTTAAAGTGGAAGATGGATGCGGAGAAGGTGACTAAAGTCGCCACTTGCATGGTGGCGAAGGACGGCGAAGAGATGGCCCTTCACGGGTCTTGTGATTGCAGTGGAAAGGTACCTTTTCTGGATGTAAATTAAGGGAATGGGACACTTGAGTATATTTGTGACATAATTCCATGAAGATCGTGGACTTCAAATCTAAGATTTATTGTTACATATCAAATATGATCTCTACATCTCGCGTTTACCTATCGTATTATTTGATCTCTAATTTCGAAATCCATCGTGATATATCGAGCTTAATGCTAAACCTCCATCATTTCATCAATTCTTCATATTTAGCTCTCTATGTTACAAATCTTATGAATCATTTTATTAGATCGAATTCAACTTTACTTTGATCATTGTTCTGCAGGTGGAGGTCTGGTTAAACCATGTAACCGAAGTCATGAGAAGGAGTGTGAGGTATCATATTAGCCAGTCCGTGGCAACCTATGAGGAAAAACCGCGAGAGCTTTGGATCCTCGATTACAACGCCCAGCCGGCCTTGTGTGGCGTCCAGATCTGGTGGACTACCGAAGTGAACATCGCCTTTGCGAGGTTGGAGGAGGGCTTTGAGTATGCGTTAAAGGATTACCAGAAAAAACAGGTGCAACAGCTGAACGCACTGATAACGATCCTCTGCGGCGTACTTGGTGACGAGGAGAGGCAGAAAATCATGACAATATGCACTATCGACGTGCATGCGAGAGACGTTGTAGCTAAGCTTATATCGACCAAGACCGAAAGTGCAACGAGTTTCCAATGGCAGTCGCAGCTCAGGCATAGGTAACAACTTACAATCTATTATAATCTAGCGAGATAAAAGTCTAAAATCATAGTCGATCTAAAATCAATGAACACTTGATACGCTATAAAGTACCAAGTAACTTTATATGTGTTAAAAAATAACGATCGGCGATACGAAAGCGAATTGGTTGCTCAATGCTCAGTTGTTAAATTGCAGACAGTAGTACACCAAAATTGAATGATAAATATTTTAATTTCTAACAAGCAGAAGGAAAATGTGATTCGGAATGTTACGGATAAAATTTTACAAGGTATATCGGAAGAGCTGTAAATCTCCTTGAAGCTTGTGAAACCTATAAATTTGTACACTGTTTTTTTTACATGCTTTATTAAAACACCCTTGGAAATGTAAAACGTAAAAGTTTTAAAAGTGATAGAACAATGTCAATATTTGTTTTCAAATATTTGATAAATAGTCCCTCCTAAACGATATTTTATTAGATATAAAAATGCCGTTCCATGAAAAATATGCATTTTATTGCATGTTATTTCGTAACGAGTATGCCTGTATACAAGAAATCAATAATTTGATCCCCTACCATCCCTCAAGGGAAGCAAGGAGAGCTTGGAATATGATCGTGACGATGTCCGGTAGTGAGGACCAATTGGTCCACATTTATAAACTCCAAGACCGACATGTGCGCGATTTACAAACTGTGCAGAAGTGTTTAATTATGTTTGTTACAATACAAATTGATATATTCAGTTGTATTTTTTATGGAAACGTGCAAATGCAACATTATAGAATCAAATATAACTTATTGGCAGTATAAAATTCTAATAGCCACGCCTCATTTGAAATCCCATCCCTCTCCACCGCCTTTTCCCCTTTCAACCTTTTCAAGACACCTTTCACCCCCCCTCCCCACCATTTCTATCCCCCCGCCCATCATCACTCTTCTCTCTTCCGACCCTCTCCCCCAGAATCCTCTTAAAATGTCTATCCCACCCCTCCATACTCGTCTCTCTATTTAATTACCCTCCTCCTCCTCTACCCATTGATCACTTCCTATATCTGCTTTTGTTTTTCCGTCTCTCCCGCCTTTTTCAGCAACTCTCTACCCTATTTCTCATTTTCCTGTTACATAGTTCCCTATACTCTTTCTTACCTCTACAGTAATAGTCCTTCTCTTCCTCACTCTTGTCTACTTCCCTCTTCTTCCTCCTATATTCTCTATTCCACAATCCTATTCCCCTCTTTATGCGTCATCTCACTTTCATTTTTCCACTCATCATCTGTACTAGATTTCCCATCTCATCACCCCCCCCCCCCTCCCTATACAACAACTACCTTTGTTCTTTCCATAAATTTCTTTCTTCTTTTCAAGTGCCTTTTCTGACAAGTCAAGTTTTTCTACCCAACCCTTCTTTCCCTTTGCTCGTTCCCATTCCCCCTTCCTGCTCCACTACCTACACTGAGACCGACTGGTGGTTTAAGTTCATCTCTTCTGCTACCTCCATTCACCCCACTCTATTCCACGCACTCCTATCGCCGATCACATAATCTATTAGTGAACCCCCCCCCCCCCCTCAGTGTGAACATCACTTCATCCCTTCTGTCACCTTCTGCGCTCTATTGATTCCCACCTCTTTTCCACCAATCATCTTAACATCCGTCCTCCCCTCTTTGTTCATCACAATATCTTTCGACTTCCTCTCGCCCTTCTCCTCTTTTTCCTTTGTTCATGGCTCCATATCCCTCCATCGTCGCAGTAAACTGTAAGGCAGTAAACTACCCTACTATAAACCATATGCACATTCTACCTTTCGCTTGCCTCCTTCACTTCTCCCGACATCGCCCCTTCCTTTTCTCTATACCCCTCCCTCCATCCCCTTCTTTACCTTCATTATAATTTTTTCACGCGCCCTCCTTCTCTTATTTTTATCCTCTTCTACTACTTCCAGGCATCCTTTTTTTATATGAAGGAAATCTTCATAGATCCCCGCCTCGCTGGGGGGAGATTCTTACCGACTAAAACCCCCACGGCGGCCATATTATGCGCAGTGTGTAGGGCACCGGGAACTGCAAGCAACACATACGGTGCCCGGCATGCGCTGCAGCCCCTAAGAGGTGGCCTTACTTGGAGGGGTCTTAAAGACCTCCCTCCCCCCGTGAGCGGAAAGTCTAATTTGACGGCCTTGCGCGATTGTCACGCAATGCCGTACTTTCCGGGAAGCTGCATGCAACTCCTGTGGTGCTACTGGTGTAATGGGAGGCTCATCTCACGGATGAGCTACTCCCTCAGTGGCACCACTGCAAACAATATAATTAATCAGGTGGGGGCAACTGTGCGCGTTTGCAACCCCTGGTCTCCCGGCCTGCCCTCCTCCGCGCGGGATCCGCGATCTCCTTCTGCAGCATTACCTTCTCGCAAAAGGAGGCCATGGCGCACCAAGACCACTCTCTGGTCAGCATTGCGTGGACGATGGCTGGCAGCGAGAGCTCCTCCCCTACTACTTCTCGCAGGACACGGCGCTCGCAATCCAACGCTGGAAAAATCTCCAGCGTATGCTGCGCCGTGTGGTGGCACTGCGTCGTCCGTTCTTTTTTGATCCGACATAGGTACTCACCGAAGCAACCTTGCCCGGTGAGCACTTGCCTCAGATGGTAGGTTAACCGTCCTTAAGTCCTGCCCAGCCACTTCTTCAGACTGGGCAGGACAGCCGCGACAGCGCGCTGTCCCGCGTTGGCGGGTTTGGAGAGACGCCTTTGCCACTCTAATACAGCGCGCTCCCGGGCTTGACGCCTAGCGGTTTCCTCATCGATTCCCCGGTTCCGGTGGAGAGGCATCCACAGCCCGACGGAGGGACGAGGAGTGATAATTTCTCTCTCTTATCTTCTCCGCCAGGAGTTCCATGGGGAGTTGCCCCGCCAGGATCAACGCCGCTGTGTAGGAGGTCGTGCGGTACGCCCGTGCGATCCTGATGGCCATGCGCCTCTTAATCTGGCGTAGTCGATCCCGACTGTGCCAGCTGACTATCAGGATCACGGATCACACCAAGCACCCGTGCAGGGCCACGAACCGCACGACCCCCGCATAAAGGCGGCAGACCCTCTCCTCGGACCCCCCGACGTTCGGAAGAAGATGGCATAGCCAACCAGCCATCTGTTCCGTTTGAGGGGCCAGGCGATCGAAGTGGACCGCAAAACGGCACTGGCCGTCTACGGTGAGCCCCAGGTACTCCATCCTGGGGCCCACCTCGACAGAGGTCAGATCTACCTGAAGCCAGAACCACGTGACTGTGGAGTTGTAGAACAACAACGCCTCTGTTTTGTGGGAAGCCACGCGAAGTCCCAGCTCCTCTGTTTTTCAGACTGGTGGTGGTCATCGCCTGCACGGATGTAATTTTTCCTTGGGGGGCGGTTAATGCCACAGCTGCAATTTTTTGCAGCCGTGCCAAGCTCGCCTTCGTTCTTGGCCAAGCTCTGTTACTCGCCCCAGCTTTATGCGGCGTCTGTTTTTTTGGCGGCATTGGAGCTGCAGCGGCGGCGGCAGTGGTGGCAGGTGCTTGCCGTCACTGCGCGCTTTCCACTTACGGCCCACTACCTCCATCCATAACGGGGTAGTGGGCGCTGTCACTGGTGCAGGGGCTGGGATCCGGGCTTCGCTTTGGGATGGTTTTTTCTCAAGCCTGTTTGCTCGAGGGATGGACGCAATTGAGCCGCTTTTCCCTCCTCCGGCATGCTCTGGCATCACCGATGTCTGCTTTACCGCCCTGATGCGCATCAGCGTCCTCGACACATCTCTCGAGGAGGGGTCGGAGGACGTGGCGGCTGCTCCATGTACGCTCCCCTTCATGAGTTCCCTCCTGAATGTTGCCAGCCTGTCCTCGATAAGGGCATCAATTTGCTGCAGTAAGAGCGCAGGGGTGCGGGTTGCAGCCGCCCCCTTCACTCTCTTGATTGCCTTCTCCGTCTGGACGCACTGGGATGCCTGGGAGGGCGCCACGGATTTCCGTCGTAGGGAGGGTGATAATGCTATCACTCCCGCTCCTATCGCATTGCCTGCCTTAGGGCTTCTGGGCTTACCTCGTCCTGGGGAAGATAAGCGCCACGCCTTTAAGGGGCTTCCTGCTTCTTCGCGGCAGCGAGCTCCTCTCGGAGGCTGCTGATCTTCGCCTAGGGCTGGAGATTCTCTCTCTCAAGGGATTCTCCTGTTGCCGTGGCCCGCTTTAGAAGCTCGAGCACTGCGGCCCGAGCTTCCCTAGCGGCCAGGCGCAGGTGGTGGACACAGACCGACCTCAGGTTGCTGGACCTGAAGGAGACGTGCACCACCGCCGCCATCTGGTCCATTATATGGGACCCCAAGTTTCCTGTGTGGAGGGTAGCCATCTCCGCCTGCACAGCGATTTCTATAGGTAGCGCCTGGCGAGAGGTCCGGCTGTGTTCCGCAGCCGGGCTCACCGCTGAGGCGATCCTCCTCTTACATTTTTGGAGGAACGTCTCCTCTCGGAATGCTACCGACACCTAAGATGCGTCGGATTCACCGGAGTAGGCGAATGTCGACGCATCTGCAGCTGCAGAAGTATCCATCGCCGAGGATATACTTTCCGGCAAGTCGCATCTGCGCGTTTTGGCCGATTTGGCTTCTACCATGGCCGCCCTGGCGTTGCTGGCCACCCCTCTCACCAGCCGAATAGTCTGAATGGACTGAAAATAATCTTTTCGCTGATGATCAAGTGATTAGTGTACTCTACCACCTCCATGGCGCTGTGATCGCAGCGTACAGCGTCGTCCACTTGGAGGCTTGAAGCTCCCGCACGCTTCAGGGTTACTCGCCCCGATGCTTCCACCTCCTCTTCCGCCCTGCCATCTGCGTCTAGGTAGTTAGGTTTTAGTTTAATTGTCTCCATTCTGGTTTTACGAGTGTGGTGGAAAAAAAGGTCCGCCAGGGCACAGTTGCCTTGCCCAGGTAAGCCTGCATACTCCGGGGTGTCGCAGGTGCCCCGGATGGATCGTTTGTGACTGCTCAGTTTTACGTCCCAGCAGCCATGCAGTCCTCGGCACGATATCTTACATGAGACGTTGGTGCATTCTTAGTCTGGTATCTCCCCATGGATCTGTCCGGCATGGAAAAACCTGCCAGGAGCTTTCGCCACAACCGGCATAGCCCCATAGATTATTGACACACGCAAGCCCCCTCACCACGACAAGGTGATGCACTGCGAGGAGGGCTACTTCCAGGCATATCCACCCGTCTAGCAAATACCTTCTTACCCTCACCCAGTCTTTTTTATCCACCCATGTCTCCAGCAGACACACCATGTCCCTCTCTCCTAGCCTCTCTTAGAAACCCCTGTTTTTCTCGAGCAACCGTCCCCTTTCCCTCTTAGATCCCCCGCACTATTTTGTCCTCCGTCCCGTCCTAATGCCTTTATTCATTCCCCCTCCCTTGCCGCTCTTGCATGCGTTCCTCTTTGCTTCCCTATCCAATGCATCTCCCCCCAAACACTCTCTCTATTATCTTCCACTAACCATCTCTTTTTATTGCTAGTTCAGCCCGCACTCCACCATACCTTACTTATGGTCACTTCCCACGTGCGTTCCTTTCATGCTATATCCTCGAGGTTTTAATTTATGGCTCCCTCTCCTCGTCAGATCGTTACCCACCCTGCCCACAGAGCCTCCTTCTTTCTTCTCCTCCTCCTGCGCTTCACCTTCCTTCAGCTTTGCAGTTCCTTTGCCACCTTCTCCACAACTGTCTGTTATGTAACCGCCTCCTTTCCTTTGCATGCATCCCTCTGCTACTACCCCCCCTCACTTCTTACTTCTCTCCTTCTCCTTATGAAAGGCTCCGTATTGTAATCGTATATTGGGTTGCATAGGCGCGACCGATCCGTAAGTGGCAGATCGTCTCTCCTTTTTCACTGAGTTTCGTGCGCATGCGCCGAACCCCCACTTAGATCGTCCGATCGAAGGAGGTCGATGCAGCTCACAAGAGTGACACGCTGAATCTGGTGGCCTAAACGAAAAGACGTTTTTTTGACATATACGGGCATCCGAGCCCTTGCTTTTGTAATCCTGGAAAGAAATATATCTCAAACAGTTAAGCCATTATAATAGTCTTTCATTCGAATACAAAGTATAAGTTTCGAACGCATTCAGGTACAAGTATCCTGAATGCTATTAACGCCCGATAAATTCATTTGAAAATAGCGACACAAGAACCGACTAATGTCCATTCGAGAGATGAATAGCGGTACTGCCGAGGGGTCTTGGAGATCCATTCCAGCTTGACTATCCTTGCTGGCACACACGATGCCTCTAAGATGACTTAGTTCGCTACGGTGCCCTGCTTATCTTAGATTTGACGTTTCTGCTGTGTCTGGTAAAATACGTTCAGATGGTGCGGCGCTCCACCGTCTCTGGGCGGTACGGGTTCGCGGTACAGCTTTGTGATCCGATCATTTCGCGAAGAACTCACCCAGCTCACTACGATGTCCTGCCGATTCTCCTAGTGAGTTTATGTATCGCCGATCAATGACCATCGTTAGTGATCGTCCCCGCTAAGCATACTCCCGTGCTATGAGGCATGCGCTTTAACCCTTTCCGGACGCTGCGCGTTTTGCATCGTAAGTTTACATTGTACGGAAGGTAAGACTTCATCGTTCAAAAGCCTAATTTCATTAAGAGACAATTTGATATCTTAGGCTAGTATACCCACGCGTATCTTATCGAAAACGACGACAGACGTACGCCAGCCGCAGCGCGAGAGTTGGGCGAATATATCCGACACTCGTCCGCAACGGTAAACAGGCTTGGGCGGATATATCCGCCACTCGTCCGGAAAGGGTTAATCTCTGTTGCGTGTTCGGGCGTCGTGGGAACACTCGATCTTCGGATTGCCGACCCCACGCACGTTGGCCGAATATTCACCAGGAGGCTGAGCTTAGGCCTTACCCCCCCCCCCCGCAACCGTGGCCGGGCAGACACAATTTGCCAGTTGGTCAGCTTAACTCGCGTAAACGAGAAGGATAGTGCTGAACAGAACTTGTATCCCAGGAGTCGGAGAATTTTTAGGGCTCACGTATCCCTCCAACTTCTCCTAAGCTTCCTCGAGCGGACCAAGCGTTACGCCTGCCTTTTGTCGTTTCTCATTTAACACGTTGAACGCCCAGCGTAAATCGGTGGAGTTTCTCCCGGGGGCCAAATCCGAGAGTGTAGACAGCGCGATATGGAAGAGCGGTACAATGCAATGCGTCGTTTAAATGTAAACACAGTTTATTTTGTAATATGTAAAAGGATTTTTTTTTGGAAAAAAGGTTTTAGGTAGGTATTTTTATATTTAAAAGATACTTCTTTTGAAGAGTATTAGAAGATAATTTTGTGACAAGTGTTTACAAAGTATAAAGGTTCTCGAAGTGGGGAATGTGATAAGCGTTCCGAAAAAAATTTATTATGACAGACCTCATTGCAATTACACCAAATTTAAATATAAGTATATTTTTAATGTTTCTTTTTGTTTATTTTATAGTTTATTGTTACTTTCTATTGTTTATACTGATCATAATTGATGTTCCAAATAAAATTATTATAAATTACCTCAAAAATCCTGTTTAAATTAGACAAGAATAGTGTCACCCGTTTACGAGTGACGGAGTCGCTGTGGAAACATACCCGTCAGCTATATCTGGGTGACGTGGCGTTAAACGTGTTAAGGTGAAACCAGACTGCATACGGCAAGAGGCAGTCCTCACTCGTCTTATTCAAATATAAATTACTTATTTGATCTTGAGGATTCTAATTGAGCCGGATTTGAACAGACCTCCAGACGGAAGGCATTGGAGAGGGCATAATAGCGTATATCTATGCATTTATTATTATATTGCACAATAGCATATATATACGCATTTCGTACTATACCGCGCGCCGCGTTTATTTTCAAGAACTGCAGCTCTTGAGTAAGTAAAAAATTCGTATCGATATAATTACCAATTATCTTTATATTACGGGAGATAAATCTCGACGTTTCATTATTATTACAGAATTACACGCGTGGCGTCAAGTGTATTGCTTTAAAGAAAGAAGCTACGCTACGTGCATTTGTTACATTTTAAAATCGTATTAAATCAATCTTATTGTTATTTTATATACATATATCTCGTCTGCGTTTTCATTCACATCCCGTCTAAACCTGCCACTGCCATCCGAAGCTCGGAGGCCCGAGCCTACGGTAAAACAATCAACTATCTAAACGTATCCCGACGTGCTTGACTCCGACGAGTAGGCCCGCCAGTCAGTTACAGTATAGCTGTTATAGGCGTTATCGTTCGTGATTTTAGACGCGATCGTGGAAAGAAAAAAGAGCATTTCATTTGGCAGATCTATCAACGAGGTTCGTTCGCATTGTACATTTTTATTTTCATCCTTGATGCATGAATGTAGCAGTAAATAAATAATTGGTGTAGATTTATGTAAGGGATGTACCGCCCAAACGACGTTAAAAGGAAACAGGAATCTTAAAATACAGTAATAAAATCTGAATTTATTTTATTAGTGCAATCAAAGATGTGGGTACTTGGTTATTAACAGCGTTATGTCATTACCAATGTAGTTTTCAGCCATCTCCAAATCTTCGATAACCAATTCACTATCGCCACTCAATGCATCCTTAAACTCATATGGTTCTTTTTAACGATCATAATAAATGTATAATATCCACATAAAACATAAGACAAAATGGTAATGCAAAAATCATCTGAATTAAACGTAACTAAACTCTTTAAGTCAAAATGTTTCAGATGTTCGTCGCTATTAGTTAAGCAAGTTTTTTTTATTGACTGATTTGGTAAACTAAAGGTTTACGGTGTAATTATTGTTTATATTTTAAATATAACACCAATATGAATCACACGGCATACAAGTCAACCTACATCATGATAAGATTACTGAAAACAGGGTCACGTAGAGGATAAAATTGCCAAATATTTGAGACGAGTGATATGCGACTTCCATTATAATCTATTTGCAGAATTTCTGGATTACCACGGGAAGTAGTTAAAATATTCGCGTAAATACGACAAAATTTTCTATCTAGGTGGGAGGACAAGTCGGGGGACTGTTATGCCAACATATGCGACGCTAGTTTCCCTTATTCCTACGAGTATCTTGGTAACGTGCCGAGATTGGTGATCACACCTCTCACAGATAGATGTTATATCACGCTGACACAATCTCTTCACTTGACGATGGGTGGTGCTCCAGCGGGTCCAGCTGGAACTGGAAAGACTGAGACCACCAAGGACCTGGGCCGTGCCTTAGGTCAGATGGTCTATGTTTTCAACTGTTCCGAGCAGATGGACTACAAGGTGAATGACACAAAAAATACAGGAATCGCTCAAAGGAGCAAAAATAATACGAAGATGAGAACACTTGCTCGATCAAAGTCTAAAATTTCAATTTACTTAAGTATAGATCTGCAACACAATAGTTAACATCAAGTACCAATCTAAAAATAAAGTCGTTATTGAAATAAAAGTTTAGAATTAAATTTACATAAGTAGCAATTACTAGTAAAGCATAAACCTTATAACATCAACGGTAATGTTAGAATTCCTTTGTGAATCATTGTATTCCTATGAATCAAAGTATAAAACTACTGGTTAAAGGAATCGTTCAATGTAAGATATCTAAAAATTGTTAATCACGTATTGGGTCGAATTATAAAAAATGTTCAGTTAAGTAAACATTAATTAGTAAATAAATTAAATTGATACGCTTACGTTAAATTCACTAAACGAGATTCTATTACCGAGAATTGGGAAAATTCAGTGTTGAATAAGTATGTGTGAAATACGAATTCATGAATTATGTTGTGACAAGATTAAGGAGCTTGATCGTGTGGGAAATAATAAAATGGAATAGAAAATAAAACAACATAAATAATTTTTTATTTTATCAGCACACAAGATCAAACTCCTTAAGCTTGTCACAATATAATTCATAAATTAATATTTTACTCGCGTTTATTCTGTATTAAATTTCGGCAATACACTGGAATAGAATCTCGTTAAGTAAATTATATACCTTGAATGGCAATATTCATAAGTCATACGATTCGATTTTTTATGTTTTATTTTTCAAACGATATTCTCTCTATAATGGACACAGTGTCCGCAAGGCTTAGTCGTTAAGATATAATACTTTTAAAAATGTATTATCATCAACCGTGAATACTAAATTATTTTGGCGTAATCATATTACTTGTACGTTCGTTAATCATTTTTTATTTCTACATTGTACTTCTTATCAATTGAGCACAAAGAATTTCTTGGAAACTGATCCTGATGATGAATACACATCAAGTGGACAGGTTGTACATGTTTTTCATAACTTTTAACACTCTTCAATTCATTGTAAAGATAACAATTTAATTAATTTATTATGACTTTAATTAGGTAAACATTTTTATAATCTAATCGAATAGGCATTAACAATTTTTAGATATTCGTACAGATCTTATAAAAAATTTCAATACTATAAATTTGTAAAATTCGGTCTTGTAATGTTTACAGTCCTGCGGGAACATTTACAAAGGCCTTGCCCAGACAGGCGCCTGGGGTTGCTTCGACGAATTCAATAGGATATCCGTGGAGGTTCTTTCCGTGGTGGCTGTTCAGGTGAAGTGCGTCCTCGATGGTCTAAAGGCTCGAAGGAAAAAATTCCTCTTCTTCGGGGAGGAGCTCAATTTGAAAGACACAGTCGGCATGTTTATCACGATGAATCCTGGATATGCGGGCAGGACGGAGTTACCAGAGAATCTTAAGGCTTTGTTCAGGTGAGGGTCGCTAATCTAGGGCACCTCGTTGGCCTCGAGTTTTTTCTCTGGGAACTATACATCGTGCAAGAGTTCCATATTAACATTAGAATTATCTAAGTGCTTAATATGATAGGCCTGTCATCTTTTTTTAAATTCTTCAAATTTATGACGGTGTTTCTTTTTAAAATTTTCATCAATTAATTATATGTGAATAATTACATGATTTCATTTAATTTTCTTCTTTATACAGTTTGTTGAAATAAATATTGACAGTATATATACATATGCGAATATTGCGTCTTATAATTCTAGTGTGAAAAATAGGGCTGGGTAGTATTAAATAGAGGTCAGGAATATGAGACTTAGTACTAAGTAAAAACTTCAAGGTAAGAGCTCTGCTTGAGTAAAAGTCTAAAATTACCAGTTTTGTTGAAATAAAACTACAAAAATCTGTTTTTAAGTAATGTTTAAATTCTTAAACCTTCGTAATGCTTTCCGGTAAAATTAACCTTTACGATTAACCCTGCAGTGTACAATTTTTTCAAATTTTACGATATGCGGTGGCCTGATAAATGATAGGCCACTACAAATATGCTTGCATATCATTATGAGCACTTCTGACATCGATTCATAAAACCGACGAGGGTATGGTATAACTGATCTTCTTTGGTATCTTTTTTTTCCCTCTTATTTGGGATCTTTTGATGAAATAAAATTGTAAGTTAATCGAGTACCAAAGAAGGGGTCACTCGTAAATTTGTCAAAAAATTTGTATATAATGGCACCGAATCAGGACCCAATTCGTGTACCAGCCGAGGGTATTCTATTGTAGTGTATTCTATCCAACCTCCCTGTTTCCATCCTGCGCCGTCTTTTCCTGTACTACTTCTTTCCTTCATCTTCTTCCAACATGCCCCTGTCAATGCTCCAATGCCTTTCCTTTTCTGCAGCCACTTTCCTACCTCCATCCCCTAGTCGCGGCTCTAATCCACAACCTCTCTCTGTTAAATTCGTCTCCTACCATATACCACAGTATTTCCCTCCCCACTCCTATCACCCATCTCAGCTATCTCTCCAGCATCCTTCACAACCTCTTCCTTTCTCTCCATTCCTACATCTTAACACTATAGTTCCGTACCGTCCACACCAACCTATCGAAAAACGTTACCTTTTTCCCCAATATCCCGCAAATCTCCTCTTACTTATTCCCCATACCGACCCCATCAGTGTCCTTGCTCCCCCCCCCCCTCTTCTCCTTCTCTGCACTGTGCCTCCTGTCCTCCATTTTTTGGAATACATACCCTAGGTATATTATTTCCTTCACTTTCTTAATCTTCTTCCCCTTCTACCACCACTTTGCCGTCTTCTCCTTCATACCTCCGCTGCTAAATCTCATGACTTTCGATTTTTCCGTATTCAAACTCAATCTCTTCCTCTCCAAGTATTCCTTCAACCTCACCATCATGCACCACATCTCATCTTCTCCCTCCGCCAGCAACACAATGTCATCCGGAAGTAGATGACCTGGTCTTATCGGGCAGTAAAACTTTTTACTTAATGCATGCTATCTTGGCGTGAGCGTCTGTGAGCGCGATATAGACGCTACGATTGAGATTTTGGGTTCCAAATCAGTAATACTTTCCTTACGATTTTGCGATCATAAATTAGTCTCTTCATGTAACACAATCCTTAAATGTTAATTTGAACAACTATGCATATTATCTGGTAAATAATAATAAGAGACCAAATATTTGCTGTGTACGATCCAATATATAACAACGTATAAATAAGACAATTGCTCTTAGGCCGTTTTGTGTCCCCGAGACACGAGAAGCGCCGGTGCCAAAGCGAGCTATACACTGAATCATTAATGTGTTCCGTAGTCTCCGAAGGGGAGCAAAAAGTTGGAATACGACAATGATTTCGTAACATTCATCGAATGCAAGGATTAAATGAAGTAGTTGTACGAGGACTGATTATTAATTATTTCTTTTCAAAGCTATAATGCACTTTTTCAGAGTTATGAAATGGTTCTTTTCAGGGTTATGCACGGTTCTTGACCGAACTATAATTTATTTTATATTGGTAGAATTCGTCAAGCAATTAACGTTATGAAATCGTTATATGTAATAATTTTGGTCCAAAGGTTCCTTCTTAAAGGATATTTTTTCAGTTTTAAAAGATAATTTGTTCTTTTTCCGCCTTATTCGAATAGCAATATGTTATATTCCGCTGTATAATGTTGTATTTTCACGTTTCTATAAATGACACAATTAAGTAAATATGTCAAGGTGTATTGTAACAACCATAATTATACATATATATGCAGTTTGTAAATAACGCGTGTGTCTATCACAGAGTCTATAAATCAGGACCAATTAGCCCCAGCAACTTGATACCGCCACAGTCGTATTTCAACTTCTTGCTGCTCCCCTTTAGGGGCCGTGGAACAAATTATTGATTCAGTGTGTACATTAGCTCGCGGCGTGCAAAAGAATTGCGCACATACGTAACTCGGTTCGAACGAAGCGGTGCTTCTATAGTCCTAGAGGACAAAAGACGCTCTATAAATTACTGTAGAATCCTCATATAAATGCCGTGGAAATGGTACGTGTAACTTATCTGGTTACAATTCTCTACCTCGTCGGTGTATATGTTCGTGTATCAGAATTTAACTGTAACGCCTTGCCAACTCTACATATATGAAAGTATAACTATGCGCAAATCGACCTTTATACTTGCTATATTAAAATATAGAGAAAAACGATGATGCATTTGCACGTGCATCAATGTACACTGTAGGGTAAATAACACTGGTCTAGAAAAAAGTTAAACTTGTCTCTATCCCCTACATATATAGTCAATTCCAAGCAAATTGAGGTCGTAGAAGGAGAATATGACACCAGAATTTGTTTGTTATCACTTGGTTCTTCATTTTTTTATTTACCTGTGAAAATTTAACTTCAAACACAGAAAATGACTGATACAGAAGAGCAGATACATTTTCTAAGCACGACAAAGGACATTTATATAAACAAAATGACTTCTCTAGGAACAAAATATGACATACTCAATGTTGCCAGCTTTTATTTGTAACAATAAAAAAATTACCAACATTGCAAAAATTGCCCTCTATCGTGAAATTAATTTCGATTTTTCAAGGGAACGAGAGCTAAGTAAACATTTTAAACATCATATTCGTTTATTTCACATCCAAATGAATAAGAACTATTTTTAACTCGGATAGATTTTGATTGTAGACCAGTGTAATTCAATAAATACATTATCAAAAGCAATTTGACTATTTTCCTCAGGCCCTGCGCGATGGTTGTCCCAGATTTTGAACTGATTTGCGAGATAATGTTGGTCGCAGAAGGTTTCCAGGAATCCAGGTTGCTCGCCAGAAAGTTCGTAACTCTTTACACGCTTTGTCGGGAGTTGTTATCAAAACAGGACCATTACGATTGGGGTTTGAGGGCGATCAAGTCGGTCTTGGTGGTGGCTGGCAAGCTGAAGCGCTCTGATATCCAAAGGTCGGAAGATGAGGTGCTGATGAGGGCCCTGAGGGACTTTAACACCTCGAAAATTGTCACCGACGACGTGCAAGTTTTCTTGGGTCTTGTGGGTAAGCAATATCATAAAAAATAAACCCGATAATAGAATTAATATCAAAGAACAGCGGTATTAAATAGTCTAATTATTTTGTTTTACTTATACCTTGTATAGAGAAGAGATATCGTAAAATGAGAATCAATAAAAAAAAACTGAATCAAAAAGCAGCGGCATAAAATAATCTAACTTCATCTTTTCCTCTTTTAGTTAACGCTAATCCAGTAAATAGAATTATTAAATATACGAGAACGGTTCAGAAAATAAACGTGTTTGAGGACACGTTATTGGTGGGGGATGATTGTGTTACTATCGTGTACTGTCATCTGTCAAATGACATGACATTTGTTTGGATTTGATAGCCCGTTAAGTAAGACATGTTTCGTGGGTTCTGCTAAAATTGTCGAGTGATTTGCTTTTTGCTTTCGGATGGTAAAATACTTGAGGAGATAAAAGCGAATCCTTTACCATCAATGACCATAGTCAGATATTGGTTTAACGAATTTAGACGTGGTTGTACATTCGTTTTGGATGAGAGACGCGCAGGATGTCTAGCAGACATGGTTACTGAAGGAATCATTAAAAAAGTCCACGAAATGATTCTCGCTGATAGATGAACAAAAGTGCGGGAAATAGCAAAGGCAAAGCTGTGTCGATCGCAACGGCATTTAGTAATTTATATGACAAATTAGAAATGAATAACGTATCGGCCCAATAGATGCCGCGATTACTTACGGTGGACAACAAGCGGATACGGAGTTTCTGGGTTGAATTGCACCAATTGCATTATATGGCGCGCGAGAATTTTTGGAATAGAGATTACGTGTCACAAATACAAAGCGCATAGGAATGTTGAGTGTCCTATGTCTCTCAAACGCGTGGAAGTGTGTGTTCATCCGTGGGCGCACGCGCGCTCGTGCGTGTGTGTGTTGAAAACTATGGGATACGGACACTGTCTAGGGCAGTGGTCGGCAAACTTATTAGCCAAAGAGCCAAATATAAACATTACAACAATTTTTTAAAAAACTGGGATTCAAATCTGCTTGTTTAGTAGACTTTTATCACACTAAATTTCATTACACTAAATAAAACTAAATTTCATACTTAATAAATATTTATTAATGCGAACAATGTGCTTGCATCTCCTTGGAAAGTTTGACTAAGTCGGGCTTGTATGTTGTTGTTTTTAATTTTAGGCATGATTTCAAGTTCTCATCAATAAGACGACTTCTCAGTTTACTCTTGATAATGTTGATGCTTGAAAAAGATTGTTCGCATATATATGTAGAACCGAAAAGGGAAAGAACAGCAACAGGAATATAAAATTTTAATTACCTATTTATCTTTTAACTTAAACAAAAAATTATACATGTTTTCGATTTATAGAAGAATTTTAATTTATCATAATAAGATGTAATTATTTTTTTACCAAGTCCTTCTTAAATGAAAATATAATTGCGTCTTCCGTGGATATTTGTGCCAGGGCCGCGCTTAAGGAGTTAAAGAGCCACATGCGGCTCTGGAGCCGCACTTTGCCGACCACTGGCACTGCAAAGTGAATGGAGTAAGGGCAGTCGGATAAGAACAGTTTGGTGTGAACCGTCCAGAGTGCAATTAAGAAGTACGACGTAGAGTTTAGATAAGAAGTACGACGACCAGCTCAATTTTAAATCTTAACTCTCGCCAGTTATCAATAGTTCTAATAGTCTTTGTATATATTTGAATCCTTTTAATAAACTATATTTTACCAACATCCATACTTTTACTACAATTATGAATGCTGTCGCATCATCCATATTTTCCCGACCTGACTTCCCGCGACTTTTTTTTATTCCCTGATATGAAGAAATAGCGTGCAGGGAAAGATTTAACTCAAACGATGAGATTATCATCGAAACAGAGGTGTATTGTCAAGAGTCCGACAAATCTTACCTTTTGGATGAATTAAGAAAATTACAAGAACGTTAGGGAAAGTGTATATTCTTAGAAGAGGGTTATGTCGAGAAATAAAAAAAATTTGCAAGAATGACATCTTTATTTCTAACACTGATATTTGATGAACCGCTCTCGTATAAACGACGGTTTGTCGCACCCTCAAATAAAATATTCGTTAAGCTAAAGATGCACGATTTCTTCTTTCCTTTTAAAACCTTATTACAGGCTATTTTCATTAAAATTTAGTGAAAGAGGTAATCAGAAATTCGTAGATTTCCGTGATAAGCCATATCGTAGAAGAACAATTTTATAAAAGACTCAGAATCAAAAAGCCTTAGATTGTCTAATTTCGTGTTTTACTATTCTATTTAACGCAATTCTTGCAGAGGTATCCTTGTGGATATTTAAAAGACATATTATACCCCTTAGAAATAAAGTCCTCGTTAGAATAAAAAATATGCAATTTTCTGTTTTTTCGTTATTTTATTACTGTGTAAATTATTTTCAATATTAAAGTAGTCTCTTCCAGGTGACCTATTCCCCGCATTGAACGTGCCAAGAAAGCGCGATTTTGAATTCGAGAAACTTGCAAAAGAAGCCACCATCGATCTAAACCTTCAACCTGAGGATAGCTTTATATTAAAGGTATCGTTTCAACACTTCAATAGTGAAATTTCACTTTATGTGTCTCTGCGCGTGAGTAATTCAAGCTATGCCAATCTGTACTCTGTGCTACGTTAAGCGCGGAGTAAGCATGGCTAGTAAAAATTTTAATTAAATTGTAATAAAACGATAAGGATTATTAGTTTTTCTATACACACAATAATGTTATTCTTCCAAAAATTCATCAATGTAGGATCACGGGGGAGAAGAAAATAACACGTTGAAAGTAATTGATGTTTAATAGGCTATATTAAGGGAATATAATATAATAAATGTTTTTGCTCAGCACATCTGTTCGTCTGTCAACGTTTTTCAGTTGTCAGCGACTACCTTATGTCCCACACGTAAATCGATTTTCATAAGGCGGTACGAACCGTTTCGCAAAAAGCTGCCGGCTTTATCACCGATATTGCTTTTTCAGAAAAAAATACAGACTCCTGAATTAATATAATAAATATTATTGACACAACATAAAAAGATACATTGATTGAAACAGAAATAAACAAAATAACATATTTATTCCATACCTTACATTGAATCTGCATCACGCAAACTCAAACAGATATTCCAAAGACTTAATATAAAAACAGCATTCAGATCATCAATAAACTCAACAATATTATTAAAACCGATAAAGATAGAGAAAACAATAAAAAAAATAATAATAAAGCAAAGTTTTTTGGTCAGAACAATAACCCTTAGACTGCAACATTTGATTCAAATAATGTCACACTATTTACTACATAATTGTTTTGATGAAGATGTATGGCCATAGAACTTTACATAAACAATGCATACGTTGGTAAGCTAGGTTATACCTACCTCCCAAAAACGAGAAAAAAATCAGCGCTTTTAATGTGTGTTAATGAGGAGGAGGAGACAGCGGGACGGAGAGGGCGGATGCAGTAAAATGATGAAATTTTATTCTGGCCTGTATAATAATTTACGCATAAAACACTGCATAATATAAATGACAATCTTAACAGAGGTTCACATTTCTTAATTTTTCGCCCGTAATCATTCAATTTTTCTTATATTAATCGTTAGCACAACTCAATCTTGCAGAATTTCTTTCTCCCTCTTAAAGAATTTAGGTAATTACATTTTCTCCGTATTGTATATGAAAACTAGTCACATTGTTTGACACATTCTGCATTGTGTGAAATAACGTCCTTACGTACAATTTCTATCTTCGGAGACTCACATATATTTTTTTTCTATCGTAATTATTTGTTAGCGAGTAAGACTAGCGAGTAGAATAACGTTCAATATTAACTTGTAAAGGGATTCATTTTTTATCCGCTCCCCCTTCCTGCCCACGTATATTCAGCAATCTATTACGATTTTCCTTAATTTATTATAGGATATAAATTTGTATGTAGATACAACTTAATGTCGACGATTGAATTGTTCTTGAATACATAATTCTTCTCTGTATGATTATTTTGCTTTTCGGTTTTTAAAGCAAATAATTAAAGTATACGTACGTGGTAAATGAATTTTTTTCTCGTTCTTCGTGGATTTAGAAAGCCCCATTTATCTAGGATCGTATTTGAAAAGTAATCATACCACTCGATACGTACATATGTTACTCGGCAAAAGTTATATGCAAAAGTTGAATTTTTAAATCGATGGTTCAGGAGCATCAATATATATTATTTATATCAGTCAGGATAGCTCAGAGGTAGAGTAGTCGTCCGAAAATTGAAAGATTCCAGGTTGAGTTCGAGGTTCAGCTACTTAATGGTCATATTTTTCCCACACTTACGTTTTAATAATTATATATATCAGGTGTGCCGGTATGAAATAAGCGTTTTTTTGTGAAAATGAAACACCAATTTTTAATGGCAGAGTAAACAAATTTTATTCAAAGTATCGACCATTGCTTTTACACATTTTGACCACCTTTCTGCTAATTTGTGAATACCACGTCAATAGAAATGTTCGTCTTTTGAAGCAAATCAATCGGACACCCAATTTTCGACTTCTTCGTAGGAATCGAAGTGCTGCTCAGCCAATGCGTGTCCCATCGATGAAAACAAATGGTAGTCGGAAGGGGCCATGTCTGGTGAATACGGCCATGTCTGGAGGTAGCAGCTCCCAGCCAAGTGCTTTGATTGTATCCTGAAACGGTTTTGCTTTGTATACAGGCGCATTGTGGTGTAACAAAATTACTTTGCCATGTCTTCTGACCCATTCTGGCCGTTTTTCGACCAATGCATGGTTCAAATTGATCATTTGTTGTCTGTAGCGATTAGTATTAACAGTTTCACCAGGTTTTAGAAGCTCATGATACACCACACCTTTCTGATCCCACCAAACACAGAGCATTGCCTTCTTGCAGAATCGATCTAGTTTTGCAGTCGATGTTGATGGGTGTCTCGGATTAACCCATGATCTTTTCCGTTTAGGATTCTTAAAATAAATCCATTTTTCATCGCCAGTAACAATTCGATGCAAAACTGATCTTCTTTCGTGTCTTTGAAGCAAAATTTTACAAGTGTTTTCTCGGTTTTCCAACTCTCTTTCATTCAATTCATGTGGCATCCATTTTCCACACCTTTGGTTCTTTCCCATGGCTTTTTGTTGAAACTTTGGGTTTATTTTCCGTGTCTTAAGATTAATATAGGTTTTATTTAATGCTGTATGCTACACGCTTTCCGATACAAGCAGACTGACTGTCGAGGCTTACTGCCCGAGCAGCCCATCAGAGGTTACAAGTACGGGCACACCAAAACATGAGCATGTTTCTCTCTCCCTCCTACAGGCTCGCGGCATCCGCCTCGCACGGATTCGCCGCATAGAGGAGGGTCCAATGTCCTTCTCTATCTGACACACAGTGCCATATATATACCGCACTGCTTTTACTCAACACTTTTAAACGGTGAAAAATTGTTTGTTGTGCAACATTTAACATTGCTGCCATTTGCTTTTGACTGAAAGTATTATCTTCATCCAATATTACTTGCAATTCGGCGTCTTCAAACTTTTTTGGTGGTCTTCCAGGTTCTTCTTTTCTCACGTCAAAATCATTATCTCTGAACCATTGAAACCATCTTTTGCATGTTGCTTCTGATAGAACATGATCACCATATGCCTCGACAAGCATTCGATGCGACTCTGCAGCATTTTTCTTTAAACGAAAACAAAAAATTAATACTTTCCGCAAATCATTACTTTCTGGTAAAAAACTCGACATTTTTAACACGATGAAAAATTATGATATTGTCTGTTCAATAACTTGATGTATATTAAATATGTTTGACTGATGTCATACCAACCAAACAAAAAAAAAATTAAGGCTCGTTCACAACAAATGTTCCCTATTGATGCATTTGTATCTTAACGCTCATTTCATACCCGTACACCTGATAAATACGAAACCATACGCATAATGGCACATATAAACAATTGATCAATGGTCGTAAGTGATCAATTTAAGAATTCAATTGCTGCTCTATAACAACTTATTAAAAAATTTAAGTTAAAAGGTTATGCTTTGCGCTTTCTGTTTTGTTGAATGAATGTTTAAACAGAAGTCTTACGGAGGGTTTCACGAGTAGTTCAATTATGGATGTAGCAAAGCACGTCTAACATTATTTGTCCATCTTAACAGACTTTGTAATTAACAGTTAATGCGTATTAAAATTTGAAAATGAAGAAATTGGCAGTACCATACTGGTTCAAATTTTACTTGGTTTTTTTTGGTTTAATTTACAATTTTACTTGGTTTTTAAATTTATTAAGATTTTCGATAGATAAGCTCGTAGACTATATAAATTGTGCAACATTTCGACCACTATGCGTGTTCCTTATCAAGTTCTGGGAAAATTAATATTTGTTTGTTAACAAGTTAAAGAAGTTTTCAAAGTTTCTCCGTAAGTAGCGGCTAAGACGTGGAGAAAACGAGCGATCGCAATTCTTTCAAATTCATCTCAACACTCCAACTGTATCTAACAGATATCCACCCTGAGTTTTCTCAACGTCTCAACCGCTACTTACGAAAAAACCTTGAAAACTTCTTTAATCCGTTGGAAAATAAATATTAATTTAGCTAGAGCTTGATAAGGATCACGCATAGTTGTCGAAACGTCGTACAATTTATATAGTCTACCAGCTTGTTTACCAAAGATCCTAATAAATTTATTTACATCGAAACAGGCGATCACAATTCTTTTTTATTTTGTTTTTGTTTATATTCATTTTATATTTAATTTTAAAAATAATCTACGCGGCTATAACCTTTGAAAAGTACTTTAAATCATACTTCACATGATGATAGAAATTATTACGGAAAAATTTTAATTTAATATTTGGAGAATCACATATGCACTTATTATCTGATGGACGTTAGAATCGTTGAGAATTATTTACTATATTTTCGTAATCCAGGTGGTACAGCTGGAGGAATTGCTGAACGTTCGGCACTCGGTATTCATCGTCGGTCTAGCTGGCACCGGCAAGAGCCAAATTTGGAAAACTCTGTTCCATATTTATGTGAATCAAAAGCGAAAACCGCATTACAACGACCTGAACCCGAAAGCGGTGACCAACGACGAACTATTTGGTATTATTAATCCAGCAACAAGGGAGTGGAAAGACGGGTAATAAAGAAGAAGTCGATTTGTTATCCTATCGGCCATTATTACTTGAATTTTATGATTCACATCATGTTCATTTCTTATTATATATATTCATTTATTTATATCATATTCATTTATTTAGCGTCACACTGCTGAATCAGTCATAATGATTAGTCAGATCAGTCATGATTAGTCATGATCAGTCAGTCATTTCTTACAAAAATTGCGTGATCTTTGTAACAGCGAGATTTTTATTTTTTTTTTGCGACGTGCATTATATTGATCTATTGATCCATGCAAGAACTATCAAATCGTTACCAGTTTGGGGAAAAAATATACGTATTATCGCGTAGAATTTTGTTGCTCGAATATAAAATAGACAAGTGATATTCTACAGCACGGATATGGATCTTTGTAAAATTTTGATAAGGAGGTAACCAAATTTACAGGCATTCTGATAGTTAAGCATTCAGTCAGATAGTTAGATATCTATCAATGAAAGAAAAGCATTTTTGTTTTTCATAATGTGCGAAAGTTTCTTAAAAACGAATCAAGGAAAGAAAGGAAAAGGAAAAGGAGAATAACAGATAAAGGGAGATAAGAGAGGTTAGGAATTAAAGACGTAGACGTAAGGAGAGAGAGGAGGTGGTTTTATTGTTAAAAGGTATGGGAGAAACAAAAAGAGCTGAAAGATGTAGAAAAAGACAGGAGGAAACGGAAGTTCAGGGAGAAAGAGAGAAAGTACGAAAGAGTAGAACAGGCGTGAAGGAAAATTGGTGACTGCACAGCATATTAGAGATGTGAAGGGACTTCTAAGGCAAGAGAGACCAATCCAAATGATCTTGCGTGCCATTTTGAAAATTCACTACAATCCCGCGGGCTGCAATACTGCCCACTTTTACGTATAAAAACAGAAGCAACGTGATAAAACAAAAACTATTTTAGGATTTATTTGTTGCAAAACCTTACAGTAAAAACAAAACTTTTCCATAAAATAAACATATTTTGTTCAACTGTAATGAATTTTGCGAGCCGTAAAATTATTTAACACGTGAACGCCACGACATCCAGATGTCGGCTATGTTTCGCTATGATGTCGCGGAGGCTCTCAAACTACCGCTCTCGGCTTAAAAGCCTCAGAATGTAAGCGTATTGTCCCGTAATACAAGGTAAGGACGTTTAGAACGAAATGTTCGGGACGTGCATTTAGTTGAAAACCTTTCTTAAGGAACGAAGTATTTAAGCAAATGTGTGAAATTTGGAAATTATTTCTTCTTCTTCAAATATTTCTTCTATAGTGATGAATGATTAAAATATTTTTGAGTTAAAATATTTGCCCTCATTTTTTGGAATGCCGAAAAGAATAATGGAAGAGTTATTTCTTAGTGAATCATATGCCAATACAGAAGAAACCTGTTAAAGGCCTATAAAAATTCAGATAGTAACGCCGAGGAATAGCTGAAATTTTTCTTAGAATGAGAAAAATAAATAAAATTACATCTTCAAATTCTGCTTCGATTACTAGCCTTATTATATCCTACGAAATATCTTCCGACGTTCTTACTAACTTACGTTGTAACTACTCGAATACGCGCCACCCAAAATAAGCTCGTCAGAAGTTTTATTACTCTATAGAAACGAGTACCTGCGCAGGTAACAATTAATTAGAACGCGGAAAAACCCAGAAGTGGAGGTAGCCGATAATCATGTCGTGCTGTTTACACTCCGAATCTCGTTCGGGATAGCGGTAAGATAGCGGTAGGCTAGCTGTCGTTCAGAAACTCATGTTCACGCAGGGCTGGCAGTCAATGTGTAAAAACCACATGCGGTCAGCGAACCGCGGGTTAGCCACTCTAGTCCAAACACAATAAATTATGTATGGAAATAAGATAGCTTGAGAAAATTGCCAATGACTTTAACTCCAAAGGGAATAGTAATGAACATACATATATACATCTTTTTTTTGGTAATCAAAGTGTTAATTTAACAATGATATTACGAAACCTTTATAACAACCATTTCTTGATCGATCCATGAAATAATTTTTAGGTTATTCTCCGTGATAATGAGGGATCAAGCCAACATGTTGGGAGACGGTCCTAAATGGATCATTTTCGATGGCGATATCGATCCGATGTGGATCGAATCGTTGAACACGGTGATGGACGACAATAAAGTCTTGACCCTTGCCAGTAACGAGAGAATAGCACTAACGAGACATATGAGATTACTTTTCGAAATTTCGAATCTGAGGTCCGTATGATTTCCCCGAAACTCGAAAAAAGTTTTTTGCAAATGATAATCGAATAATACTGCAGCTTGTCAAAGTCGATTCACACCCATTCTTTTTGAATCCTACAGTGCACATTAATGTACATATAATTCAACATTTTTCTTAGTATTTTAGTGTAGCAAGTATAAACATCTACTTTTTTTTATATATGTATGTGCAAAATGTAAAACAAAATCTACAATATATGCTTATGTATCGTTTTTAATGTACAAAAAAAGTGTAATTCATGTATGAATCACAACATATTTGTATATTAAATTGCATATCATAGTGTGATTTTTTACAATCATACAATATATTTATAATTTTATTTAATTTTATTTAACCTTTCTTATTTAGAGAAAAGAAATACAAAAAGGAAAAATATAAATTCGATTAAACGGACTATGTAAAAATTAAACATGTTTTTTGAAATGATTGAACCTGGTTCTAACACATAGTCCGTATTTCAATTACTTTTTTTTATTAAAAATGAAAAACATTACGCACTGTAAGGTTAAATATAGAATATTATGATCGGTGGACAAGCTGCAGAAATTAATCGGACAATTCATAAGGGATTATGATGCACAATTGTCCACGACTATTGAAAAGTTAAAGTTGGAAATTTATTTAATGGCAGAACGGCGACACCAGCGACCGTGTCTAGGGCTGGAATATTATATGTTAACCCACAGGACCTGGGTTGGAATCCGTGAGTGCGAAATATCAGTTTTTACTTTCTCTTAACAGATGTTTACTTGTAATAACTTTTCATAAAAAAAGTATAATATCATTTCCCTTTACGTCTAATTTGCTGTTCGATAACCAACTAAATTGTAAATATTTACTTCAACGATCTGTATCATTTTTCATTGAAAAGTCTACAATATGTAAGTTTTTTACTTTCTTAATTTTTACTAACTAAAGGGAGAAGCATAGAAAAAAAATTGAAATGAATTCTTGATGGAAAATCGCAGATACGTGACAAGTTGGATAGAGACGCGTGAGCATTCTGAACGTGCAAATATGGTGATACTCTTCGATAAGTACGTGCCAGCTCTTCTTGAGGTGATGCGATCTAGGATCAAGAAGATTACCCCGATTCCGGACGTATGTCATCTGCAGATGCTTTGCAATCTCCTCGATTGTTTGCTGACTAAGGAGAACCTACCGCCGGAATGTCCAAAGGAATGGTAAATATGTACAGTAATGGACAAAAGTTTAAGACGACTAACTTTTGATAAATGACCACTTTATATTAAAGATTTTAAGTGTCGAACAATTTCTATCTAGTGTTATAGCTAGACATAGGCTTGCGTTATTATCACAACTAGCCTTCGAAAATTTTAAAGGATAAATTAAATGTGCCACAATAATTAAATTGGTAAGAATGTGCATTGCGATGTTCAAGTTGTTGCGGACATAAGTTTAAAACGAACGTTTAAACGAGACAGTGGTTTAAAAAGATCAATTACTGATTCGTTCTGTTATCACAGTATATTCCATTTATAATAATAATAATAATATGTATGTGAAAAACATGAATAAATGTAGTCCTTTTCACCGAAAAGCTAAAAAGATTGTGATACGATTAAGGGAGAACAAAGAACATTTGCTCATATGGCAAACATTATTGGTGTACTTGAGATAATTTGTAACAGGCATGGCATAATAAACGGATGCAATTTTGATCAAACAAAACATAGCAATTCAATAAAATCGAATAATGTATATACTAATTTAAATTGGGCAAAGCAAAATTTCAAGAGAACAGTGTGTCACATTAACCGATTCAATCCCCCGATGTGCTATAGTGATTAAAAATAAGTGTTATTTTCATTAAATCTTTGTTACGTATACTAGTGTAAATATTCTTTTTATATGTAAACCTAAATTTATGTTGGGAACAAATTCATAATAGAATGTTTAATGTTTACTTATTTATTATATTATTACGCCGACTAAAGATGCCATTTCACAATCGAGCAGAATTGAAAGTTCGATTATGGATATCGTTGTCAATTGCTGTTGACAAAAAGGAAATCGCTCGAACACGCTCCCTAATACGGACGCGAAACTGTGCGATTTTAACTAGATCTTTGCATAAATAAACCACGACGGTGAGCTCGACAGGAAGAATTTTCCCTTTCCCTAGCACAACGATACTAGGTTGTTTAATAAGTTCGCGGATCGATATCAAAAAACGAATTTATAGTTGTAAAAGTGACTTTAAAAATTAAAGACTTTAACCTGAAGTTTAAAATTACAGTTATTTCGTTTACTAAAGTTCAACGCTTTAAACTAAAGTTTTAGATGAAAGACTTTAAACTTTAAAAGTTAAATTAAAACTTAAAGACTTTAAATTAGAAAGACTTTAAATGTTAAAAAACGCTGAAAATGTTGTTGACAAAATCGTATTCGAATGTATTTTGGTTGCATTGTTAGCGAAGGCGGCACTCACTGCGCACACAGCTTTTTTATATCCAAAACTTTATTTAAAATATTGTAAAAAAATATTGAAATTTCGATTGAATTTTTTATGAAATATGAAATATTAAAATGACGTTGAAGTTTTAGTTTTGCTGTTGATAAATAGACGGCGCTCCGTGAACTTATTGAACAAGCTAGTATATGATGTAGGTAATTTTATTCTCTGTTCTTATAGGGTACATAGCGACCCCGCTTTTTCTATCTTTTTTTTTTATTAATTCTGTTACTTTGCTTTCGACTGTCTCTTACTCTCTCCCTGATTCACCTGCTTAACCTGCCTTCCGTACGCTTCCTTTACGTTTGTTGTGTGTCACTTACATCACCTGCTTATGTCTCTAAGTTTAATCCGCAATGCTTCTCTCGCTTATACTTATTTCTTACTCACTTTTACCTACTTTCGGATTTATCTTAACCCAACTATTCTTTCCTTCTTATCTCACTGTTCTTCCTGCTTTTCCCGCCCTTCTGACCTTTTTCTGTTTTTCATCACCCTCTCCACCTTCTCCGATCTTGAAGTAGTTTTATCCACTGTTTGCCTTCCCTACTATCTCCCAAGATCTCTAAGATCCTTTTCCTTATTACCTTCTCCCTCTTCATCTTCCACGTGGCTACCATGCACACTCCCACAATATGCTCCAATATTTCTCCCTCCCTCTTACATGGATTACACTGTCTGTTTTCCATCCCCTCCCAGTATTTCCCTTTCCTTATATTACATCCCAACTTCAACCTTATTACCCTGATCGTCTTCTTCATCTTTTCGTTACCAAACAATACCACGGTTTGTCCAATATCCACCTCCTTCAGCCCTTTAAAACTAATCACCCCCCTTTTAGATCATGTTAATTTATTGCTTTCCATGATAGTAATCCATAAATAGTGTCGGGCTTTGTAGGCACTCTTAGATTATCCCTCTCTTCGTCCAAAACTTCATTTAGCTGTATATCTCTATAATCCTCTTTCTCAGTTCCTAACTTATTTTCTTATATTTGAATTCCTAATTTATATTTCAATTTTGACGCTGGCAAATAATTGTTGGCCTTTTTTTATTTTGGACATAACATAAATAATGTTTTATCATAAAAGGAGACATTTCTCACTTTTGTCCGCTACTATAGAATCAGAACTCTTTCATGACACGGATAGGCGTTTAAAATAACTTTTCCCGTCTTGCATCATTGAGAGTTATTGAGTTATCGAGTTATTGAGGGCGTCGTTGCGTCATTATTGAGTTTTCTGACGTAAGAGGGAGAGAAAGCATGGAATAAGAGTTTTTTCTAGATAATTTTCCGGGTGATATATGCATGCATAACTTCGATCAATTACAACCGCTGTCAAACAGCGATACTGTGGTAATCAATGCCCAAAAATATGAGAGAAATATTAAAAAATATAATAAAAGAATAACGATGTTTCTATTGTAGTTAGCATGTCAATTTGAGTATGTTTAACAAATTGATCAATCGTTCGAAGGTCCGAATTGTACTTCGCTTTCGGATGTGTGTGGGCATTTGGCTCGACAACATTTCAAGATCAACTGATAGACTGGCGAAGCAGATTCAACAAATGGTGGCACGGAGAATTTAAGACCGTCAAATTTCCACCCGCTGGCACAATATTCGATTACTTCATAGACCCGGAAACTAAGAGATTTCTACCCTGGAGCGAGAAGGTTGATTCTTTCAAGCTGGACAGTGATATTCCCCTTCAGGTACAATTACCATTCTTTGATACCTAACACACTTTTTAAGTGAATTTTCTTGCGGATCGGCAGAGTGATCTCGTCAAATGTACACGCTGAATCATTAATTTTTTTTTTTTTTAATTCATTTTTCGGTACCAACTGCTAAGATCATTTGGCCTAGGACCTACTGTTTAACCCTTTCGCTCCGAACGTTGGATACATCCGTCATCCACATAATAACTCGTGGAGTCGAGCGCCGGATATATCCGACATCCGCATAATAGTACCCTGAAGACGAGCGCCGGGTATATCCGGCATGCGCGAAGCGACGCGCGTCGATTAATCTGGCAATAATCGCGATCTAGTTTTTGAATAACAGCGCCTTTTGCGACCGCCGCGTAAATTAATAAATCATAAAACTCAAGTCATATTTTACCTTCATTTTTTTTTATTACTATTAACCCCACCCGCCGAGCGCCGCATATATGCGGCATCCACTCGCCGACCTGTGGGTACGGGCGCCACATATACGCAGTATCGTCAGAATACAACGGGACGTCAAGGCAGACCCGCTGATAATCCGATGAGATTAACCGACAGGCTTTTTCCTACATTTTGTAAGCCGAAAAACAGAATATGTAGATGTGTAATTTGCAGCAAAAATGATAAAAGAACGATTTCGCGGTATAAGTGCATATTTGCGCGCACTGTGCATATGTCCGGCGCGAGCTTCCGTTAAGTGACGGTACTTCGATGGACGGGGGCTGCCGTAGCGAAAGGGTTAACCACTTGCGCTACGATTTAACTTTCGGTTGCCGTGCCGCACTGTACAATATAACATGCGGTAAGGCGTTACATTACACCTAAAAATCCGTACAACATACCTAAAATATCTAACTGTTAACCGACGTGACGGACATCTTGTTTTTATTTTTCCAACAAATGCCTATAGACGTGATATACACGTCGCTGGGGGTTTTGGAACGAAAGCATCTCGACGTGCGTAGCACGTCTTTATAGCGCAAGTGGTTAAGGTGGGTTCCGAACCACCAGAGCTACGGTATGTATATCACATAGAAAAACCAGAGGTGATGGGCGGAATTCGAACCTGGGTCTGCCGCGTGGCAGTCTGAGCCTCTATCCACTACACCACCGTAGCTCTATCATTAATTTATTCTTTGACTCCTAAAGGGAGGCAAGAAGTTGGAATACCAGGTAACAGGCGGCAGGCCCTGGCGAGACCTGATTTATGGACTCTACGATCCACATGCGCGCGATTTACACACTGCGCAGAAACTTATAATCATGGTCGGTGTAATACATGTTGATATATTTAGTTACATTGTTCATAGAAACAGGTCAATATAATATTACGGAATCTAATATAAGTTATTGCCAGCATAAGGGGTTGTAAAAAGAGGGTGTTAGCTTTAAACATTTTTTAAATGTCCTTCAGGAATAAATGTTTGCATTTGAGTTGTTTCCCATGACTTCGTGTAGGCGCGCGGAAAAAATTGGGCCGTCGGGTTGTTCCTAGACCGGGATTCGAACCCGGGACCTTTCGCTTTCCGGGCGACTGCTCTGACCACTAAAGCTACCCAGGCCCTCCGGTCAAATTATCCCACAAACGCCTATTTTATGTTATGGAAGAGTCCCGATCCTACACTCGGCCATCCTGCTCGAACATTCGCCCTCGAATGTTTCCTCGTCGTCGTTTGCGTCTTACTTCATGTCGTGAGTGTCACCGAGCGCTCAAGCTTCACGCAGTTCCTCGGCCCACACTCACATCGCTTTGTGCCGTCGCGGACGCCCTCTGTGGTTCGCGACCAACACCATCTTTACGTCGTATACAGCTCGCACACAGCCTTAGCTTCTCTCTTTTTTAATTTTTTCACCGTCGTAGTATCGTCTTTGGAAGATGACCACCTTATGAGAATCGGATCCTGCCTCCATCCCACTTCTGACACCAAATGTAGGCGCGCGGAAAAAATTGGGCCGTCGGGTTGTTCCTAGACCGGGATTCGAACCTGGGACCTTTCGCTTTCCGGGCGACTGCTCTGACCACTAAGCTACCCAGGCCCTCCGGTCAAATTATCCTACAAACGCCTAATTTTATGTTATGGAGGAGTCCCCCGATCCTACATTTGTAACATCGATTGCTTCGTCAATTGTTGAAACACAAAATAGCTTTTGTCCGTGTGCAGTTTCGCTCAGATGCAAAATTTTCTTGTTGAAGTACATTTTTCCAAATTTTTAAAGATAACACTCTTCTTTTCATCCTCTTTATACTGGTAATAACTTATATTAAGTTTCGTAATATCATATTTGACTAAATATATCAATATGTATTACACTAACCATGAATATGAGGATCTGCACAGTTTATAAATCGCGCACATTTCGATCGTAGAGTCAATGAATCAGGCGCCTCCGGTCCTTGCTGCCTGCCACCACCACGGTCGTACTCCAGCTTCTCTTCGCACCCGTTCAGGGATTAAGGAACAAATTAATAATTCAGTGTGTAGTCTTTGTTGTTACGGAAGCGTGTAATTGAAACTTCGTTACGCTTTATTTTGGCGCGACTGCTTGAGCAGCAGTGCTCGAGCAGCGGGGGGGGGGGGGACTCGGTGAAATCTAGCTAGGATCTTTTCTATTGTCCTATTTTTAGTTCTTGCCAGTACTGTTTGGAATTGTGCATTCTAAATGCTAATTGGCAGCAAAACTTCTTAATGTGTAATGCAACGATTTAGACTCAGAGTAATTAATATTGATATTAATTTTTTAGTGTTTTTTAAATATTTTAGTCGTTTGTTGTTTCCTTTTGTATTTTTCTTCCTCTCTTAATAATTTCAAACATTTTGTTGAAAATCAGTGCATAAGGCATAAGAACATTTTGCCAGAGATAGCGTATTCAAAAACCGGCGGAACAAATCACATTTACCAAGCTACAAAAAATAATAATAAGGCTCAGCCATGGACTAATAACGATATTTCGATGAGTATCAAATGGACCTCAATGGAAACAAGCATATCAACAACAAGCATGTCATACACAAATTTCAATGCCAATAAGCGCGCACGTCAAATATGTAACAAGAAATTAGTTGAGAATCAATTTGGTTTTGCGTATGAAATTTGCTACCGCTTGTGATTAAAATAATTTGAAAATATTTACACCTCAATGTCATTACGCGTTGTCTAAAGAATTTTCGAAGGACTGATTCATATAATTATAAATATATATACTCCTGACCTTCTTACTCGCTGTCAGTTTAAGAACAACCAATGATTCTTGGTCTAACAGTGCACCCATTCACACAATTTATAGTTTAATTCTTCGTGGAGTTTGAATTTTCAGTCAACTACGTTGAAATTTTTGTGTGGAATAATAATAAATTATGAATTAAATAAAATTAATGTTGGAAAAATTGTACAGCTTAAGGTCATAAACTAAACTGTATAAAGAAAAATGGCGCAGAAAAAGATCGGGCATTAGGGACTGGAACTCTAACTCAGGATCTTTCGTTTGTTGGATGACGTTTCGTGCGGAACATAAACGAAATTTATTTACTATAATAAAGCAACTGGAGAAACCTACGATGTTCTTGACATTGGATGTTAGTGAAATCTGTTAAATTTGTTTGCATTAGGTGCTACATAAGTAAAAATTTAATGGTACTGAAATTTCAAAGGAAATGTTATCTGAGTTGAATTTCATGTAGAGGAGTATCCTTATAAATAAAGATGCAATTTATTCTGCCATTTATTTTAACAAATGTATGAATGTACCCATGTGTTTGTTGTAGCCCGAATATCGCATGTCACGAACTATCGTTTTTACCAATTTTATTACGCTTTGGGATACGGGATTTCATACTTTTGAATCAAGCGTGTCTACGCGACTAGTATGAGGCAAATTGACTAATGATTATGGGCGAATTTTGGAGGTTGAGGAAGGATGTCAACAAAACCTTCTTTCACAATAAAGACTTTTATTGAATTCTTTAACTCAAAATGAAATAGTTTAAATTCGAGTTCCTGTCCACCGCGAACGTTTCGCCTAGTACTTCTAGTCATGAAACTGATCCAATTCTTTCGGTTTTACCGATATAAAAGCGAGCGCGCCTTAAGTTTCCCGAAAAAAATTTTAGATGAGGATGGATCGTGAATTTTGTCGG
Source organism: Ampulex compressa (assembly GCA_038496175.1). Classification (NCBI taxonomy): domain Eukaryota; kingdom Metazoa; phylum Arthropoda; class Insecta; order Hymenoptera; family Ampulicidae; genus Ampulex; species Ampulex compressa. The sequence goes on along the minus strand of JBCFXI010000345.1, from coordinate 3,752 downwards.
GCTTTCCAATACGCAGAATGCTTTTGAATGAAAAAATAAAAAAATAAAATGTGTCCGATTGGAAAAATAAAATGTGTTTGAAATTTCAGATATTTCAGAGCTTTTGATACGTAGACAAGTGTGCCTCAGATTGTTCAGAAATATCTTACAATCGTTTGACTCGTTGGAGGAAAACTCGATTAAGACCGTTATATGTATGATTGAATATTATTGGATAAGTTTTCAAGCTCAAGGAGATCGAAAGTAATCGTGTCGCTTTAAACGAGAAAATACACTGAAGAGTCAAATTGTAATAATCATGGTCGCGCCCAAAGGCATCAGTATATATATCCACCACAGTATATATACATTTAAACGAGAAAATACACTGAAGAGTCAAATCGTAATAATCATGGTCGCGCCCAAAGGCATCAGTATATATATCCACCACAGTATATATACATTCACTTCTCAACGAGAATTTTAATGGTGAGGCACGATCTTGCACATGCTCTTATCGAACGAGTGCCCAATTTCTGTTTATTGGAGGTTCCGAAAGTCGCCGATACTAGCGATGAATAGAGGTCTTTGAAAGTTCTCAGAACTTCTCCCCTTTTCCTGCTACGGTTAAAATAATGTTAGGGACATATATTTACGTGTGTTAAGTTCCAATAAGTTCTATTTATTTTGTTTCTCGATTTCTCTTTTCTCATAGGTGTAGGGACGGTGCTCATAACACGTAACACATTTCGACACACATTTTCCTGACGCACACATGGTTGCCTGAAACATGCCTGAAAGTGCATCAAGGGATGAACTTGATGTTCATAGTGAGATGCGATTGCTTTAATTGACAATCCCATTTCTATTTTAACGAAGGAATTTTCGGGAAATGTTAAACTTTAAATGCATACTAATTTTTTTACGTGCTACAAAAAAGGAACTGATTAAATGGCAAAGATGGATCTTACATTTACAAAATATGCTCAACATTATAAAAGCTTCAGAAACAATTTTTTACTGCAGAATTTCCGAAGGTGTTGCGTCCCAGCTCGTTGCGTGACGTTTGTGTTTTTGTACCCGAACTCTTATTGCCAAACGTGTGGTGTGAATGAATGAATGCTTGCGTAAGTGGAAGTGGATATGTGTATACGTATCATCGAAATACATAAGAAAGGACAAAGTAGACAGTAGAGAAATGCGCGTCTTAATACTCAGATCGTATAAAGCACAGAATAGTATTACGAATGATTGTGAATAATCAATTACTCTGTATGAGAATGCCCCGGAGAAAAGACTTTAGAATCTCCGTGGCCGGTATGAAGGAACGCGAAAAAAAACTCTTTGAAAAAATAGCGAAGTGATAAAATCGATATCACACCGCATAAATTTCTGGTACTAGGTGTGTATGTTTATTCACAAAAAGAAGATTCGTACACTGAGAAAGTTTACACAGAACACATACCAATGAGGCGCGCGTGAGGAATCATAAATGCTTCAAGTAGTGAGAACGAGAAGTCTATAGAAGTTCAAGATGCAATTCACTCTGCAGAGATAAACATGTATGTTTACAAATATCGTGAGCGTAACTGCTTGAAACGTGTCCAGAAAACGGTCGCTAACCGAGTGGTAAGACATCGGTTTTCATGTGTGCATTAAACGATTTGAGAACAACAGTGTTAGTGGTGCCGACATTTGATAGAGATGAGCAAGATTCGTGAGAATGAGGATCTTCAGGAAGGGTGTTCCAAAATTCACGCAAAAAGTAATTTTTACAGAAAACATAGATTTGTAATTGAAAATTGTACATTTTTCTATTTATTCATAAAGTATGTAGTATAGGGTTATGTATGAAATAGCATATCGGGTAAATAACCTTCTCGGATTTGCTGGCACATACTCACTCTTTTATTGAAATTATCCATGACTATTTTGCATAAATGTGAGTGAATTTCGTTGATAAAACGTTTAATTTTCTCCTTCGAGGCGTGGGTGGTCGTGAGTTTGTTGGTATAAACCTTAACCTTCGAAAAACGCCAATAAAAAAAGTCCAACGGCATTAAATCGCATGATCTAGGCGGCTAATTCTGACAACTAAAACGAAAAATTACAAGACCAGGAAATTACTCATACAGTAATTAACACGTTGAACGCAACGTCACCCAGATGTGGGTGACGGCTATGTTTCCGTGGAGGCTCTCAAACTACCGCTCGCGGCTTGAACACCTCGGATTGTAAGCAGCACGATATGATTTTTGGTCACCTCCTGTTATGATTTTTTTCACGTTCTAATTAATTTTTACCCGAGCAAAGTTTTGTTCACCGAATGTTGTATGATTCATTGAACAACTCATTATATGGTCACATTTTGGTTGAATTTTCTATAGAGTAACAAAACTTTTGGTGAGTACCTGCTCAGGCATTCCTTATCATTTGCCTAATGCAGTAACAGTATTGTTGAAAATAATTTCATGGAAGCTTATTGTTCATCGGACAGCGCAAAAGTGTAAGTGAAACTGTGTTAAGTAATGACGAAGAAATATTTATATTTGCTTAGACTTAAAATTTAGATTTCTTACACTCCGTGCTTTGTTCGGGATAGTGGTAGGATAGCGGTAGGATAGCGGTCGCTTAGAAACTCGCATTCGTCAGGGACGAGCACTCAACGTGTTAAATTGTTTTTCGAGCTATATGACATGTGGCACCGTCTTGCTGAAACCATATGTCGTTCATCGGTTATCATATTCCAATAACGAGCATCATTAACTGTCATTGCTTGACCAACCACATTTTCAAAGAGGAATGGTCCTACGATGCCTTCAGCCCAAATACCGCACTAAACAGTGACTAATTAATCCAACCTCCCTACATTTTTTAATTAATCTCTTCGTATTTGATGAAATTAAATCACTATTCCCACCATATTTTGTAGGAAAATTGCGAATTGTAGCTGTCAAACCTTTATTACTTTTAAAATATTACTCAACAATAAAAACGCGTTGTTCTTTCTTGTAGCGCTTCATTTTTGAACATTTGAACTGCCAGCTATCACGCTGTCTTTTTTTTTGTTCCCAACATTTTACCACGCAAATTGCGCAAAATTCAAATTTTGAGTAAATATTCGGATATCCTTTATTCTTATTAATTTTTGTTAAATTGTTACATTTAAACAAATCATAATAGCAAACACAATGTGGGAACGTGAAAATAGTTTGGCCAGAGAATGTATAAATAATTTAAGTGCATGCGACCGAGCGAAGAGTGTTTAGGTTATAAGGCAATGAAAGAAGAGCGGTGAAAGAATGCACATGGCCGATAAGTGAAGAAACGTCTACGAATAAGAGGGGGTGCGTACGGAGACATTAGGGAAGAAGGACATAATTTCGAAGGAAGCGCATAGGAGGCCGTCAGGCGAGAAAAATCGAGAGCGAGTTAGAATTCTACAGTGTTATTGAGTTTCTCAGTATAGAGCGAGTTTAGACTATTAATGTTATCGTATTTGTTAATATTATTAAACGTATTATACGACCAGCGTCCCGCATAATTCACCAAACCACGCATCACTTTCCTCATGTGACGTACACCGGCCCTATGCTTATCGAAGGAGGAAAGAGACCAAGCGAAAAAAGAAACGAAACAGCCAGAGAACGCGCGAAAACGTTCGACGGGCCCAGAATAACCTAACAATAGATACTTTGCAAAGGATTAAGGAACAAAGCCTAGCCGGTGAACCATAGCTATGGGCCACCGGAGTCCTACGCGCCAAATACCCT
>JBCFXI010000344.1:0-189008 GCA_038496175.1 Ampulex compressa | reverse complement strand
CTTCGAACGCGGTATATATATATATAAAATAATTAATAAAAAAATATATATATATATATAAGTAGAGGAATAGGCAAAAATACCTCAAATCGTCGGTGCGCGATGAAGAATCGTTTCAACGAAGCACCGAGGCTCGACTGTTATTATACCAACACCACTGAAGCGGGGCACCTTTTCCCAGATAGCCGAGCGAGTGCGTAAAGAAAGCAAAACGCACTTGGCGCACCTGGCAGTAAAATAGAGCAGGCAAAGTGCATGCGAACCGGAGCCCAAACCTCCGGTCTTTCCCGAGCGAGCCAGGCGGTATGAGTAATCGTTATCGGTATACCTCGATAGGCCCGACGCACCGGCGGCAGAAGTGCCGCAAAACGAGGAGCAAGAGGCGAAATAGACGGCAGATAATCCAGGTTTGGAAAAACTCCGCGGCAATCTTCGGAATTCGTCGCTTCCACTGTAATTAACGACGCTACTCCCATCCTCGAATCGGTGATTTTAACGACGGACCGACGCGTTCTTAAAATCAAGCCCGATTGCGATATTACGGCTAAAAAATAATTGGCCGGCGCGAGGAGGATCGATTTCTCCCTCTTAGCGATCGCTTTCCGTGCCTGGATTACCTTTAATGTATATTATTGCACGGCACCGCAGTACGGTTTATGCGATTACGGGGTATAATCGATATTTAATAACAAGTCGGAGTTTTACTCAAATAATCTGGATGTCGAAAGCGGGAGATAGGCGTACGAGGTTCGCGGTATCGGTATTCGAAGTTGGAATCTGTTTTTCACAAGCGAGGAATTCGTGGATGAAGTGTAAGAAGCTCACTTAACACAATTTGACTGAGTATTATATAGGTACCAAATTATTATGTAGATACCAAAATCCTTTTTGTATAAATAATATAAATCAATGAAGTATATGATAGGAGTGAAATCTTTATATATGCCTTTTTAAATTGACCATCCTCTATAATTGCCCTAATTTACTACAATGTACGACACTTAAAAAAGTCGCCATTATCGATACGACAAACTACAATCCAAATATGTCCAATGTTATTTATCCAATCTAGGATGAGTCGCGTCATATCAGAACCCGCAAAAATGCGTCGCGACTCCAATCCCTGATCGTAGCAGCAACTTATTCTCGATTCGCTCGAGAATCTCTATACTTTCTCTCTCGAACACCCGAGATTTCATGGGGCAACGCGTGATTAAGGGATCAGGAAAACCGTGGCACCTTCCTCCGTTCTCTCGGGCATCCCTGCAAAACCACGAAAAAGACTTTCACCTGGCTGGCACTTGACCGGAAAATAAAGCATCCATAACAGGGCTAGGCTGGTGCAATCATCGGCATCCTCTCCGTCCGACAGCGAGCACCTTTAACGGCTGGTTATAACTAGGGGCAGGCCACGGGGCAGAAGAATCTCGCATAGGAGACTTTAATGCCTCGCGTCGCGGGAAGAGAGATTCTACGGTCAACTGCAAAGCGCGCGTCGACTAAACTTTATCCTCCTACCGTAACCCATCTGAGAATAGCAAAGAGTAAAGAACGAAACTTTATGCTGGTATATGAGACCTAGAGATTTTTTCGTGAAAGAAACGTGGATTTTTGATCTGTAGAAAATTGCTAAATTTTCTCCTTAACACTAGCACTACCAGCCACTTTCCGGGCATATTTAGAACACCGCATACATCTTTAAAAAAAAGGGGGAGAGTAAAAGGAAATTTCGGTGAACCAAAATGCTGAACTAAATATTCATGAAAATCATGGAAAACCTCAAAAAATACGTCCTTACAAAGCACTACGATTTTTTAAAGAAACGACTGACCAGTCGTTTGGACTGGTTTGGTGTTAAAGAAGAAGGCTATTAAGAAACGATATAACGATTCACACCGTGCTGTCGAATCATCGAGAAGCGCGAAAAACACCAGATCACAAAGTACAGCGATTTTTCTAAGAAACTATCCATTTTAATCTCTTTGATAAATTTAGCATTAACCTGGAGTCCAACCAACCAACAGTACAACAGTATACATATCACGTGCAAAATCCTCGAGGCACGATAAATTCAGCTCCAGCCTTCCTTCCAGCTACGCCTAAGTCCTAAGATCCGAGCAGGACGCGGATAACCCATGATATAAAATGCCGGACGAGCGGCATCCGTTTACCGGAGAGAGAATCCGCTCCACCTGTGCAGCGCATACACGACGTGTACCTGCCTCAGCACGCTGTGTTACACGGCGTATGTAAGGTGCGTTGCGCGGCTCTACACACGCTGCACCTCGTCCTCCTCCCTCGCCTCCTCCTTCACCTCCTCGTCGCCATAACCGAGGCGCAGCTTTGGAGTGCCGGTGGCGGCGTCTAGCCAAGCACAGCCTCGCCCCCCTTTTCCTCATAAGCATCCAACACGCTGCGCCAGGCCTGCGTTGCCATTCACCTGTGCATGTTTCGCGCTTTTTCCTTCGGTCCTCAGCTTTGTTTTTAACCCCCCCCCCCCCGGTTTTCGCCTCCGCATCGGGCCATAAGCGCGCGCTTACCTCCTCGATGGCCTCTTCTCGTTTCTAGGATAACTAAAATTGTATTCTGAGTTGTGTGTGTTTTCAGGGTGGAAGGATACTTTGTTGGATTTCGAGGGCTCTTGGTTGAATTCTGTATAGTCTTCTTGGAAATTGGGGAGTTGGGAAGGAGAGTTGTGTATTTTGTGTATATCTATGTATGTATTGTTGTGTATGTTTGAGTAAAATGAAGGTTGTGAGATCGAAAGACGTGCACGTTAGAGTAGAGTACATGATTGTTGGACGTTATGTTTTATCGATGTCAATGGTTATATTTTTACTGCCGCGCGGTGTATGTTGGCCCAATATCGGGAGTTACCAAGGTGCAAGGCTTGGTTTTCCCCGGTGTTTTCATTCCTGTTTATAGCAGGCGTCGCTGCCAACGCTTCTTGCTGGTAGCCTACTTCGCGTAGGCAGTAAAACCAAGAGCTCGTTGAGTGACGTTGTCGAGTCACGAGTAGATGCTTATCGAGTACGCGGGTTTTGCTATAACCTATTACCAGGAGAATACTGTATACAATGGAATCTCCTTTTTCATCCTTTGGTTAAATTTCCAATTAGGTTCCGACGCCCGAGAACGGAGCACATTTGAATACTCTCACCTCGATGTTTCTTATTGCAACGCAGTTTCTACATTAATGCTAATAATAGTTCTGATGGTGCTTATCAAATTGTATCTCCAACGTCCGCCTATTGGCTGCGCAAAAAATACCAACACGATGCGCGCCTCTGTCCTTAGACTAGAAGCTGTCCAAAGTCAGGGCAAAAACTAGTTCTTCGTAGAGAGAGCGATGATTTTTCCGCTTCGATTCATCTCTTCGGTCATCATCGCTTCGATCGCGAGATCCAATTGCGGACAAATGATCCCATAGTGCATAAAACATCTAAAACTGGTACGGTGCGAGATGTGTCGATACGCACCGATCTTTCCAGGCCTCGAGCTCGGCCTTAGAGCCTCCGCGGCACACCGTTGGAGCACGCTTATCCTCCACGCCCTTTTCTTTATAAGTATATCCCGCACGTTGCACGAAGCTGGCATTTACATTCACCGGCGCATATCCGAGGCATAGCGCACACCGACGATCGTCATCCTATTCCAATGAATTTTTAATTGTGCACACCGCGCGTTTCTGTAATACCATGTACACACTGCCAAGCACAACTCCGGGACCAATGCCATTGTCAAAAGTTTGGGAGTTTTGAATGATGATTGCTAACTATTATTGATGGCACGGAAATGTGATTAGAGGGAAATAATATTAGGCGTGTCATAAATGTATAACCAGTTCTTTTACGATAAAGTCCTAATTTCGGAAAAAACCCTGGCGGAAGCAAAGTTGTATACCTAATACACCCAATTCCTTTTTTTACGCGATAGATAAATTCCTTAAAAAATGATTTAAAACGAAACTCTGTTAAAAAAATTAATCCTGTAGTTAAATGAGAGGTGAATCGTATAGTATGTCATGGAAGGGGAGTAAAGATAACATTCGTTTCGAATGAAATATATTGATAAAGGGAATACTCGACTGGCGGACATCTTTTCCTGCGCGCGCATTCCCGCTATCGGCTAGACTCGAAAAGCAGGGACTAGCGCGTAATGTGCAAGTCGCATCTAATCCCGCGCGAGTGCCCGGTAAATCCTCACTTTATTACGCGCAGATTAAAGCCTGAAAGCGGAGTATATTCCTGAGATTGCGCCCGCGAGTGCGAATAGTTCGGCTATCGCTGCGGCGTACGGTTAATCAGTTTGGTCGGGAAACCTTAATTAAGAAAATCGTTACTTTACTCGCTCCCGATCAAAGTTTGAAGGGGAGAATAAATTTCGCGGGAAGCGTTTAATGGTACGACCAGTGGGATTATCTCTACGGCCTGAATATATATTTAGGCGACCTTTAATTGGAATGTTCGACGCGATAACGATGCTGTATAAAATATGGCGCAGATATTGCTTAAAATATTACTTGAAATATCGAAGCGAGCGTATCGAATATTAAAACGATGTGAAATACGGAAAATTCTTTAATAAAGATGCTTACTCATTCAAACGATCCACCTTCAATAGATTAAATAGAAACGTAAGGTAGGTGTTTTAATCCTTCCTGTGTCTAAATTTCTGGTAGATCCGATAGAACGTTATATATACGTGAGCACTGTCAAGAATCTTGCTAAGGCTACTTTAGAAATCGTACGATTTCATACCCTCCTACTTATTCGTACCGATTAGGTTCTAGAACACACTTAAATTCGCCCTGGCACGATAAAAGCTTATCGCGAGGCGATAATCCTCATTTTACTCCGGTACTACAATTTGAAATTCAGACTCCAATGCTACTGCATCGACTCTACGATCCGTTAAATCCCTTAAATTCAGGCTTACTATCTGGGGCATAAGATCAGAGCACCGAGGAAACTTTAAAAGCGACCGTATCGGCGAATTACTTTAACCTCCACAATTCGGTATCGCGGATAGTCCAGCGTGAGAAAATTATACGCACACCCGTGAAGTATCGATTATTCTAATATATTTAAGTTTCATAATGCAAATTATGAAATGTTGTTTATTTGTCTCCAACACCATACTTACAGAAGCGTCATAACACCTGCACGCGAGTCCTCACATTATACAGACGTAAAACAATTATATTCGTGTATTTACTTTAATACTTATTTACTTCATAAAATTATCATTCTCATAGAATAAAAATTTTGTTTAATAAATATTTATTTTAGGATAGTAAGTATCTTGTCTGCGAAAGTCTCTGATCACGGGAATAAAACCTAATGGACGAATAAAGAACCTACGCCAAGAGGAGGTGAAACTTATTTGCCAATAGTCGCTCAAATTGAACCGTTATTATCCCACGTATATTTAAATTTCGATAAGGGCCGATTCAGGCCCTTATCTCGGATTACCTCGAGCATACCGCTTTAAGCTACTCGGAACACTGTAGGCGCATTCCGCAGCATCCCACTTAAATCGTAGGAGAACGCCTCGTACCGCCGCGCGATAATCGTCAGTTCGCCTCGAATCTACGGTTTCGAATGCCCGTGCAGCGCCACCGCGTGTCAACTTAGGATTTATCGCCTGCACTATCTCCGCACCGCGAGAGAAAAGAAAAAGAAAAATAAAAAGAATGGCGCCTTTCTTCGATTTAACGAATATAGAAATCCGATTCCACCGGATAACAAGGCATACATTATGCATCCCAAAGTATGACACAAGAATGTCCCCGTGGCCGGTTGCACGCCATTGTACTGTCAATGCGGCGAAATCCGCAATGCCGTGCGAAATAACGAGCCTACGCGTCAAAACGTAAGAAAGAAACGGCGCATTCCTGGCCGACGACGCTCATTATGGTTGGGGAATGAGGTGAAAAATATGACGGGTGATAATATGATTCGTGCGTCGAACGAAATTTATGGCGGGGCTGATGAGAAGTCTGGACTTCTTTTTTTTTAATTAATTTTTGGCGCGGATGGTTAAGGTTATTTGGACTAGGATCTACTTTTTAAGGTGAACCACCAGAGCTAGTGATATATATATGGCTTAGGATCTACTTTTTAAGGTAAAGCCAAAAAGTTTTATTTTTAAATTAATTTTTGGCGCACGCACGCGCACACGCACGCATCACATCACATCACATCACATCACATCACATCACATCACATCACATATATATATATATATATATCACGTGTAAAAACAAAGAGTGATGTCCAAGCTTCTATCCAGTGCACCAGTGTTGCTCTTAAACCTGGACTTTTTTGCACGATTCTTATAAGGAGAGTTTCCTGCGTAGCAGGTGCCGCTAATGTGCCTCTACTCGACGATTATCGAAACGGTGAAATTTTTTGCCAATAGCTCAGATAGCCGCTCCGACAAAATAATTGCTCGAGAAATGCGTTTCCTTAGAATATTCTGAGTGTTATACGCGATACCAATGAGTCACGCTGGATATAGAATACTTCTACTATCGCGTCTAGGAATTTTGCAACGGGGAAGAGCGCTTATAATTTGCCGGAGTAGCTGTAAAAGGTCCGTAGACGCGTAGGATTTATTATGATTACAGATAAACCCTCCGCCTTACGACTCTTCTCACCGTGACACAAATCAGACTCGGGTATTTAGTCATGACAATAAAAACACCCCTAATTTATACCGAATTTTATGCAAGCTTAAAGTACAACCGGTTTCTACTAAATTACGACTCCACCGGGACCCTCGTTGACCATCCGCACTCACCCCTTCCCCTAAATTCGTATATAATTCAGTGCACACATCGACACTCATGTTTGACTTTGGAATACGGGACAAGCATGATTCTCCTATAATAACTCCTAGCCCTATAACAACACGATTATTATACTCAACATATTACAACTTAACGAATACTGAAAATGACTTAATCCAGTAGAAAAAAGGGTTCGAGTACATTTATCGACACAAAAAAATATAATCCGAGTTTATTTAGACAAAAGAAATCCACGATCGGGCAATCCTATCCTTAAACTCAAAATTTAATTGTCGAATCCGCGCACCTATTCTATTCCATTCAACCGCGTCCGCCATATTTCGGATATTGTCAGAAGGCAGGTCCATTTGACGGCACGTGTGCAACATATGCGCGGACAAACGTCTAAAAATAGACGCGAGAACTGGCCGCAACGCGGCTGCAATTTCAGATCCTTCTCACGAAAAAGGAGCACGGAAAAGAAACGCATTGGCTCTCCTTCCATGAAACCGCCAGGGGAGCTCGGAGGGCCGACGGCGCGGCAGTAAAGAGATTTTAACTATTCATTGTTCTGGCATAATAACGGGAGTGGAATGGCCGTACCCGACGTAACTGGCGAACTTATATACCCTTCGGGGAGAATGCACGGCAGTATCGGCCGGGCAAAGGGTCCTAAGCGAGTTAATGTCCCTAATTATGACCGGTTATAAAATTGCACCCTTCGCATCGCGGAGGAGTGACCGAACGCATTCTGGTCAGCTCGTAAATATCTCCCAAAAAAGGTGAACTTTTCAATCCATGAGATCTCCGAGGCCAACCTCAGGTTGTTGGCTACCGATGAAAAATATTTTCAGAGCACGTTATTCGTTACAATTGGAAAAAAGTATACCGCGTGTATATATTCGCCTCTAATTTTGAACGATTAAACGAGTATGTTACTGAATATCAACGAAAAGCGTGATTGGATTGAATAAATATTTTTTATATAAAAGAAAGGAATATTCTTTGTAAGATTATAGTGAGATAATACGTGGTCAGCACTGCTTAAATTTATACGTATTCTGCTTATTGCAAGCTGAAAATATTCTACGTAACAACAAACTTGAGAATATACAGCCATTAATTACCTTACTCATAACAGAGGTATGTATCCGTATATCTGTTTGGAAGCTTCTATTCTTCTTCCTCGTACTTAATTCACGCCAAGGATTACACAGAACACCCTGTATATATCAGCCTGTGAATAACGCAAAGAAATAGCGGAGCCGTCCATTCCAATATAACCGAAACCTTGAAGTCCTTGCATGGTATTACGCAAGCGCATAATTTGTATAAGAGAATACGTAATATCTTAAGGAACAAGCGATGACCATGACAATTATCATCCGTGAGATATAGCTCCGCGTGAACGCGGAGTAATACTTTAACGCTACAAACAAAACGTTTTTCCAACCCAACAATAACTCGCGCATTGCGAATCGATGAATCTTATTGGAGAGAAAAATAAAGAGCCACCTCGACAAAAGGTGCGTGCGCATCACCAATGGCCGCGTATATCTGGAATATTTAAACGCAGCTGGCACAGATCGAAGCAAAGGGTCGTTGGGATTTTTGTGTGAATGCTCGAGAAACAAAAGCACGTACGAAATGATTTATGGATAACGAATGGTGCACAACGCCACGATCACGAGCAATCCGAGGTGATGAAGGGGGTAATCTTAATTAAATCTCCCTCAATTATCTAACATTGCGTGCGCGCGCATCTTCGGAGCTTCCTAGACCTCGGCTTGAATTACGCCCTCTTATTCCATTTGATCGTCCGTGTAAAAGGTGCTCCTAACCAGCTTCGATGTAAATAGATAGCGCGAGCCAATCGGCTAATTCAAACGCCATGAATATCCGATCCAGTTCTAGGGACACGCTTAGACCTCGTTTCAGCGTCTCTCGCACTTTATCAGGGAGGAATGTTGCACGCGGTGGCAGAGGTTGATTAAAATCCATTGTTTATGCGAGCTACTTGACTTTAACTATGTTCCTACACGAGCACGTTACACCAAAGCTTGTTTAAAGATTCTGCTCAAGCACGATTGTGGTATTCCTCGTAAAACGAGATAGTTCCTAAAAATTCAGCAAGTATAGAAATGGATAAATACAGGGTGTCCCACTTATTCGATTATCTTTATTCTCTCCATTTTTATTAAAAACGAGAATATAATTATACAAAAATTCATAGGACTTTTTTTCATCACTATATACTCGCCATGAAAACATTTTCCTTCTTCCTCTCGATACCAACGAAAATAATCTAAACGTTCAACTTAAGTGAGACACCTTTTGTTGCAATAATCGCTCGACTAATATAACAGAATACCAACAGAGTCGAAACATCAAACTTAGTCCGTGCACGGCTAATATATGACCCCTCGAAATGATTTCGAGCAAACGGCTAATGAACGCGAGGATAAGAATCAAACGCGAGAGTGGCCTCGAGTAATTGAATTTCGGAGGCTATCCGAGGACTAACGAATCTTACGGACCAAATCGCTCTCGGGGTGATTCGTTTAAAGATTATATTATGAGCCATAAATAACGATGGGGGGGAATCGTAAATCCTCTATCGTCGAACAAACGTTAACAACCAACCCTTCGGCCGCGTTCACACGAGTTTTTTCGTTCGGCAGCAGGCCCAACACGTAGCCACCATTCGTATCGTGATTGAAAGGGGATTCTACACTTGTGCCCGCTACCCCGATACCTCGAGGCATGCATATGCATTGGGCGTACTCTGTCGCACGTCGTAAAGCAACGTGCAATCGATTCGAGGAAACTTATTTGCTCGCTCCCCGATCCGCGTACTGCGAAAACCGCCACGTGCACACGGTGCGTGTACGCGAAGAAATGTGAAGCGGATTTGAGGATGCGGTTTCTAATGCATTCCTCGATGTCCAAGGCGTGGTTCCCTATTCGTGTTTTGATGTACACGTACCGAATTGTGTTTTCCACGAGACTCATATTGGAAACGTAATGCAGGATAGGATATGAATTTCTTGTTCCTTAACAGAAAATCCTGTCGCTCTAACCTTACGAGCAATGGTCGAGGAAACTCCGCAAGGTGAAACCTTTGTAAACCGATCACGTGGCGCAGTGTCAAAACCCATTTAACTCGTCGTGTTTGGTTGCCAATAGAAAGCGCGGTACGCAGGCAATTTGCACGCACAGTTAGACGCCTCTTTGAGGACTCATTGACTTGGTGCACGATATACTCCTCGCACGCATAGAATCGCATTTCCGCCTTTCTAAGCGTATGCAAATTAAGCGAGTAGATTAAGGCCATGGATGTAGCCCAACAATGACCGATGGCCTGCGGGGCATTGCTGCATATCGTGGGAATGCGCGATTAAGAATTCGCGCGAACTCGGTATATTTCTGATAAGCAACTTATCTATGAAAAATACAAAATGCCAGCTTAGTAGATAATATAAGTTGAGTGTGCTATTAGTAACGGCGCGAAACTCATTGTTAAAGTACGTAACAAATGCACCAGTCTTTTCAGCCAATTCGAAGAATGCTGAATTTTTTAAAATACATTCCTGAGATTTATAATACACCTTTGTTCTGAAAACGGTCAGCAAAAATGAAACAAAACAATTGCGACATCGCTGTCGAGCGCGCTGAAATTCATCGTCTTCCGTCAATTCACTTTAAAATACACGTCACTATACGACTTCCTCTTGAAGTGCGCGAGCATCTTATACAAAAATCTATCCATCCTTCTACACTTCGTATATCATTTTAAAACGACAGAAATTAGACTCCAGAGGCGTCGTTAAGCTTTCCCATAAATTCCATCGAGTGCCATTACCTTTCATTTCCCAGTATTTTCCTCGCGACCCGTTACTTATTTCAAAATCCTCCCGCAGTCGGTTATCGTTCTAATACGGAATATCGATGCCGTGAAATGAGTCCATTAGCGGCGCTCATTAACCGGGGGCCAGTATAAAACTGTCCAAAGTATAGATTAATGAGGCGGCGGAATATGCGCGAGGCGGCCGTAATTAAGACGCCAGGATATATACCGCGGGCATAATTCAATGCACGGACATTCGTATATTTCCTAGGCCGAGTCGGCGTTGGGGAGAGAGAAGAAGAAAAAAAAGGAAAAAAAAGGCGGAATAAATAAATTTCTCCGAGCGGAGTGGCGTGCATTAGACGATCGCTTCGGAAAGCCGCGAGGCCTTCAACGGGGAACGTACTTTCACAGAAGCGTCGGAGCCAAAGGTCGTCCCTCATCGGCAAATCAGAGACGAGCAACAAAGTTCATGCATTCACCGTCGTTGCAACGACTGGCGAGAAAGAGAGGACTTTCGTGACGTGACTGAAGGGAAAAGGAAGAGAGAGAGAGAGAGAGAGAAAGAGAGGAAGAGAGAGAGGTAGAGAAAGAAAGAGAGGAGGGGGATACGAACAGAAGCGCGGATCCCTCCGTCTCCTTTCCGTATTCCCAATTGCTATTTTACTTGTCTGCTTATACCGCATTCAAC
This sequence comes from Ampulex compressa, assembly GCA_038496175.1. NCBI lineage: Eukaryota > Metazoa > Arthropoda > Insecta > Hymenoptera > Ampulicidae > Ampulex > Ampulex compressa. Next base: position 177,677 of record JBCFXI010000344.1, on the reverse strand, counting down.
GAAGCGACTGACATACAAGGCGGTGCATGAAAAATTTATGAAAATGCAGGGGGTACACGATCACGACGGCGCAGCTCACAAAAGTCTGATGTAAGAATGATTCGAGCTCGGGTTGATACAAATAATGTTTCTCGATCAGGGTTCGTATAGAAATATCAGGGCGACTGAGAGAGTACATTGATAGTAATATATAATTTCATATTTGTAGGAATATGTGAATTTGTGTCTCACATTGAACGTGAATGATAATATTGTACAAGGGATAAATGTATTTGTTTATTATATATAAGTAAACATTTATGAGAGAAATAATATGTATCGTTGTAGTAAGTAGACAAAAGGATAGAAATAAATTATGTAATACCTCGCCTCATATGCGTGATTTTTTCTTCGAATATTGATAGGGGGAATAACAAATACGAGCGACTAATGCAAAAAGAAAGAAGCGTAAAAAGTGTGTACCGATGGAGGACATTATATATGCAATTCAAATGAAGACATCCAAACAAGAGGAACCAGACATATTTTATGCACCGATAAAAAAAAAAAAAATCGTCTGCCGCATAGAGATCCTATAGACGAGTTATGCTAATAATTACGAGATGAATATATGCGGACAGCGGGATAAGTGAAAAGACATTGCAACGCTGCCCTGGATCAATGGTGCTCAAGAACCGCCATGACATACATTGTGCACCCAGAATAAACAGCACTTCCGATCTTCCAAATGAGCCGTGTTATTCAATGCTAATCATAATGAGTACAAGAGCAATGTATGCAGGGACACGATAATTGCTACTCAATATTACCCAGTATACACCTTTTAAGCGTAGAACCGTGTGAAAATACGTATAAACCGTGCGAGCCATGCCCAAGAATTAATAGCTCGGGAAAGTACAATTTCTCGAAGTGAGAAATTGTAGAAAAATATCACAGATTATTATGCTAAAATAATATATAGAATTCTTTTCAATGGGAAATTTAAATAAGTATATACCAGTAGCTTCGAGCATCAACGATAATTTGTACATATCTATGAAAACGATCAAAGTATAACGCTGTTCTGCAATTTCACGGTAACGGAGGTATGCGGAACGGCCAAAATAATATCAGCAAACAAAACTTGGGTTCAATGCTGGCGATTGCGAAAATTGTGTATGCCCTTGCCGAAGAATTAGCGCAAAAGTACGGTACACGTAAAAATACAAAATAACCTTCAAGAGTCCTTACTTTCGTGTCAATTAGTTGTTTATATTGAGGAGCACAGTTATCGATTATACGTAATACGTGTTAAATGAATTATGTTGTATGCGAGTATCTATTAAAAAATGTAAAACTCCCTTGGTTATTTATATCCATTTGATAATCATATTGTCTTTTTACTATATTATATCAAACAACAATGTGAATTGTCAATCGTGTAATAAACTTGTTTATAACATGAACTTATACCACAATTTTTGTTATACGGTCTACTTCTTTAAGTAATGAAAAAAAATTAATTGTTCACATTACGTAATAACCAGATTGCATCACACGCCAAAACAAACCTAAGTGTAACCGATCGATGACAGCATAATATTAAAATAACTGCGAAGATAAAATACGTACAAAAACCCACCCCAAAAAACAGCTCCACGAATCGTAACCATTATTCGTCCTTTATGCTTCAATACATAAAATACTTAATAATCCAAAGGATAAACACAATAACGTTTAACTCATTCTCCTTCTCTCTTTATCCAAACTCATAATATAAACAATTTGTAAATTTAATTAAGCCTGCCCTATAACTCCATGGAACCACAAAATTCGAATAACCCATAAAGAATTAACCCTTTCAGTACTGAACATGCATCCACGTAAGCACCAAAAATTATCGTCGAAAAGTGTGAACCTTCAAGTACATTTAGCAAATATTTCCATTTCATAAGGAATAAAAAACATAAAAAGAAAGGAAATAAAAATGATGCGATACGCGAAAAAATATGCCGCCTACACTCATCGCTTCAATTAAAAGAACTGAGCAGTGAAAGGGTTGAATGTATCGAGGACATCGATAGAATCGAGGAGTGGTCGAATAAATAAAAAATCATGCTCAACGAACCTGTATCGACGGGCAGACGGGCGTTGGTCTCCGTCGCGGGTGGAAGATCGTCGTACTCCAATGTCGTCACATCCCTGCCCTGCACCAAAATCAGCACCGAGGTCACCAGAAACACCAACAACGTCATCACCACCGACCGACGGACTGTCATTTTGCGACGAGGAACGAATATCGACCACGATAATCCCGTCGCGCGACCAAAAGTACCCTTCGATCACATTTTCGCGAGCCCTCGATTCGGCATCCGCGCGGTCAAAAAGGGCGGCACGCAGGGGCACGCACGAAACGCGGGAGATTCGAATCTCGACGCTGGAACCGCGCCGCGCGCCTTGCCAGGCGTATCATCAAAGGGAGCGATCGATTTTCTTTGGATTCTTCCCGGTAAAATACGCGATTTCGTGGACGAGAGACGACGATCAAGATCAACGTTGATTCGCGATTCTCGATGTCCGATCGCTTCCTTCGGTGCTGGTGTAAAAGGTGATTCGCGGGATTTCTCCGTCACCGTATACTTTCCAGACCTTTTCGAGACCTTTAAGGCAACTTCGGTTTCCAAGTCTTTCGTTAAAATCCCTCTAACAAAGTTTGGTTCGTAGATTCTTGGGTAAGAAGCGATTCCAGTAAATGTTCGTTTTCAGTTTCTTGTCTGAAGTAAGGAAAGTAAAGTTTTCATTTCCAGATGTTCTACAGTTTTCTAGCCGCGATGTTCGGTTTCGAGTGCTTTGTCGAGTCTTTTTCAGCGTAGACTTTTCTGCTACGCGTTAGATCCCCTCCGACCAAGTTTCTTTTTCCGATGGTTTACTCGGTTACGCTGCAATTCGGCTTGCAAGTCCTGCGTTAGGTCCCGTTCCGTCAAGTTTCCAGACCCTTCCAGCCGGTCAATTCGCCGCGCAAAGGGTCCGGTATCCTCGTGGCATAGCGACCGATATCTCGCGGATGCACCTGTGTATATGTGTGTGTGTGTGTGTGCGCGCGCGTGCGTGCGTGTGCGTGTACCGGAAACTCGAGGTCGGTGAAACTTCGCGAACGGTGAACCACGGATGTTCTCTCTTTCCCCGGAATTACTCCAGCAGCACCGTGGGCCGTTTCATCGGCGACATCGCACCGCTCCTCGAGATCGCCACCCCGGGCACGGCCCCGCACTCGCGGTCGTCCGATCGACTTTTTACGGTCGTGAAAAAAAAAAGGCCGTGTGCCTCGGCCGCGCGTGCTACCTGTTTTGAAAGAAGTGTGCGCCTGCCGCACGAGTCCATGCCGCACTGCTAGGCGGCCGTCAGGTGTTCGAACGGCCGCCACGCGGTGGGCCCGACATCTCCCGAGCGACACCCGAACCCACCCGAACTGCCCGATATCCTCGTGCGCGCGCTTTTGCACGCCTCGGGCCTCCTTCACGTGGACTTTGTTTCTCATCTCGTTTGTGCGGTTATAATAATAATATTTATTGTCCGATTATTATGATCCCTGTGAAAATAACAATGTATATAGAGGCAAACAGGACTATTATTTACTTTATCTTACATACCAATATTTATTCTTATATACCATATAAGAATATTATTATATTATATTGTTTGACGCTACTACTCTGACAATGTTTTACATTTCTTAGGGTTATCGTAAAATTAATATATAAGTGCTAATTATGTTTGTCTCTTTCGGGATTTTTTTATAATACCAATTTCTTTGTCCTTTATTCTCTTTCATGGCATATATGTTAAGCGTGTGGTCACAGAAATAATTGACAATGCGATCGTCAACCTGAAACAAGAAAATAATCTGACGATAGAGCGACTTGGTGATCGATTAAAAAGATCCTCTTCAAACGGATTATGTTCGTTAGCCGATCAACCACTGTATCGTCCGCGAAGGACCGATCACGCAAGTACACGCGGTGGGAGTCCGAGTGTCTGTCCGCTACTCCGTTTGCAGTCACGTGGACTCCGCACCGTAAACCTTCATTCATGGGCACCGGCGCTTCTGTTTACGTGGGCGAAGCCCGATTGTCGCCCAGTGCACGTAGGCATAATTCTTCTTTTTAGCGTAGACAGTAACACGAGTTAATACGGGGAATAAATGTGAAAATGAAACGCTTGTGCGATACATGCGAATTACTCGAGTCCGCAGCCTCGGTTTTCCGCGTAAGAGTTTAGCTTCGATGACTTGTACAGCCGCTTGTCCGTTTTCGCTTGAATTGGAATTCAATGTACAAGTTAAACAAGCCACGCTCGTTGGATGGAGAAAAATGTTGAGTGATACAATGCGTATCATCTGTCCGTAATTAGATATGAAACCGATACACGAGTTTACAGCGTGTCTTGTAGATATGATGATCTTTGAGGACTCTCTAGATCAGCATCTATTTCTTCAAGAAACAGTCCTTTTCAACTATAAAAATTATATCCTCTCCGCAGTTTCAAAACTTTTATACCATCTCCGAAATATACTCCTCTGCCAAATTCCAAAGCGTTCCAAGAAGTTCCGCGAGCTTTAATTCCGTACTACAAAAAAATCTGCCAGACGAATAATTCAAGGGTCATCGTTTTTGCCCGCGCGATGCAATTCGCGAGGAAACGGGACCCACGATGCTGCATCGCGATGCATCCTGCCAACGAAACGGACTTCGAAGCATCCCCTTCTCCCTTCTTCGGTATTTAATTAAGCCCGGTCGTTCGAGAAAAAAGCCGTTGGTACAGGAAGCGATGGGTTTCGAGTACGCGAGCAGCGGACCGTGGTTCGAGCCCCGTTACGGGACAATCCCAGTGGCGTAGCACCTCGATCGGGTCACCGCAATATCGGTTCTTTTTCCGAACACGCGTAGATATTCGACAAACGTCGCAGCAGAATTTGCTCTTCAATTCTGTTCTTTGATATACGCTATACGCGAGAGACCTGGATTCTAATCTCGTCCATCATCTCTTTTTCCATGTGATATATATATCCTAGTTCTAATAGTTCAGAACCCACCTTAAACAGTAGGTCCTAGGCCAAACGATCTTACCAGTTGAAGCCAAAGATGAATTTAAAAAATATATATATAAACCATTGACTCCAAATGTCATCTATGAATTTGACTTTAAGTTTGTCTCCGGTGCTCTCGAAAACGCAATATACTAATTTTCATGCAGATCAATGGGCACTTTAGTATTTTGGCAAGGTATCGAGATTTCGAATCACCGTGCGCCGTTGCCGGATGCCGGTGCAACTTCTCGCCGGTATTCCGAAGGATTGCGAACTGTGCCGACCTTAAAAATTATCGACACGCGGCGGGAGAGTAATGGGAAGAGCAGCGTACACCCTGGTCCCTGTTTCCCTCCTCCTCCCCCAGCCTTCGATCTCCTTCGCTCCGCCGATTCAGCAGCCTCGTCCTCTCCGTCGCGCTCGCTGTCGTCCGCAGAAGGCAAGTGGCCCGCGGTTTTTCACCCCGACGAGGAAATAAGCGGTCGATGCACCTAAGAGGTTCGATCACGATACGCGACGTGATCTTTGTCCGCCTTTGGAACGAGCGGTGCCGATCCGCGATTGCTTATAATGCCAATGCGACGATGAGGCCCACCGATCGCTGCGGTTAATCTACTTGCATCGTGAGTTTGTATATAGAGTGTCCAGGAAATAGAGATGTTTTTATAGTACGTAAAGTACAGTGCACCGAGTGGCAAAGCCTTGGTTGATTAAAAAATCGATTGTTTCTGTTATTTGAAAGTTTTTCTCGTTGATATCGTGTTTCCACTGGCTTTTTGATATTTATAAGTGTTCCGCGTGCTCGAGTTTTATTTTCGTATATACTTGGTATTTTCTTCTTGCAGAGTCGCAGACTCTCTAAAAGAATATCAGATCCGTGTCGTATTATTTGAGCAGCACGATGGATTCGGAATCTCAGGATTATAAAAATCCTCGTTACGGTCGTTCAGTGATACGGATATATTTTTCATCCTCCTCTGCGATAGAAATGGGTTAAATAACAGGCTCGAATGAATTATCGTCCTCTGCCTCCTCCGGATAAGAAGGGACGAATTTTTCCGTGACCCCAGGAGTTTATGATTATATGGACCGCCGGCTCGGTCACGAAGTATCGTAAATGGGATTATCCTTTGGTCAGATAAAATCTTATTATGAGCCAGGGCAACGTAAGGGAACCGATTGTCACGTAACCAGAGGAGGCGTTTCGTAATTCGTGATTTGAACGCGGAGGTAAGACCTCGTTGCGGGTGTGTATGAGAAATATAAAACGACTTAACGGATCTCGTTAGAGATATCTGAGGAATGTATCCTTCTACGATAATTTGAGTCGAAAATAAGGTTCGATAATGAAGTACGGTACAAAGTAATTTTTATAGTTAACACTGCACGGATAGAAATTGTCTCAGAAAAGAAAGTATCGTCACCATCTAATTATTGAGTCTGCGTGCATCCTCTCATCTTCCTGGTTTTGCGTGTCGCTCCAATGCATGTTTACTACCTGCTCTTCCATATTTTTTAACCCTCTATTTTTATATCCGATTCCACGCTTATTTCACTGCTCTTATTAATCTGACTTTTTTCTTACGTAATTTTTACCTATCAATTTCCATTATAGCTCATACTTATTTCAGTGCTCCAATTAATCTAGCTTTTCATTTAGATGATTATTACCTATTAATTATCATTATGATGCATGCTTATTTCGCCGCTTTTTAATTAATCCAACTCTTCATTCGGATCATTTCTACCTACCAATTGTTATTACAACCCATACTTATTTTTCTGTTCTTATCTAATCTAGCTTTTCATTTAGGTAACTTTTACACCTCGAAGAAACAATAATAAAAAACGGAAAAGAACGAAGCGCGAGTACATGCCTAAATTCTTAGCATTAAGCTTATAAGTTAAAAAAAAACGTGCATGCTGATCAAAGCATAATCCTTAAAATACAAGATGCATACAGTATAAATATTGAGACGATATACACATAAACTACCTCGAAGCTCTAATCCCAAATCGTGTAACGGATAAACCGTGCTTTCGCATACGCAGAGCAGCGACGCCTGAGCGACGGGAGATTTTCACAGGAACTGCAAGATCTGGAGGATTGCCGCAAAAATATCTTTGCAATGAGAACGCATTGGTCCAAGCGCGTTGTATTTCTCACGTACGCGCCGCTATACGCGAGTCCTTTATTGTTTTCGGCCGTGCGCAAAGCAGTTGCATTCTACTCGGCACCATTTACCTTCTAATAACCGTTACAGCTCTCTAAAATTCTTTCCATTACAATTGCGCTCCGGGTTACAAAATCGGCAGGTTATAAAACACGTGCTTCCCGCTATGAAAAGGAGACTGGCCCAACTCGGATAATCCTCGATGGCATCCAGCGTCGCCGTTTACGCGGCCAATTTGCATTTCTCGCTGTACGTTTTACGTCATTATCTCCTCTACAATGTACGATCAACAAGTTATATTGCGTTAATATCATACCGACTATCCGCCGGACGAATGTCATTAAGTACATCCTGTTTATAAATACCGAGTATTTCATACGCACAGAGACATTAGGCACAGTATATTCGAGGCTTTTTTATTTTCCTCGATCTCGAACACAAGGCGATTATGTACTTTGATATTACGACCATCATGTATTCAGGATTATTCCCGAAGGAACGGTTAAGAAAGTCTTCGGATATTCGGATTCTTCTCTAATTAGGATCGTATCAATTATCGCAGATTTTATGTATTCGACGATAATTCAGGCGACGCGTGTATTTGTATGATTTTGTATCGTGCACCGTGGTTTCTGAGGGAATAAAGTATATCTTGAGGGGCTAACGCGAAACAGATTAATACACATTTCTTCCTCTAACACATTTGCATCGCTATACAGCCTCTGGCTTTCATTAATTATGCGTTTATCGCACGTTCCATATTTTCGTTTTTCCCGCATACTGTTTAATCAGATGACTTAGTATAACAGGCTTTGAGCTCAAACACGCGGATAGTTTACACGAGGGTACCTCGTATACCAACCAATTTATAATCGCGCTTGAATCCATGTTATTAAACCGAAAATAATATCATGCACCGTGTTTGCCTTATGGACGACCGCCAACATATGGTATATGTAAGAATAGCATGCAGGAATGCAGTATAATATCTAAGCCCGATGCTACGTACAACCGAAATTCTTGTAGGTTCTATGCTTCTCCCTTTCAGTTGATCCTTTTTCCCGGCCCGAGGGACATATTCTCACGAAATCCGGTTCTACTGGTTTGGGGTTAGATACGGAGCCAAAGTTTAGCCGCAGTGGCCCGAGAAATCGACACTTCAACTGATTACTGCACCCGTAACATCGTCGGGAATGAGTGGGAATTAGTATGTCCAAGAGTAAAGTATACGCACCAGAAGAGATTAAAGCGTCCTGGGAAAGGATTGAATCGGTTACTTAAGTGAGCTGTCGTACTGTAACTCGCTCTCTGGCAGATAAGGATAATAGAATGCGCTGTAGCACCTATATAAAACTTGGGCCGAGTATTTTATAAATCGCACGATCCAACTGTTCCGTTTATTTTTTGCTCGTACGTATTCCAACGCGCCAATGAAGTGAGCGATAACGTGAAATGTGTTGGGCTTTTCGCTTACATTCACCCCGAAGAGACATAATTAAATGAATTAGAGATTTCCTAATAGATGTACTTGGTATTAAACGCGGAGGTAATTGCGATAAGGAGAATATTTCAATAACTTTCGGATGCTTTGTGCTCAATTTAAAATAAGGGGCTGCATAAAGCCGTATGCTCCAGTGCATTTAACTTCATTAAGCGACTTCGCAAGACTTCCAATTATGCTAATTAGTACTTTCTCGAATCTTTTTAATGACACCGATTTCAGCGCCGAACACTAAGTGGACTAATTAACTTTAAACCGTTCCATAAATGTAACCGTTGAATCAGACTAATAGTTACCATTCGCCGTATATTTACATACGGCCTGAAAATTCGAGATACTAAAATCGGTTGACAAAACGCATTCCATAATGCTAAAAGTCTAATATCGCTTTAGTCAAAAGTACGAATGTCTTGCTTTACTCCTTCCTTAAATTTTACGCGGATTTTCGAAATTATACTTGTCACATATCTATCAATTAGTATAAATCCTATCAAAAAATAATCTTGTCGCTTGAAAAGTGTAGCATTGTAAAAGTATCGAGAAATTTTTACAAGATATTACGAAACCATTATTATAACCATTTCCGTAGTTGAACATCTTTATTCACTCCGCGGATCCAAGTCCGTCGCCCAGGCAACGTCGACATAAAGACGCGATTAAACAATCGAGACACGCCTTAAAAATGCCAACAATCCGGCCCGATATTGTCTCGGAATAATCGCGCGCCAATGAATTAATTCCCGGCGGTTTTTTGCCGCGAAACCGCGACAGGAACACCCCGGTAATCGCCGCTCGGAATCTCATTTGCGGCGAAAAAGAGCCGAGTTCCAGCCCCGTCGCGGGTTTTCGTCCGTTGCCCGGGAACAAATGAAAGCGCATTAGCGGCCCTCGCATTACAGGTTGCGGGGCCGCCGTGGGGACGGAATTTATTGCCTCAAATTGGTTACAAAATACGCCATAACTCTCGGTTTAATTTACGGGCATACCGGCGGCGTTGACGATGGAAACAGCCCCCCTAACCTCATCCCCTGCACCGCCCCACCGAGCCATCCGTTCGCGACATTTTGTACCCGCGTGTGCGCATGCGCGGAATATACGAGGGCGGCGCAGAAGGCCGGGTGCATCTAAATATTCATACGCAATGCATCACAAGGCGATATATCGGTTTGGCCGCGGCGTTACACGGCCGCGCGTGCCGCCCTGCGTTATATGGTATTGGTGCGGTATATGGATTTCATACGGACAAAGGATAGCGCGTAAAGACGAGGAACACGGCTGTGCTCCTCGATAATAAATAAACGCTAGCCTGAACAACGATGTTCTCGAATAACATAGGTCCAATGCAAATAGTAGGATTATTGTATAAGCGAATATTTCTCCGGGAATGAAGGAAGGAGACTTACGATGTTGAAATAACAAATGTATGAATAGTTATTGAAAATCATTTTTGGATAGGAGAAAGTCGAAAGAAAATATTGCTATAACTGGGAGAGTAATTTCTTTTGCGGAAAATTATTCGAGGAATGAAAAATCGGCGGTATTTCGATAGTACTTCGCTTATCGTAAAGTTTTGATGTTTTCAAATTAGGTACTATAGTGGTTTTGAGGGAAAGTAACTTTGTCGAAAGGAACTACCGGTAAGAAGATAATTTCGGATTTAGATCCCTTAACCGTCCCTATCGGCTGTAGCAAAAGGTTACATATACCCGCATGCAAGTCCCCGTGGTCGGTTTAATTAAAAATCGAGCTCGTCGCGGCGGCAGAGAGAAGGAATAAATTCTACATACACGGGCCATTAATTAGCGTCCTATCGTCCGACATTCTCATTGCAACGTACGACTGAGTCTCCCTTGCGTAGATTTAGGATCGAACGAGTCCTTATGAGCGCCGCGATTTCTTTTCGCCGTTCTTGTAAAGGGCACTAAACTTTATCGGTTCGTACCTTGAAACGGGCGAGTACAACACCGAGATTTTACTATCTGAGAAAATAAACCGTCCGCGTTTACGAAATATATGTGCCACTTTAAGGATCGGTACATCTTGAATTTGAACGATGATTTAATCGATGTAACGTGTGCGACATAAACAAAATTGAATGGTATTAACTGGTATCCTTTAGATTTTCGTGAGCAAAGTGTATAATTATAGAGTATATTTTATATTTGTATAGACTTGTATGTTGTATTTAATTATCAATATATCCAGGCCTTCTTATCTAGTAAAGTAGAAGATAGAAGATAAAAGATAGGAGAGCTCGAATAGTCCCTTCGAGATTAAGGTGTTTATAAAAATTTTTGAAACATCATTCGATATAGGATTTGTTCATAATTCAATAACCATTGGAGATGCAGATTTGGATGGAAACAGAACTTAGTTATCGTTCTACCTCGAGTAACATAACGCGCGTTCTGTACCTGCCGGAAACGAACGACCGCAAAACCTGTTCGAGGAGCAACACAGGAAGATGCCACGAAGACAATACGCTACTGTCCGTACGTTGATCCCGCGATGTGCTCTACGAGTGAATTGTACTCCACGACCGAATATGAGCGATCGGTTAATATATACCAAGGTACTATAAAGTCGCATATGCTTTTCCAACCTCAACCTTTTGCCACTATGAGTGTAGAAATTTATATAACAACAACTCACAGAAATAATATTTCTTTCAAAGAAGGTTACTTTCATCTTAACACTAGAACCACCGATGCAGTTAAAACGACCGATAAGTCGCTTCTAAAAAATTACTCGACCTTTATTATAATGACGTAATAGCTGTGATTTCCTATAATTCTACTCTTTCCAAATCTCCACGATCGTCGCTCTTTCAATCAGCCTTATAATCTCGAAATGTCATCCACTCGCAGGTACATTTCGTACCACCATACTTCCATCGTTCTCCTCTGCGTTCTACGCATCTCCCGCATACTTCGCAAACATTTCCCGGTCGTTGAGACGCCAGTGAATTCGCTCGATGCGACTCCAGATGCATCGCGGCCAATAAACGTGCGTTTAATTATTAGGGGCCGATCGCATGAACAAGAGCGCACGCAACGCGGCATGGAAATCGGCGGTCGTATGGAGAATGGACCCGTTTCACGATGATATCCCGGGCAAAACAAGGTTCGCAACGCGAGGTTTGCGGTTTCGCAATCTAGATCTGCAAAGGAAAGGGAAAAAGAAGAATTAAAAAGGCCCTGCTCCATATTCTTCCGTTCCAACGAATCGTCCCTTGTATTTTATACCGATATGTGGGTCCCTCCCCCCCTCCCCCCTCCCCCCACCCTCCCACGCGTATTCCCACTCGCCATATCTCACGCGGCCGATCTGGCGCACATTGTGCATGCCTAGAAAAATTCTTTTAAGAGTCGTACCGAACGTGCTTCGACGAGGGAGGAGGAGAAGCGCCGCATTGTTCGCGAATTCTCCAGAGGACTTACGTTACGCCGGATGCCCTTACGCGTAAAGCCGCGCGATATGCCGACTGGTATTCTTTCGTTTTCATTTTTCTCGTCTTTTTTTTTTGCGAAATCGCTTCGAGGGCTGCTTTTAGCGTTAAAACTGGCGGACCAGATGCAATTACTCGTGTCAGTCGTTTCTTGGTTGAATTGTACGATTTTGTGACGAGTTTTTTAATTTTCCGTAATTTTGGGTGTTTTATCCAGGTTTCTTCTTTGTTCGTTTCTTTAAAGTATATGCGTGGTTTAGCTTAATATAATCGAGAAGTGAGCGACTGTTATGGTATTAAAAGAAATCTGGATGATCAGATTTTGTGCATGAACGCGTATAGAGTATGGGTTTTTAATTCTTTGTGGGATAATAGAAGGTAGAAAATTATTCAATGTGTTATTTAATATATACAGTTACAGGTTTAATATTGTAGACAAAAATATTTCGTCATAAGAAAGGACGCGATTAGAATACAATGAATCGAAGTGCAATTAGGGTAAAATAATGACGACAAATTAAAAAAATAATGCATAAACGGTTAACTGTATTTAGCTGGTACAATTTATACGAGAAGTCGGCTAAACTTATTTAGAAAATACTATTCTGGCGCATCGTAATTTATACGCGCAACAACTTTTCTTAACCCCCGATAAGCTCGTGACAAAATAAAATCCGGCCACGAGGAAACAATGTACGTACACGGGAGTAATGTTATTTGCATAAGAAAGGATGGCCATTGGAAATCCGTAATGCGTAAGTATGCGTAAGTGGTATGCGTAAGTGGACGAGGATTCTTTCGTTTGACAACTGCATATTTCTTGGCGCATTACCAGAGCCATAAGTCAACGAAACGTACGGATATTCGGGTCGTCGGTGCTTACAGCTCTTGCTTTAATACGCGCCATAAATAATGAAAATTCGTTTAACACTGGAACCACCAGGGCCGTCAAAATGGCGGATCCGTAGATTCTGATAAAAATACCTCAAATTTATGAGACTGCATTTTACGAGATTTTCCATCCTTATGTCGCGCTAAGTAAGGAATTAAGTAGCTTTCTCCTAAACCCCTTCAAGACCTTGGCGCACATACGTATCCACGTAAAATTTTGATTGCATACAAAAATTATCTACACCTTTATTTCCACAAATGATAATCCAGTACTTCTCTTCATTTTGTTACTACGCGAATATAAATTGTAAGAAGAAATGACCACAAAATATAAAACTTCGCATTGCCGTATCAGCTCTCTATAAGTCACGGCTGCCTTAAAGTAACATTCCATTTACATGGTCCGCCTCGAGCCAATCGTCGTTTTCTCTCGTCAATATTTAATTGTAGATCAAAAAACCACCGTATACTTTTCCAACGGTTTTCTCTCTCATTCAAACGCCCCACTTTTCCTTTTCTTCGCAACGTAAAATTACACAAAAAGTGAAATTATAATAAGGTCAGACGTGGAAAGTCTGTTAAGAATCTGGGTTACGAAGGATTGATCGTCCAAAAGAGGGGCTCTTATGAATAATCGAAAATAGCCCGAGCCGTGCACGGCTGAATATGCTTGCTCGTCGCTGCAAGGCCCATAATAATGAACGCCGTGCCTATTCGCGGCAACTTCTTGGCACGACGCTGTGTACTTCCCATGAGTTCATTGCTCGCGAAACCCGGCGAACGCAAATGCGTTCTTGCGAAGTTAATTGTTTCTGCTGCCAACTCCTTACGGCGTCTGCCTCTCCTCCATCTCTCCCGTGCCTCTCTTCAGCGGGAATACCGACACGAGCGGCGCTCGGTTGCCGCATAGCAGGCGTAAGGCACAGCCTCCATGGACCACGATCAACACTATTCCTACCAGGAATGGTCAGTGATTTCTTTGAAAAATCGTAGAACTTTGAGGCGCGCTCACTTCTGCGATTTTTCATGATTTTCTCGCAGGGTATGGATCGATAAATTGATCTATCGACATTTTTCCTTACTCCTCTTCTTCTTTAAGGATATATTTGGTATACTTAAATTTGGCTGGAAAATGGCTGGTAGGAATAGTGTTAAGCCTCTAAATCAAGTATGGGTAATTCTCTCATCGACCCATTTTAATTTTTATATCACGACGTGGGTCAGAGCGGATTGAATGGATTAACGAGAATTCGTTACTTCGAATATTATTGACATATTATTATTAACTAAGTTACTAAAGTGTTAGTATATTAAAAAATAGAAATAGTGAGTAGGAATTGACCGCGATGAGGATGGATTATGGATGGAAGTTAAAATGTTCAGAAATCGCAAGAAACGAAAGGCTCGTCAATGTGCAATCGCGAAGGAGACCTCAGGCCAGATACCAGTGGTTTTTGTGGTCAATTACGGGAATCGAATTATTATTTTCAGTTACAGTACGTGGAACGTCTGCCAACGTTACACTAGCTGCCTGTGAGTTTACGAAACTCACCGATTCACCGTTGACGTATTCGCGCACGTTATAATTTGCAAGGAAGCCCCGTGACGAACGTGCAATTTCGGCGTCCTACATTCTCCGATCTTTCAAAATTTTCTATAGCGAAATCGTTGCCTTTGTACTGTCTTTTGCAATAAAAAAAATCCGCCCTCGATGGATCACAGGGAGGCAAGCCCGCGGTGTATCGGGTACTGTGATCGATACGCGCAACCACCGTAACGACAATTATGGTCGATTATGCGGTAAAAATACGGCAATTGAAAATCTACTTTGCGCTACAACAGGTGCAATCGACTCTATTCGCTCGTATCGTCAGCAATGACAAGCAAAGTGCGCAATGAAAATCAGTACGTTGGTAAAATGAATCGTCCCCCTCAAAATTAGGAAATCGTTGGATATTGCGTACTCGCTAATAGGGGAGTATTATAAAAACTGCGTGCACTAATTTTTTTATAATATAAAAATTATTTTCAAGCTTTACGATTTCTTTCATCTTAGAATTTTCGAGTTAAAAATTGTCTTTGTATAATTATACATTTAGTAGATGTTAGATCTGCTTAATAATTATACAATGTACGGTGCATGTATCGAACAGTGTGTCATACGGTAACAAAATGTATTCTTCTCTTTTGATTATCAATCAAACGTCTTTGAATAGCGTGATCGCGTAAAGAAAAAAAATTTTTAATTACGTAGTCCCATTGAATTGAGTTATTCGCACGAAATAGGCGAGATCGGCCCGAGCTGTTAAGTAATATCCTGGATTGACAGCGGCGGATATTACCAGTTGCAAAGCGGTACAAAAGAGTCGTTGCGCACCTAACCGATACTCAGTTGAGAAAGACTATTTGAATGATATCCTTACGAATGATTACCGTACTCACGAAGAGGACAAGCATTGTTTTCGATGTCTCAATACTGCAAATCGTTGCGATCGATTAATTTTACCGCTTATACGTGCTTACATACAACGACATCGCTTTGCTCATTAAACATTTATTCATTTTTATTCATTTTTAATGGAGACGATGACATAATTTAAAGATCACCGTTGATATTTATTATAATTCATCTTTGGCAAGTACATAACGGCATAATTCTATAAATAGAAACGTATATGTATAACAGAAAGTGAGATGTATAAGTAAAGGTCTTAAACGAAAGGAAATATTAAGCTAGTTGTAGGAAAGCCGTATATCCAAAATATAGAAGTTGATATTTATTAAGTATAACTCTCAAATAATAACGGAACATAAATAACATCTTCACATAACTTTAACGGATAAATATACTATACTCGACTAAAACTCATAGGGTGTAATACTTTAAATATATCATTTCAATAAATAAATATGTAACAACAGACAGCTCAACGTGCAAAATATTCATAACCGAAAACTGATATTCCGAAAGACAAGTTATGCTTAATAAAATTTAAACGCATAGTTTATAATATGCCTCGTATATCTCTATCAGAATACATTATAGTATGTGGCACTGGCAAGTAAAACACTCGGCTCGTGCATAGGACCTCATAAATTTAAGTTCTGGCGACGGCTGCGCAGGATCTAAATTTAAGGAATCCTCGCTCTCTTCGCTGAGTTCCTCAATACTGAATGTATCGGTGAGATCTTGCTTATGTTTCCCAGATTCCTTAGATTTGGATAATGGAAAGAGAGTTATCTCATCCTCGCTGCAAGAAGAATCAAAAATCATTCGATACCCGTTAGAAATAAATTTGAATTTGTACTTCAACAACATTCTATAGCCTTGTTTCAAGTACCTTTCACTCTCGCTATGCCAATATTCGACTAGTGGAAGATGCTCTTTATTTTTGTGCGGTATAGGCAGTCTTTGTATAGATATCAATCCAGCGGTACTACTACTGCTAGTATTTCCCCGATCATATTTCGGCAGTTTTATATAATCAGAGTTCCGTTGAATGCGTTTGGCCTGTTCTATTCGTGCCTCTATGGAAATTCAACATTGGATTACATAAAAATTTGAGAAAGCATTAAAAAACAAATTGTACACCAACGATTAAAACGCGATAATACCAAGTTTCTTTTGCAGCTGTTTCGTAGCACTACGCTGAGAGTTTTGCGTATTGTTACTGCTGCAACTGCTATCACTTGCCTGAAAAGATACATAAAAGAGCATATTTTTTTTCATGGTCACAATAATGTAAACAACATAACATATGGAAGTACTTCAAACGTATGGTTATATAACAATTATATACTCACCAAAAAAAGTCTTTCATCTTCGTTGTGACTAATTGTCTTTGGATCACTGTCAATACCACTGTCTTCCATCACCAGATGTTACTTTATACCAAAAATATAAGTTGATCTGTTTTCTCACCTAAAACAGGACACATGATATGTTTGGATCGAGTTTTAAAAGATTTTTGTACATTGCTGTGAATAGCTATGTCGCAATATATCATTTTATTACAAAACATCTGTTACTATTTACACCTCTCATGATCATTTTGTCAGTGGATATGTCTGCTTTCTGCACACATCACTAGCACATGAAAGATCAATAATCATTGTAAAATATTAAATGTAGAATGTAAACATACATGTCTCACATTAATAAAATAGATGAAAACTGTGTTTTGTGCATTATTTGTAAGTGTTATTTGCACATCTTTCTGGAGTGACTTATCTACAACTTGTTGGAATGCTTACATTATCATGGTAGACTCCATTATTGATTTTCTTTCCTGTATATAACCGCAAAGAATTCCTTAATAATTCTTTCATCCTTTTAAACTTGGGCCCAAATGATCGACAATGTGGTCGTTTAACTCAATCTGTAGAAATATAATAATCCAATTAGACTTGAATTATTATATGCAATATTTATTTCATAATCACCACACAAAGGCAATAATAAAAACTTTAAAAAATCTACACTATGTAACTACGATTGATGTAATTTAAGACTTTTGCTCTGCCACAGATTCTATTCTCAACACAAAATGTTTGATGAATTAGAATAGTGGAGCTTACGTATCCAAGGAAACCGTTACTTAAGCTTCAATATGGTAGAGTAAATAAAACGTCAAAAGCATCTTTAGAACACTGTCCTACCCTCTATCTTACTTGTTAAAAGTAGATAGAATTATTATTATATATTTTAACAAAACTAACTAACATAGAATAACAAGAATTTGTGCTTTGTCCATCCAAATAAACTTTATCGTAAATGACAGAAATAATACAAGATATACCTCAATTTTTCTACTGCTGCTTGATTATAAAGTTTCTATAAATCTTTTGTACTAAATAACAATCTGTAATCATGCCGCTATCATTACCAAAGAAACAAGCTTCCAAGGCGTCGGAATTACACAGAGAGGTAAGGGCCAGACTAGTGTAACAGTATAGACTTCAAATACCATTAAACAATACGTAAATGCCTATACTTCCTGATTTACTTGCAGCATATGAGCTTTGCAAAAAGTCATATGTCACGACTAGATTTGTCGGGAGCTGACATAGACCTAGCGCGTGGTAAATTTCTGCTCAAACCGGAAGATCAATTGCAATTATCAGACTTGGCAAGTACTCCTATATAGATTTTCTTTTCATGACCATATTTCTTTTATTCACATTATGAATATTATTGTTACGCACCTCCACATGACGTGGTTTCAGAAATTATTTATTATAAATATAGGAGCTGCAAGAAGAGTTTGCAAGGGTCCTGACTATCAACAATACTAGAATTCCAGACTCTTTAGTGGAATGGTCATGGAAATTAAGGGAATTCGTAAAATTACCACCTCCACCAAATTTAATGACCCTCCTTAGTGTACCTGGAACTATACTACATAAGGATTCGGAAGAAGCAAAGATACAATTAGCAGGTGGAATTATTGGTAAGACAAGAATATTCACTGGGGGATCATTTCTGTCCATATATAGTTACTATCAATTACAATTAGCAGTATTAAAATTCATACACAACAGGTAAAAATATTTTTATTGATAGAAGATGACGAGTTTGATGCAATGGAACCCGAGCCAAAGCCAGATGAGGAAGAAATGGAAGAGGGCGAAATGGAGGATGCAGATAAAAGTAAGAATAAAATTGGTAATGGATAATTTTATGATAAAGTAGAAAAGCAATTTGTTATTTCCTATTAATTAACGAGTATTATGTACACAATACACACACTTCGTCACATCCCCTAAGAATAGCAGTTGAAGCAGCGAAAATGGAAAATGGGCAAGCTGAACAGGAAGGAGAATATGAACATGAACCGGAACCCGAACCAGAGCCAGACGCAGAGGAAGAAGAAACTGAGAAAGCTAAACCTAAGAAAATACCTAATCAGTTTAATTTTTGCGAAAGAGCTGCTTTGACATATGACAATCCCATGAGAGTGAGCCTACTTTTTTCCATAATTTGATGCAATTTTCAACAAAGTTATCTAAATTGTTATTTTAGCCATTAATATTTATTATAAATATGTGTAAATGATAAAAATGATAACAATAGTGTCTAAAATTTTCTTAGGATATGAGCACACAAACAATACCACCACCGACGGGTACGTTCAATACACATGTTTTTCAATGGACGATATTTGACGAATACCAGGTAAATGTGATATTTACTAGATATTATATATGGAATTAAGATTATAAAAGGTCAAGAAATAATCATCGCATAAATTACTGAAGTGCACGTTTATATAATCCAGGAAGATTATGAGCAGCAACAAAAGGAGAAAGAAAAGGAGAAAGAAAAAAAATTACCCCTGTTACCACTCAAAAAAGATGACTTGAAGAAGAAAGCTCAAGAAGATTCAGTGGCGGTAACACAGAGAATGTTACAGGCCGCAAAAACATTAGAGCGAATGGTCAATCAAAATATTTTTGACGATATAGCCCAAGGTACTTCTGGAATATTCATTCATGAATACTTGCAATATAACTTCTTACTTGCAGATTACAGATATTGGAATGATCCAAGCGACGACTTCAAAAATGGAGAAGGTTCCTTACTACCGCTCTGGAAGTTTAGTTACGAAAAAACCAAAAAACACGATATCACCGATGTGTGTTTTAATAGCAGATACTACGACCTGTTTGCGGTAGCATTTGGAACAAGTTAGTGAGAATCGTATCGTAAGAAAAATGTTGCTTTAAGGCACTGACCAATTGAAACCATTTCAGTGTCATTTAACAGTCACGTCTCAAACGGAACAGTGTGCCTTTTTACCTTGAAAAATCCTTCATATCCAGAATGGATATGTCCCATTGAATCTCCAGTAATGTGCCTAGATTTTAATACCCAACATCCACACCTTTTAGTCATCGGTGAGAAGTCTACTAATGATGAAGTATACTGGTTAATCGTAATTATTCAAGCCACATAAAGGTGTTTCTTAATCCGAAAACTAGATCCTGTCCTTTATAATTTTCTAAGATAATAGATTTTGACAACCACGATACTAAGTTGAAATTTATGTTATTAAGGTACGATGGACGGTGCTGTAGCAGTATACAATATCATGTTGCCACCCTCGTCGCCACAGTACAGAAGTAACAATGTCGATCAAAAACATGGAGGTATAGTGTGGCAGGTTCGTTAAATCAGATTAGACACGTTATTATGATAATCATAGGTCCGACCATATATCGAGTAAATTGCTCCAGGTCTGCTGGGCACCGGACACTGAAGACGGCAATCTGGCCTTTTATAGCGTGAGCATTGATGGAAATATAAATCATTGGGTTTTAAATCAGAGTGATCTTGGTCTGACGACCGTGATGACATTATTTTTGGACAGAGCACCTATCCCTGGACCGGATGGTACAATGATTACGCTCAAAGGCAAGCACAAATAATCGTATTGTATTGTAGTATTAATATGGAGAGATACTACAATATTTATATCGTGCTATGTACTTTATAGTATGTAAAGCTAAACAATTATTTCACACGCAGGATGTGGCACCTGTCTCGCTTTCCATCCTAATGATCAGAATGTGTTTTTGGTAGGCACAGAAGAGGGTACAATATACAAATGTAATACTGCGTATAGCAGTGTTTACATGAAAACGTACAATGATGCACATAACATGCCAGTGTACCGTATCGTTTTTAATAAATATAATTCCAGTATATTCGCGAGTTGCTCTGGTGATTGGAGAATAAAAATTTGGGAAGATGGAAGGCTGTAAGAATACAAAAAACATTAATATGTTATGCCTACGTTTCTAAATTTCTTATAGATATATTAAAACTTAAGCAAGAAATAATATTAGTATATTTTTAGACATGCAGATTCCTTATTTAAATAATGCCAATGATCTAATTATTGCAGAGATCCATTGTTTATGTTTGACCTTGGCGTTCCAATCGGGGATGTTCAGTGGGCGCCGTACAGTTCAACTGTGTTTGCTTGTGTTTCAAATGATGGAAAAGTAACAGTTTTTGATTTAAATGTAAATAAATATAGGCCAATCTGTAGTCAACCAGTGGTTAGTAAAAAGAAGAATAAATTAACACGACTGGCTTTCAATAACGTACTACCATTTATCGTGGTTGGTGATGACAAGTAAGCTTTAAAATTGATTTTATTACTAGTAAATCATTATGATAAACATGAAATCTGTAGTTGCCAAATGTATATAATTTTTATGATCGTTCGTCCACTCTAATAGGGGCACGATCAACACGTTAAAATTATCTCCGAATCTAAGAGTATTGGTGAAGCCTACAAAAAAGCAACTTCATCTATCCCAAACGGAATTGGAAACCATGAAATTAGAAAAATTATTGAGTTTTGTACGAGAACCACCCGTGTTAGCACTGCCAAAAGATGCGAAAGTGATTTAAATAAAAATCTTTATGCTTTTATAAATATTACAGTAACAAAGGTCTTAAAAAATAAATATGACATATTACATAAAAAGTAGCGAAGGTAAAATACAAGAAAGTGACCATTTTTTAAAACTTGCATCAATTTCTATCCATTTATTTAACATCATTCAGCTAGTAATTATGTCATAGATAAGATATACTTTATAGTGTCAAATGACTAAAACACCATGGGTATATATATATACATCCATCTGTGTATACATATATATATATACAGATGTTGAGAAATTTTTATTGTTTGACATTAAGTATGTGCATGAAGCACTGGCTATCACAGTGTTTGTTACATTTATACAATAATATAAGTTGCAATATACAGATTGTTTTAAAATGTTAAAATGATTTACAAATAGCATTGGGATACAGATATTTCTTTAACTTGTCCTATAATACGGACGATTTCTTAAAGCAATAATGCAACCAATTATTTATATTCTCACACTTCTAAATATTTTATACAATATTTTTCGACGAATAAAAAATTTAGAACATAATGCATATTATATATGCAGTCAAATATGTTGTAAGAATATTTTCGTTACTCGAGCCAAACGAATATTTCTTGTAAGACAATCAATAATATATATTAAAAAAACTGCAACTATTTTAATTGTTAACATTAGATAATTTACAGAATATTTTACGGAGTTAGAACTACGTATATAGTGCATTCTCACAAGGAAATATTCATTTCAAAGAAATATATTTATTTCTAATAATGTAACTAAGCATTTATGCCAATCCAATTATAGCATACAAAAATTATGATAACAAATTCTTTTCGGTCATCACAGAGTATCCTTCCTTTATCTAAAAACTTATTTAAATATCGAGCATTTTTTTTTTCAATAAAATCACAGTACTCACAAATGAAACATGCAATGCTCCCTTTGAATACATTAATCAATGTAGAAAAAATATTAAAAAACGATATCATTTATGAAACTATAAATATTTCTTGATTAAATCCCATTTAACACCTCAAATAATCAAAATCAGTGCTACAGAATATAGTGTGTATTACCGCATAATCTGGCAGTATATTCCACCAAATAAATTCAATTGGATTAAAGCAAGATATAAGATTAAAAAAAAAAATTATAAAGCAATATCCGTCTTTGGCACATTACTTCTTACAAATGGAAATTATGTAATCCTATAACTTTTTGGAAGATATGAAATTAATAAATGCAACTAAAAGTACTGTAAAAGGTAAGAAATTTCGATCAAATTTGTAAAACACAGATGTTATATCCAATTGTAAAATTTAAATGCCTACATGTAAACATGTAGCCTACATGTAGTATGTATATTAATAATACTTTTCGATTTAAACGTATACCTCTTACCAACACTTTCTTCATCCACAAAGTATATGATACAGGCGAAAGTATCAACTACAGATCAGTAATAATAATTTATAACATTGAAAAATGATAGTAGAACTAACAATGATGTTATTACAGTGTCAACTTTGTAATAGAAATTTACATCTTCACTTTTAATATGTTGTATACAGTGTCCTGTTAAAGGGATATTTAGAATACATGACACAGTTGACATAGAAATATTTGTTAAAAATTTTTTTAAATCCGCAATGCTCAATGGTACAGAATTACTCATCAAATCTGAATGATCTATAAAATACTATTCATCGAATTTATGAAAAACTAGACATCTTCAAAGCTAGGTCTTTAAGAACTAAAACTCAACTCTATATATGACTTTCCTTACAACCATATATCACAAAAATACTAATTAAATGCGTAATAAACTCTATCGCATTTTACAAATGCGTGATATCATATCAATCATTTCCATGTAACAGCTCTTATCCATATAGTAAGTGATATACACAGAATTTTTGTTGAGGGGTACCAAGGAACATTTACAACATGGTTCTATAGGGCCTTAAAATAAAACAAAAATCTTCTAAATGCAAAACTTTATTCTATGCTCATCAACTTTTAGTCACTGAAAAAATAAAATAATGCACTTTACCATGAGCACCTTGAGGACCATAGATTAAAAAAAGGAAATTTTACCAGGCAGCTCTGGATTTTCTATCACACCTTTGAAATACTTCAATTCTAGGAAATCCCTAATATTATTTGGACATGGCACTTGCCTACCAGCAAACTCAATGCTTGACATTGGATGAAGAAATTGCTCTGGGAAATCTCCGTTTCTCATGAACCACGCGTCTTTAACCATTGATCCATTCTTTGCATAAAATGGAAGTAAGTTTACGTTCAAGTGATTAATCTTGGAATATTGCACTTTAAAAAATTCACCCTCCGTCGCCTTTTCCCAAACAAATCCATGATTATCTACGACAGGCTTGCTCTTGGCTTTGGTCAACCACTGAGATCTTTCAAGATCGTCACGATTTACTCCTATTTGTACTTCGTAATCCCATGGTAAAATGTCGGTATTTCTCATAGCGCCTAACAATGAACTACCCTCTAACCAATATCGAATCCCTACTTCTTCCAATTTGTCAAAAACATGATGGGCGACCTTTCTTAAACCTGCCAGGCAACAAGGTGGCGTATAGCGATTTTGATACAGATAGGAAGGTACTCCGTTTATAACCGGCCCAAAACACCGAGGTGATTCTCTCGAACAACCATACCATTCTGTATAACTGGATGCTTTGGTAACTTTCTTGATCCCCAATTTTTCAAAGAGATATCGTTCACGACTTTGATGTAACTGCTGAATCCTCCATTGGGCTTGCTGATTTCTATACAGTGGCTTTCCCTCGTTGAATTGATAATTGTTCATTACGTGAATCTAGCAACATGTAATGCGAAATCTAGCGGAAGTTCTTCTAATAAAAAAGTCATCAAATAGCACAATGTAAAATGAGGCAACAAAATACATAACTTAATAAGATATATAACTCAAGTAAAAAGACATTACTTACCACAATAATAACACATATTGAGACACAAGCACTGTTTTATAACAATGTGACTGTCAAGGCGAAGAAAATGTTGGATGTGCATAAGAAAATAATTTAAGTGCATTGTAGAGTAGCATACCAAAAGTGTTCTAAACTTATACGAACAGAACTCAACTGTACATAAATAGTATTAAAAGTAACAAGACGAAGACCTTAACAGAAAAATTAATTATTTGATGCAGTGGTATATAATATTAGAGATACATAATAGATACGACAATATGGGATTGTATTTACAAACCTTTGCTCCAATTGCAGTCGTTTGTAAGTATAATGCATCTGTAAAAGGTAACAAAAATGGATCCGATAGCCTCCTCAATATCTTCGTCTCCAGCATCGTTACATGTTTCCCAACAATACTATCACACTCGGTAGCAGTAGATTGCGTATATCGCAGATTCCACTCTTTTATCTTTAGATCTATATCCAGGCAAGTTAGGGTAATCTTTCCTATAGGCACCGCAACTATACCTAACTTGGCAGCATTAGAAATAGTTTCCTACAAAAAACAACAGAATGGCGCTCAATATGTGAAGTAGCAATGGACGTATCAGGCATTTAGAAAAGATATATTACATGGTATATAAAGTTATTTACTTGCATAACTTGCTTAGTGGAAAGTCGTGTGGCGTCCGGCAAAAATAGCACGAACTTTGTGCGTATATAGAACATCGGGTTACTCTCATCGTAGGACTTGTTGAACTCGGGCCGCAAGCTTATCAGCTTGACGTTCCTCATGCTGTCGTTTCCAAAGTCCAGCTCCAGAGGAGGATACGGTAGGTCATTACAGACTATCAGGATGGGAATCGTAGGAAAGGAGCTCAAGACGGACTGTACGGTGGAGGCCACGTCATTCTCAAAAGTTTCGAATTGCCGTATAATGACAGTGACGAGTCGTGCCAGACGCCGGTGCAATTTCTGAGGCGGGTCAGGTGTTCCAAGGCCTGGTGTCAACAGCTGCAGAGTGTTCTGTGCCGCAAATAATCTCCATATCCTATGCCATACGATAATATTTCCTAACAGCGCGAGCACCAGCAGTGTCCTGACCAACTTAAGGCGCATTATTATCGTACGTGCCGCAATATCATCGTATACCAAATTTTCATTCAATACATTTCTCACATTAACCAACTCTCCGACAACATTTTTGAATACTTGACAATCCGTGGGACAGCGTTCATGTTTCAATTTACCCTTTTCCAGAACTGCCAATCGAATCAGCAACACGCAATGTTGTCACAAAATAATTCCACATGCCTCACTATACCTATACTCATTTCCATTTTGAAGACAGAAAAAACGAAACATACTTATTTTTAGATAGTCAAACTTAATATGTCTATAACTAAATAACCATCCTTAATATCCGAGATAAATAAAATCTGTAAATAATACAAATAAATATCCCTGAGAGATTCACCATAACGCAGGCTAGTAACTTTATTCTAGCAGGCGTTCCTAAAAATGATCGTCTCATCGTGGTTTTCCCATAAACGTCAAACACTAGGTTCGTGGCGGTCGGGTCTCGCCTAAATTCCTCAAAGGGAGGAAGTGTACCCTCGCGCGGCACAGAGTAGATTCGAAAAAAGGGGAGGCTTCTCGTGAATCGACGCGTACGGTGTATCGTAGATCTAGCGTAACCATGCCGCTGCATCGTTACTCGCACGCCATCCTCTGCAGGATTCCTCTCTCTCTGCGAACGAGAGGAGAGGTCACGTTGGACGAAGCCAGGACTCAACACTTGGCCCTGGCTCAGCTCCTGCGCGAGCTCGACATCGACGTCGTCGAGATGCCCCCGGACGAGAATTCGCCGCTCTGCGTCTTCGTCGAGGACATTGCCATCGTCTGCAACGGCATCGCCCTGATTGCACGGCCCAGCGAGCCATCACGTCTCAAAGAGGCGAGTTGCGTTCACTCTTACCCTCCATTGACTCTTCTACACCCGACTCTTTTTTTTCACGTAGAAGATAGATGTCCGCAAAAATTGCGTAAATAAAATCGTGAATAAAAATATGTTTCTTGTAGTAAAACGAGAGATTAACCGTGTAAAAAATGAAAGCTGGTTTTTTTCGGTTGTGTTATTTTGAAATTTTGTAGGAAAAGCGTTTTGATGCAGTTAGTACCACGAGTATTGGCCACTGTGCCGATATATCCAGATGTGCTCTAATCGTTTACAAGTAGAAAAGGGAGCTAAAATGGGGGAAGTAAATAAATCCGTTTAATCGTTTCTATGCAGAAAGTAAATGGTATAGAAATAATAGACCGATTATTTTGGTCGTTTATCATACTATTGAACGCTGAATAAATGTCGTATATTTAAAATAGCACGACATGCTAACCAATAATTATCGACAAAACCGTTGACAATCACCGAGAAAAAAGAGCTGTTAAATCGATATAGTCGCATTTGTCCATCACATTTTTTGTCTTTAAAACAGTTAATTTCCTAGTATCGAGGATTTTTTGCAATGTCTAGACCACTTTTCGAAGCGTTTAAACCGCGCGTAAGCGTCGCCTACTCGAAATCACGCGACACAATAGCCGACGATTGCCTGACAAACTGTCGGCAATTATCGAAAAAGCATTGTCCGTGTTGCGAGCTGGTAAATGCTCGCTAACGAGCTGTCGAGTTGTTCGCGAAAAGGCTTGTACGCCATAATTGTTTATATTCTTCCCGCGTCTGGAAGAGATAAGCTTCCTGTTTCTCTCGCACGTTATCTCCATTGATGAGATCATCGTCCAGTCCATTCAAACCGTTGCATTACGGACGCATACTTGAACTCGCGCGACACAATAGCCGGCAATCGTCGAAAAACGAGGTACCAAATGGATTCTGGAAATATTTATTCCTCCCGTTGTTTCGTTTTTGGGGTCAAAAGGAGGTAGAATTTATGTTTCGGCGTTGGTGCTTCCTTCGTCGACAAGTCAAACCTGCAGAATTTTAAAACCACTTCTGTTTGTTAAATTTGTGTGCCTGAAAGAGGCTCATTTCCTGCTCTCAGACCTGTCCGTCGGTGACATCACTTTTGACGACATTTAAATCACGGGTCGGTGTTGCGTGCGTGTGCGACCGCTGACGGAAGCACCGGCAATTGCCGAAAGACACGCGAGTAAATCGACCCTGAAAAAAGTTGGACGATACGAAATGCGATCGTTATAATTTTAATGCTGCCTTTTTAAGGAGATGAAAAGCGAAGACTTTTGACATTTTAGTCAGTTCCGTTTATTTTTCTAAATAAATCCTTCGTTTATCAATTTTATTTTATAATTATATTATATTATATAATTTATTTGTTATATATAATTTTATTTGTTATTTATAAAAATAAATAGAGATGAAAATATATACAGAACAGTTTCATAATAAATCGCATGTTTGTGCGTGTATATTAATAAGATGTATTTGTTTCATTGTAGATTGAGACTATTAGAGCGGTTTTGAAGAAAGAACTTGAAATCCCTTTGATAGAAATAGCGGATAAGAACGCACGTCTGGATGGTGGAGATGTGTTATTCACAGGTAAAATGATGTATATTTAAATAATGTATTTATATATTTTATGTATGATTGCAAATCTTAATTTTTTATTTTCTCTGGAACATGACATTTTATCAATGGTTAAAACGGGCACGAAAGTTTTATATAAAAATTATAAATATATCCTGTATCGCGAGAAATAATCACATGCAAAATGTATAAAATGGTCTTAACATTACAGGACGTGAATTTTTCATTGGATTATCCCACTTTACAAATGAGGCAGGTGCCAGAGCAGTTGCAGCAGCCTTTCCGGAATATCCATGTGTACCCATTAAGGTAAGTTGATCGTTAGAAATTTTGTCTTAAAACAATTGCATATAATCTAACTCTCTGCTTCGTAAAACTATATATTAGTCTTCTATTTTATGTACAAAAGGAACTTAAACTGTTGTCTTAGAAACATTAAATGTCGCATGTATTGTTACTTGTTCGATTAAATGTTAAAATTATTGGTATTAATAGACTTGGGAATATATTGGATGTGTACCTTACACAGATATTAATTATCATCTAGTATTACATGAATCATCTAGCAATATTTATAATTCCTAAATTATAGGGAATACATTATTTACATTACATATAAAAGCTGCCCAACATAGCAGCTATGTTGAGAAATAAGGCTTCCATGGAAAAGTAATAAATAGTAATAAATAATTTTCCCTGTTTCTTCATTGCTATTTAATACAGCTGATAATAAGATACTTATATGTAAGTAACACCAAACGGCATGATCCCAAAAGGAGAAATTAGAATAAAACATCTTATATATTATATAAACTGTCTAAAATCACTATGAATTTGTTATTTATGAGTGTTTCATGCTTTTAACGAATTAAATTTGTCGATACTACATGTATACGCATGTTTCGATACATATGTGTTAAAAACAAAATTTCTATGTCCACTCACAGCACTCTGTATGCTTATAGAATGTATAAAATGTGCCTTGAACTCACAATTTATCGATTTTCAATAGAAAGAATATCATCTACATTCAACTTACTCTTCTAATGTTCATTTAAGGTGGGTGATGGTGGTGAAGAGGTGATAGTGGAGAGTCTTACCTCAGCCCCTCTTCAGGTTTGGGTGCACTAGACTGACTCTCTTATGCATATTTAACTGACAAAAATATCACGATTTAGAAACACAACCTGCACGTTTCTTTTTTATGTAGCGATCATTCTATAACAACATCGCAGAACTGTAAAAAGTATTTTGTAATAAAAATCAACAACACGAGACTTAGCTTCGCAAAATTCTGCACACGGAATAAGTAGCGAAGAATTACTCACTCACCTCAGCACGCATTTACTTTTGTTGTTTTCTATATCAGTCATATGTTTTGACAGTCTTCAGGTGATGCATTCTCTTGCATTCTCGTTATTGACATCAAGCTGGTGATGGTCTTCGATTCTGGTGCATTCATTTCCAAATGTATATATATATGTATATGTAAATATATATTGGAGTGTGTACGTTAGCTCTGCATTGCTTTCCCTGCAGTACATGACACAATGGCACTACACGAAATTAGCTTACACCACACGAATTGTAATAACATCATATCGATACGTTATTCCGTTAAATATACTCAAGGATATTCTTAAAAATCACTTTTGACCTTTGAAGAAACTAATTGATTCCATTCATGTTTAAATCTATTTTTCTTATGGCTAAAGGGGAAAATGATATTTTAATATGGTATATAAAATAGGATATATAGTATGATATGATATAATGTTAAAAATGATCAGCGATCTACACGTCAATGCTCTTGTTCTTGTGATTACATTACCGTCCCACACTGCTCTGTATACATAAAGATATAATTTTCTTTTTACAGGTCGCGGAATCTAAACGCTTGAAAGCACTAGTTACCATGGCTGGCCCCGATGTGATATGTGTAGGTGCGGGAAAGGAATGTCAGGAAGTTTTGAAGGTACCAAAATATTCTATTTATTTATTTGTTCTCCTAAAATAATTCAATTAATCATTTATTTTCAATGCATAACAATATTCTTTTATGCCTTGCTTACACAGAGAATTGAAAGAGAGGCAACATACAGCTATCAAACATTAACTGTACCCGAAGATGCAGCTGCTAATGTTCTCTATGTTAATGGAACTCTCATTCATCGATCCGAAGACGAAATTCCACAGTCAAGTAAGGTCTTCGCTGAAAAAGTCGAATTTCCAACCAGATCATTACATATGTCTGAGCTAGCAAAAGTCAGTTCTGGTTTGTCCTCTTGTTGCTTGTTAGTACGCAGACCCAGACATATTCGCAGTATCTAAGAAGGGAGTAGTAATAATACATTTAGCAGTCACAGTACCAATACTGTGCATCGATATTAAACATAAAATCAATTTCCTTTACCCAGTATTTCTCAGAATAGGTGTAACCAAAATGCTATAAGCAGGAACTATAATACAGATGTAGTTTACATCATTATAATGTTTTAATGGTTCCATTAATGGACGGAAAGTTATTCTATACATGACAGAGAGCTTATATAACTGAAGAGATTAATATATATTTAATTCTAACATATTTAGGACAGAGGTAATATATTGTAGTTTTATTAGTTTAACCTTTTCTTTCTATATATTTACCATACAAAATTTGTATTTTGCATTTGTCAATTAAATGTTATGTGTTACTATCCATTTAAGTTTTGTTTTGGCAGCATTTATGTACATCTTAGTATTATTTTAAGTAATTATATTTTTTGATCACCTTTTATTAGAAATATTATCATTATTTATTCTTTGTTCAATTGCTGCGCCTTCTTTTTTTTGTGATTTTTTAAAAATTATATCTCTATATTGATAAAAAAAAAAAATGAAGCGAATCTTGCTGGTGATTAACATTGCACAAAAAGTAATTATATATGAAGTGTAAGGCCATTAATGTATTCATTCAGAGGATAAAAGTCAATCAAAAGAAAACTGATAATACAGCACAAAGTGAAGATTGCAAAGTTTATGAAATACTGCATTCACTAAAGTTTTTGATACTCTAATTCTCGTTACGAGAGGTTCAGAATATATCGTAGCAAAATTCCTGACGAGTATTACATGCCCTTACATGCATTTGCTGCTAGTCTCTAAAAAGTGTTCACCCATTATTCAGATAGAAATCTTTTATGATTCAATCTATGAATCGATGACTCACTATTCTACCGCAAAGTTATACATGCATTACAGCACTGATAGTTAAGAGTTATTATGCTGACACACATTATAGCAAAGTTAAGTAATTAAGAGTCTACCAAACAGAAGTTGACATAAAATTTCTGTACAATAGGACTTAATGTACAGAATATACATTGCGTAGAATGTTTTAGTTGTTTTTACACATTTATACTATCTTTAGAGTATTTATAATTAGCCTTGAGAAAAAAACAGTAAAGTAGATTACCGATACTTTGTAAAACGACAGTGATTTTAGGCAATGCTATTTCTAATACATTTAATATTTTATACGTTTTGATATTGAATATTTGCTGTACATTAAATATAGGTTTCTCGTTTATAAGTTTTTATATCATTTTCTAAAGTACCAATGGTATTTTAAATCGCAACTAATAATTTACTCAGATGTAAGAATATACTTGTATAATTTTGATCGTCACACGATCCTCAGTTTGATGGAGAAACCACAATCTCTCCCTGAATTTTATCGGATGTGTGTATCCAAAAACCTTAAATGAAATAAAATAATATACAGTAGACACATATAATTCTGCTTATATCATAAATTCCTTACTTCGTCAAATCCACGTTTAACAAAAATCAGTTACAAAATCAATGATGATCTTTATTCTTTATGATAGAATTAATACAATTTATGATTCCACCTGAAACAACGCATACACATACAAGAGACTCGCCCAACTTTAAAAGAAAGAAGATATTTTGAACATAAATCTAATGAAATGATAGTTTATTTTAAAGGATTTTAATAAGACAAAATAAATAATCATAAGATAAATGTAACATCTCTCACCTTCGGCCGATTTAATGCAATAACATTAACGTATGCTAATTATTTAAGTGATCTACTCTGTTTATACTCTTATATTCATAAACAATAATCGGTAACGTTCAACACGCAAAAAAGTATAAACTCTTGTACATTTTCATAAATATCCATTCCACGGTTTTTCCCAAAGGACAACAGGCAGGCATTATGTACAGTATGACTTACTGTGATCATCAATGTTAAAGAATCTAAGTGAATTACTTTTCTGATAAAAAAAAGGCAATGCAATGTACAATCTCAAGTACTCGCGAGAATAAAATACGAATTACTAGAATATAAGAAAATGCCAGAGGCGACCCCCGTTCGAAAACATAAAATTTTCCACACCTTCCCCTTTTCATTATAAAACGTAATTTGTTATTACATATCTAAAACATGTGAAAATTCATGAACGTTATATGAAATTCCTTACAGCTAAACTTTTGCCACATCTCGAAAAATATATTTAAAATCTTGTTGCATAACGTGTACGTTAAATAATATCCTTAATTTTAATTACAATTACTTTGAACACTAGCGAATAAATATATAAAATGTATTGTCGATAACCAAGAAGTTATGTCTCCGTCTTCAGGGTATATCACTCTTTATTTTAAGTATTCGCAGTTATAGCTGTTTCTTTTTACAATCGATGAGCGGAAAAGACGTACTTTCCCAGATTCAGGAACAACAATCGCACGGACAAACGAGTCATTTAAAAAAATAATACAGTCTCTGCTGCATAGTATTCGCGTATCATTTAAAATTGGTCCATCGTAAGCACACATTCTTGAGTACTGTCCCTCCTTGCGGGTGCGTCTCTTCTCGTTTTCCTTTTCTCGCCCTCCCTTTTTTTTTCTTTTTCCTTTCTTTTAAATGCATACTCATTGTTACAACATATCACCAAACTTTTTCTCCTTAACCTCCCGTCACTTCGCGCAATTGTCAGGTTCGCTTTCGTTATCCTAAATGTCCCTTAACATTAATCGCGGCATCTCTATTGCGCGCTTATCTCCTTCGTATGTCTTTCGAAGACATTTGGATTAAGAGTAGAACGTCAGAACGGACGTGTGATTTCCTCGCACGAGTAAAAATGGCGGCATACCACGCGTCAATGTCTCCAGCCACGCCATGTAAAGTGGCGCCGATACCGCGCCTTTTCGAGGCATCGGCAATGTCCTGTCGATTTAAAATCGGAATCGATAAAGGTCAAATTGATGGAGGTAAACAATAAAGTGGCTGACCACCTGTCGACGAGAAATTTCGATCTCGCATACTCACATAACAACTAAATTGGCGTCCATAGAATGCTCCAGCAGCAGCTCTCGCAAACGAAGATGCCTGTTCGTCTTTTCCTTCATTGCCAGCAATTCAGATTCCTTTATGATATCTGCAATGCGACATAATAAACCTTGGAGTATCGTTATTGGCATTTAACGATTGCAATCTGATTTGCTTCTTTTGAATAATGTAATATTTTAATATTAAATCGATCCACATTTTCTAGCGGTTTATGGTCTATAGTTAAAAAAAAACTCTAATTTTTGACAGTGTTTTTATCTAACAGAAAGGTTTACTGTTTCTGAAATTCATTCCCACACGATTTTGATTAATAGCAAGTTATTTGACTGTTTGAAATTCCAGAGAAGAGGGATGAAGAACATTCTTATCCAGCAAGGTTGAATTTAACGTGCATCCAAAGCTTCTTTGGAATAAATAACTTTGGAAGGAATAAATCTTTGGAATTCTTTGGCCCTATTAAAATGGCGCATAAGTCCACGTTACTTTTTCCCTTTAAAACCAGAAAAAATAATAAGAAAAAATACCATCGTCCGTAGCATTTGGATCTACCGTCAGCTGGAAATTAACTATCAGCGCATCGAAGAACGCCTTTGTCGCCGACTGGGCCGGCTTCGAAATGTCCGGTATGACTTTCAGTGCGGAATAGTCTATCCGGAACTTCGATAAGAGGCTCGCCATGCTGAAACGAAGATTTATCGATCATTCGACGATCGTAATTCAACGATCAAACAAAGTTGAATTATCGATAAAAAAAAAAATATCTCAAGTCGTACAACTTGGATCATCATAAATCATAAAATATTTTCATTAATAATCGTCGATCGACGATTGAAATTCCTCCTGATTCGTGACAAATACAACAGAGTATAATACAAAGGTGGTATTACAAAAGACTCACTTCCTCTGCTCGTACTCCAGCTCGGAATTTCTGTTCGCCAGTGCGAACACCCTTAATTTACAATTGGACCAGTTGCGCCTCGTGCTGATGATGTAAGGCAAGAGGAGAGTCAAGCCACCGTCGTCGTAGAGCCACCACACGTCTATCGTCCCCTTCTTCTGCTTCCTCTGGAACTTCGTCACCGCGTTGAGTATGTCCTTCGCGATCGGGACGACTGTCTGTCGATTTTCTCGCTGCTCCTCGGTCGACGGATTCGGATATTCGTTGATGGTCTTCGAACGCCTTGGTGCTGGACTACCAGGGATGGAGATGTCCGAGGTGCTGCTAGCTGCGAAGGATTATTATTACGTAACATTGAAGTTTTTGCACCACTATCGGGATTATCTATTTAACATTACGTGGAATAATCTTTTTATTTTTTCCCCTCGAAATCGTTGGTCCGAATAATCAATATTTGCGGAGATAATCGGAGCGAAAAAAGTCGGGAGTAGTGCTGGCGATTTTAAAAGTCGATAAGAACTCTCGTCGAAACGAAAGGAGATAAGACCAGCGCGAACTAAGAAGCGCGCTAAGAAATATATAAATATGTATCACATGTATGGGGATAAAAAATGTATAGGAATAAAAAAAACCTGTGACTATAAATGGCCAAAGGTAGATTGGAAATCTGAAGATGAAAGTCTGTCGAAGTGGAAATATTTTTCGCTGCACCGCAAGCGCTCCTACCTTGACTAAGTTGAGAGAAACTTTGATTCGCGGGTATGGACGTAGTGGGTGGCTTTTTCTGATCTTCCGAGTCCCCGATGACCGCACTGCAGTCCAGACCCTCGCTAATTCGCAGAAGTGCCACCGCCACGTGCATATCCAGGGCTTTGCTGTGAGATTTTATGATGAATTAGCAACAACATGCGCGCAGCGCACGATCCCATGATTTATCACGTATTACGATAAAGTTGCACCGAGTTTCGCGTTAAACGAGGAAAATGATAACCCGCCTTAAGTAATTACATTATCTTTCCGGTTTTACCCTTCCCTGTGACGATGTACATTAATCATAAAATCATACCGAATTATAATAACCACCGCATAAACAACGTTCATCGGTTTATTTATTTTTTTGGTAAGGAAATCACCGTTAGTGCTGAATAAAATAATAGATAATAAACGATAATAATAAGTTCGTAGAAATTTGACGCTTTTTTAAAAAAATTTAAGATATCTTACTGCATAATATTGAAGTACATATTGAGGTTCTCGCGGGAGCAGGACGCCCAATCTTGCTTGTAGCCCATCAGCAGAATGTTGGGTCTCATCTTTCCAAGTCCGGCTGCTTGCAGGAGCGAAGTAGCACCGTCTTGGAAGGTCGCGCCATCGACCAACGAATAAAATGCCTTGACTTTATTCGCCCTGAACCAGGAAGTACAATTGGTGATCATGGAGTTGCGGGTTTTGTACGATATAGGCGTCTGAAAAAAAAACCGTGAAGGCGTTAAAAGATTAAGATTAAGAAAAGAAATTTGAACCAGAACCTTCGTAAATTATCTTCATTTTTTGCATACGAATTTATTTCTAGACTCGGTGGACTTTGGATAACAATTTATTTCTATGACTCGACTGAATAGAATCAGAATGTAATATTCAGAAAGATAGGTCAGTTAAGAGGATAAACGCGACGAGGGTGGATCGTACCTCGGTGATATGACCGCAAATGAAGAGGCTGTGATTTTTGGTAATGTGATGAGCGAAGTCGACGAGCGCCGATCTGGATCTCGGTGCACCTGTGAGAACCAAAAGTTGAGGCCTATAATTCTTAACGTGCTCCTCCACCCTATCTAATTGCTGCACAGCAGTTAAGGCGTTGTTGTACGTTTGGGCCTGCGTGGTCGAACCCCAGTTGACGTCTGCAAAAGAATTGGGCGGTAGGATCGGCGATAAGATAGCGATCCAACAACAAAAACGATAAGATACAGCGAATTATTATACGTCGATGACCCGGGAAATAGGAATAAATAAATATCCATGGCGTTTACCTGGCTTTCTATACGAAACTACTAAGTAGAGCGCTAGTACTACGGATAAGGTGATCAAGGCTGTCCACCATGAGATCAGGAACATCACAGAAACGCAAAGGATAGCACCGGCGAGACTCAGCCACATGTTATAATACTGAAAGTACGGGAGAAATAGATTTTCCAAATATGAATAATCCATTACGGTGTAATTACGGTGTGTCATTTATAATTAGCGGACATACCTTAAACGTCGGTCGCCATCCGATCGGTTTAGCGAGGGAAGCATGGAAGGTGCTAAAATTAATTAGAGTATAGGCGGCTAGGAAGAAATTCGAGATCAGGGGCGCGATCGCGTTCAATTCACCTGAGAACAAGCACGTTACCTTTCACTTTACAGAGGAAGGAAAAAATGGTCGCCTTAAGTATATACCGTCATCTCATAATTATAATCCTTATTTACGTATCTAAAAAATTATATATATATAAAAAATAAAAAATATATATAGTAAAAAAAAAGATATATATAAAAAATAATATACAAAAAAATTATATATATATATCTAATTTTTGTAGATATGTAAATAATTTAGATATAATAATATTTAATAATAACAGTTTTGTCACTCAGTACGGTGTACTTCAGACATAAAAAAAAAAAAATGGAATTGATTCTTTTTTACAAAATTATACAGTTCTCGTAGAATTTAAAAACCGACTTACCAATCAGGATGAATCCAACGGCGATGATAAAGGTCAGGAAGTAGCCGCGAATCGGTTCCTTATCCTTTTCCCCGCTGAACCATCCGATGCCGGGATAAAGTTTGTCGAGGCAGAGAGCTTGGAATACTTTCGGTGCCGAGACCAACGACGCCAGTGCACTCGATAGAGTCGCCGCGAAGCATCCGGCGTAGATGAATGGACCAAACGCGGAAACCAGTTCGATCACCTGCGCGATCGCCGACACGTTAATCTCATTTAAACGGTACGCGAGGTAAGCAAATGCACAAGTAGTACTCGTTCGTGAGCATCGAGAAATCGCTGGTCTTACATGTACAGAGTGCGATAATTACCAATTTTAGATCTCTATATATAGATCTATTTTAGATTCTATTTTTATTTACTTTCATTATTTCTAGATTCTATATTTTATTTATTTATTAATATTACATTTATCTCTATATCGATGCACTCGAATTTCTCATCGATACAATTCTTTCATTCCACTCGACTCATTGAAAACGAGAGAGCAAAGTTCGAGATTGGTAAGCTCCGGGAACTCCGGCCTGAAGCTTCGATCTCAGCGACAAAGTTGCCGAATGAACTCGTTCCAATTGGGAAGAGCGAAAAATAGCGTCTTCCTACTCCTCGCTCGATGATGTAAGTCGATTACCTGGAAGCTGTTGTGACTGCCGTATGCGCAACCTCCGGTGCAATTGAAATTCGTCCCGTACACGCTCCAAGCGGCGGTCTGATACGAATTCTCGGGGC
The DNA here is from genome assembly GCA_038496175.1 of Ampulex compressa. Lineage (NCBI taxonomy): Eukaryota > Metazoa > Arthropoda > Insecta > Hymenoptera > Ampulicidae > Ampulex > Ampulex compressa. Next base: position 139,895 of record JBCFXI010000344.1, on the reverse strand, counting down.
CGACGGTGCTGTCCGCGGTCTCGTTGCTCGCGTTGAACATCGCCAGAACCGGGAGAGAACTATTGTAGCTGGTCATTAGGTCCGTGATGTTACCGCTTGCATCACGCATGACCGTGCTTCCTACCATAAACGCCATAAAGAGGTACGACAGTGTCGTCAGGAATATCGCCAGCAGCGTTCCCTTGGGTATCGCCGATTGTGGATCCTGTCGTACGAATTAGAAATCAGACCTCGCGCATAAGCAGCTGTGACCGCTATCGTTCAAATGGAGCGTCGACTTCTTTCTTTTTTTCTCTCTTTCTCTCTCTCTCTCTCTCTCTCTCTATCTCTATCGGCGTCGATAACGATTTGGATGCGCGGAATGCACGTAAGTGGCGCTTTTCAGAGAAAGAGAAGGAAAGGTGCTCGCGAGCGTTAACGAGCCGGTTCTTCTTTCCAGCGTGCGATACGAGATCGTGGTTGAATCGTAAATAGCTTCGATTACAAAGCGCCGTTCATTGCAATGAATTACACGTGCTGAACGCGGCGCGGTAAGGGAATCACGGCCGACGTGCGTTATGTGGAACAACGGGCAGATTTGAGCGACGCTATATTACGCGGATGGTATTTAAGAAATATCCTCTATAGACGAAAGGTCTAAATCACCTTCAAGTCACCGGATATATTCGCACCTGCCAGGATACCTGTTGCCGCTGGGAAGAATATGGCCAGGACTGAAAAAAAATTATGTTCCACACCTTCGCTGTACCTATAGTCCGAATGCCAGTTCTCCTTGAACAGCTCGGCTGAAAGGGGGAAGAAAACGAAAAGTGCTTGAATCCCGATGGGTTTTTTTCTTTCACGACAAATATATCCAAATGACGTTATTGATCAATACTGATTCGAAGCTAAAAATCCGTAAAAAAATCTCTTAAAATCTTAAAGAAAAAAAAATCTCTCAACACTATTCCTACCACGACCGGTCAGTGATTTTTTTTTTTTTCAAAAATCGTAGAACTTTGAGTCGCGGTCACTTCTGAGATTTTCTCGCAGCGTACGGATCGATGAATTAAGCCATCGACATTCTTCCTTCCTCCTCGTTTTCTTTAGGGATATATCGAGTACATTTAAATCTCGGAAATGGCTGGTAGGAATAGTGTTAAAATCTTTCACAAAAAAAATCGCTTAAGATCTTTTAAAAAAAAGAAATCTCAAATTTGTCCAAACATATTACCGTTGTATCCTATAAATCCTTCCGCTCTCTCCGTCTCGCCCTTCGGCCCTATGAATGTACCTATCATAAAGTCTACGATGGCTATGAGAAGTATGACGAGGAGGCCGACCTGAGCCTTCGCTTCCCACTCCAAACCCACCATCACGATGAGCAGAAGTAAAAGTATCGTTATGCAGCCTGTCGATGAGAAATTACGCGGGATAAATCAGGCGCTTCTGCCGCGGCGCGCCATTGCCATCGCGGTATCTGAGCTTGAAGAGCTGACGGAAGACTTTTCAGAGGCGATAGCTCACCGATTATCCTGATGTCCGTATTGTCGCAATCGACTATGCAGACGCCGTAGGATTTGAGGCAGTCCACCATGCTTTCGCAGAATCCGACGACGTACATGGAGCAGGCGACTGCGTTCGCCAGGGAAAATATGAGGCCTATGGATCCACCGAATTCCGGCCCCAGCGACCTGGATATCATGTAATACGTGCCACCTGCGCAGGGGGGGGGGCGAAAAAAATCTGACTTTCTATTACGAAGTGTAACATTATTAGCCGTGCTTCCGGCCGCAAGAGCGTGCGCGGGTATCAAGATCGACGGAGTTAGCACTAGAACTACCGAGGCCGTTCGAATGAATGCATCCTCCGATTCCTTGGAAAGATTCTCGAAATTCGTGAGGGTGCTATATCGCGGCACCTCCGTTACTCTACTCTGATGTAAGAACGATCGAACATATCCGTTTGCTCCTTCCCTTCGCGCCATTTTTGAAACATACGTTTATCTAGTATATCTTGATACAAGCCTTTTGCTTTTGTTCATATAGTATATCTTGATATAAGCCTTTTTGCTAAAATGGTTCAGTTTCTCTTTCACGCTTGCGACAGCACGGTCTCTTTTAATTAGACTTGTGGCACTTGGAAGAAAAAGCAACGGCTCGCGCATCGACACGATGGCCGGTAATTTTAGTGTTAATCCAACGTCTGCTCCGAAGCATCGTAAAGCTCGGGAGGAAGATTTACGAGTCCCATCCTCCGTCGTGATCGCGATGCTGATTAGTTGCACTACGAGTAAACGAATGCTGCATACCTCCTTTTATGAGTCCATTTGTGCTAATTGCCGACATCGATAAAGAAGTTATCGTGGTGACCACCGTCGTCGTGAGGATCAACAGAATGGCCTGTCCTAAAATTCGGCGAAGATCGATCGTTAAATCGTTGCACGTTGAGGATGCTTCGTCCGAAAAATTCCATCGCGCGGATGATCGAGGGGTTATTTACCTATGCCAGCTTGAGCCACGACCCACGATAGCCGCAGGAAGAGCATCACGCCCCAGATATTGAGGAGACATCTCATTAGGACCCCTTGAATCCATCCGAATTTTACACCGGAAGTGGCGGGCTTCTCGTGCGCCATTGGCAAAGTGTGCGAGCCCGAGCCCTAATTAAAGGCACGATTTGCAATTATTGTATTATCGCAGCGGGAAGCGATATAGGGAGAGCGCGAGTGAGCGGAGATTTTTTTCCGGCAACAAAAAAGATCGCGCTAACCGGTTATCCATTCTTTCTCTCTCCTTTTTTTTCCTCATTTTTTTTATAGAAAGACGTTGATCATCTTTATTACATAAATTGAACGATGCGCTTTAATCTGTGATTTTATCATACGGAGGTATGGCGTTCGAACATTTCCGCAATGCCGATTCATATCTCCGTCAATCGATAATTTATCGTACATTACGAATGCGTATCAGGAAGAAGCGAGCCTCGGGCCTAATTAAAAAATGCATTTGCAATTCTACAATAAGAATCGTGCAGCGTGAAGGAACGTTGATGGAAAAATCGAACCTCCTTTGAAACAGTAAACGTTCCTAAATATTTCGAAAGCGTTCCGCTTTTTTTCAAACACCCTCTATCATCGATCGTAATTTTGTATATTGAGTTACGAGAAGTATATATTTTAGCAAGTTGCACTTAACTCTTTTTGGTGATCGTAAAAATCACGAGCGATCAGCATCAGCGATATTCCAAAGTAAAGTTAGTAACGCAGAATTAATGTAAGCGGTTTTTTTCCACGATCAACCAGCCATTGCTTCAAAAGCACGCGAATTCGGAAGCATGATCAACTTTGACGTGCAACTCTTTCATGCACGCTGTCGACGCACATCCTACGTTTCCGCAAATCTGAATCATATCACAATCAAGCGGTAATTCTATCGTGCATCGGAGATCCATACCCGGACTCGCGATGCGTCACTTATAGCGGATACTTGATTCTAAGTGCGCGTCTTTAATGGACAAACAAGGTAACGATTAAGACATTCATCATCCATCTTCCGCTCGCTCTGTAATGCGCGATCCGCTGGTAGGACGAAAAAAAAAAGAAGAAGAAGAACGAAAAAAGAACCGCGGATTAATCGCAGTTCAGCGTACCGGCGTGATAAGCCGATGAAACACTATACGTGCACCGTTAATGCGATATCCGTGACCCGTCGCCTTCATTAATTACACGTATGAGCGGTGAACGAGTTTCAAGGTCGAGCATTAAGGCGATTACGCCGATATCTTTTGGATCCTTTAACCGTAAGCGCATGCACGTGACACGCACACACACATCCGCTGCACATATCGTGTGTAATAAACACGGTTATATGGACGCGCGTGTACACGCGATTTGGCTATGGTAACCCAGCCGAGGGATCTATAGATCTCTCTGCGTGAACGTTACGCGTAAAGTTAGATTTAGAGGTGGTTATCGGCATTGAAGGTGATTCGTCTAGAGGAAGGGTCGCCAGTCGACCAATGAAGACTAACGATTTACGTAACAATGCCACACATGCCGCACATCACACGTCGCCCAATGTTGAGATACTTTTCGAAAATTAAGTTCGAGGATTATCGAGCTAAGTTGCGTGCATAATAAGCGACTTAGGATAATTATTTAACTTTCTCCTTGGAGCTTTTGCGGATTTGCTTCCTGAGCCGAAGGCGAGGCGTGAATTTGCTACGAGATCCTCAAGGAGGTTGCTTTTTTCGATGTTCGATATAAGTTTCGATATGTGAAATTGAAAAGTATTTCGGATAATGCTAAATGAAATGATAAAGGACGTGATACCTGAAATACGGTATCGATGTAAAAGTGAAGGAAAGGAATAGAATGCGTACTTTAATCACTTTTTTAAAAATCATTTTTTAAGAATATACATTATATGATATAATATTGAATATAAAAATTCTTATAAAATCCTTATGGACTGGCGTATTTTTCTGTGACATCGTGTTAAATATGTAGACGCGTTTTATTGATAAAAACGATGAAGTTTGGAAGGAAATTGATTTTGTAACGAGGATAAGTGCTGCGATAGAATCGGGTTTCGAGATCGACGTTTGGAATGTTCGAAGGTAATGGATCGCGAATACTCATCGAAGCGGCGTAAACCAACGTTTGTGGAAGCCACAAAAATGAATGAGCAACAACAATTGGATCAGCCGTTTATGAGTGTCGTGTCAAGATCTCGAAGATCATGGTTACGAAGATCTACAAGCTCATTGATATATACAAGGTCCTTATTGTGGTTGAGGTTCGAGCTATACGTATTTAAGCCGAGGAACAAACACGACCTGTTGGATAGCCGCGAAATGCGTACAAACGTCAATTGCGCTTTTGTTCACTCGCTCTACCTTCCTGTAAATCGTCTTCACGAGGCCTCATAGCTCTTAGAGAGACGATTATTTCATCCCATTATTTCCCGCTATATCCTCGAATATCTTGCCTCGGGCACTGCTATAATGGCAAAATCGTTTCTTACACACCTCCGCAGAGCCAATCTTCCAGCGAATTGCCCTCTACGAAAAAAAGAAACTCCCTGCACTCTTTCAACCCCTCGTTTCTCTTTTGGCGGCTATCAAAACCAGGAAGGTATCAATCTTCGTTGTTGGAGTTTTATTTCGTTTCAGAGAAAAGCTTTCTTGGCGCACGCGTTACTCGAGGTATTACGAGCGATTTTCCAAAGAAGCTCGAGCAATCGAAATTTATCGAATAAAAATGTCTTCATCGTAAATTCGCCACCAGGCATCGTGGACAAAGTACGTTAAAGAATAATCAATGAAACCATGGAAAAGACATCGATCAAGGAATATTATATTCTATTTTACATAAACTTCGACACGATGTGCCTTACAACCATAGTGATAAAAGAAGAACGATTATTTATTTCATATCCACTTGTATCTCTCAAAGGAGTAATTCGCCTAGCATGATTCATCGCGTATCTTCCCATCGCCTTCCCTCCATATTTTTCTTGGCATTCCAATAATGCAACGCGCGCATCTTTGTACCTACAGCCGTATCCCCGTATCTTCGTATACATCGGTTACGCGCACAAGCGTGTTTGTTGTATCCTCGTGCGTGAATCGTAACGTGGAAGGAGGAAGAGTTCGCATCGTAATATCGAAGACGCGATACAAAGTGAGCCTCTCGAAGGAGCGCAACGCGCTCGTTTGGAGAAAAGCGAACAATCGTGGCGACCGAGGACTGAGTATATCGGAGCGGTTTATCGTTGGCAAAGTGTCACGGCGTTTGGAGCGAGCCACGATAGAGGATAATGGCTCCGTTTGCGGTGCGAAAATAAAGAGGCGCGTAAAAAGGGCGTAAACGGTTCCTCGGCTCGCATTGTGCCCGCTCGTACGTCGAACAACACGTGACACGATAGTCAAATAATAATGAACGCCTATCCCTCGCAGCGCAATGTATTCGGAGCACGCGTTTTGCTGGTCCTATTGACACTGTCGTTAAGCCATGTGTGCCGCACAATTCGGAGCCACGGTTTGATACTTCAATTTCACTACCACCGCGCGGGGCCCCATTGAAAGTTTCCACTGTTTGAACAGAAATCCAAGGCAATCGTGCGTACGAGCAAACACGTCAGCGGAGGGGAAGTTCTTTTATTCCAGGATGATTAGAAACGGTCATGAGATTCGGTAAAGTGTGTCAGATTCCGTAGGAACGCGTTAAACCGGGTGACAGGGGCCGTTTGGTGAGCCACTATTGGCCGATTGCGTGCACGCAATCGTGGACAATCGCCTTTCATTATTTAACACTGGGACTACCGACGGTTGACGCTAGGTGTGGGAAGCTTTTTTTTTTTAAGTAGTGTAAGTTGAATTTTTTAACACTGGAACCACAAGCCACGTTCCGGACATATTTAGAACACCACATACATTTTTAAAAAAAAGGGGAGAGTAAAAGGAAATTTCGGTAAAGCAAAATGCTGATCTAAATACTGCATGAAAATCATGGAAAATCTCAAAAAAATACATCCTTATAATGCATTACGATTTTTTAAAGAAACCACTGACCAGTCATTTTCACTTGTTTGGTTGTTCTAGTGTTAAGGATGATATATCATTAGTTTGCGGTAATCGATTTTAGCCTTTTTTGATAAAAATCACGGAAAATGATCGATGAGTCGTTTCTTTAAAAAATCATCTCATCTTTACAGGGCCGTATTTTCAATGATCCTAAAGATATCGATATTGCTTCTAAAAGATATATGTGGTGTACTTAAATATATCCAAAAGATGGTTGATAATTCTAGTGTTAAGACCGCTAATTAGTATCTACGCTCGTGTAGATCGCGCGTTCCACGAAAAACCTTCCACGAGGAACTTACGAATCCGATCTTCCGCGAGATTCGAGGCGTCGAGCGTGAATAAGCCCAAGGGGTATAAATTTCAGTAATACGCAGAAGCACCGCTTAATGATCCTCCATCGGCTTCGAAAAAGTATTCGTTTCGTGGAATAAATTGCTGAGCGCTTGCGTGGCCATTGGCAATCCATTGCTAGCATCGAGCAGAAATAACAATCGGAGGCTCCTGGGAATAAGCGATTATTGATATTACAACTTTTCCACGTCCCCCTTTAATCGAACTCGTGGATTCCGCGTAAGCGGACGTAAATACCAAGGGATCGCATTGAAAACAAACACCGCTGCAAGATGCGCGGTTGCGTACTTTCAAAACTGGTTTTGCAAATGGTTAATCTTCGGCGGATGGAGAAACTCAATGAGCATCGTGCATAGCTTCGCCTTCCCAACGACACCGGGAATCGCAAGGATCGAAGACGACGCTCCTACGATTTTTGCGCCGCTTTCAAGTCTACGCGTTGGAACACGTGTCATTCAAATGGAACTACTAATGTGGCACTTGCGTAAGAATAAAAATGATTCATAGCTCATCAAAGCGGCGAGTCTTGGAAAATTCGCCGTTAACGACAACTAGGATGTTCTACGTGTGTCGGTTACCAAAGTCGAACGAACTCTGTTATCCCAGAAATACTCTTGGAAATACCTCTTGCATTCCTTGATTTAAAAAAGTCTATTTTTATCTGGATTTGCTGCTTCACGTCATATAAGGGGCATACGATATCTTGTGACGCAGGGACGAATCAAATTCGTTCATCGGATCAACTTGACTCTACACGACGTTGAAGAACACATCTCATTCCCGCTGTGGGATTAATTTCTCGAATAAAAATCATCTCAAGTTAACGTCTGCGTAGCGGATGAAGCAACCTTACGGTATTTGTCATCGTTTTAGACGATGCTTTAATTGTCCGAGTGAACGTGAGGGTCTTTACTTTGACCTAACCGCTACAAACCATGAGGGTCAGATCTGTTCGTATAGGTCCCACGATACGTCGCGTCAGATCTTTGCGCCGTTAGGCCGCTCGTACTTTACTTCTCTTCGAGTACCAAATCTCAGGATAATCGTGTTATCGAGACTGGAATAAACGATACCACAAGTTCTCAGAACAGTACATCGTGAAAATGAATATCTAGATATCGCGACTTTCTTGTCTTATTCTTTATACGCGCTTGATTCCATTTGATACTATCTAAAAATAGTCGAGCTTCGAAAAATTCTATTTTACAACTCGAGTATAAGAAATCGATGCACTATCAGATTTTATACATTGAGCTAATTGTGAAAATGACAAGTATCAAGTTTAATTTTAATGTTGCACCGATGTCCAGTTCTCTTGCTTCCCCTTTGGCAAGTTACAGAAATAAGAAGTTACAGACAAGAGGCCAAACTTTGTGCGACGGATGTTGCCAAATGTTTCGATCGTCTCGAATCGTAAATAAAAAGATGCGCGATACGTCGATAGAAAACGCGAGGAATACAAACGCGTAACGAGCGATCGCGAATGAAATTTGAAAGTCGGACCTTACGCGCGTTCCCCAATTTCGAAACGGAAATCTTTTTTATCACTCGACGCTCGATGCATTTTTTTGGTTTCGAAAGTTTATAGCTTCGACGACACGTGTCATGAAAATTAGAAAGTATAGCCCTTTGCATCGAACTTCACAGTGAATGTTAAAGACAGATTGTTTTCCCTTTTCAAATTGTATATCGCTTTATGCAATATGTATATTTATGCGGACAATAATTACTGTTTTCCTTGATATTCACGATTTAATAAAAAAAACCTCTAGCTTATTCAAAAATTCATAGAATAATTCGAATCCCTCGCATTCCTTTCTGTTACAATATCCAAGACACTGTACTCCATTCTGCAGATAAATCGTTAAAACCGAATTATAAATATCCAATCAGTAATAATAAAATAAAAACCAATGTTCCAACGGTTTATATTCTAATTACGATCAACTTCACGATCATATATACAAATATACCAGATTTCATTGGACTACCACGGATTCATCATAAATCCACATCCGATGAATTCACCATCCCAAAAAAAATTAGAGCCTCACATCTGCAATATCACGATAACAGTACCAGGAAATTTCTTAGAAAAATAATAACTCCGAAGAATTCCGATTACTAATAAAGTCAATTCGGTTCCACATTGAAACACGCCAGATCATCATCGTAATTCACTCTACCGGAGCGAGTGGCGAATCTGAGTCAGCTCATTAAGTGCATGAAAACGTATCATCGTACCTCTCCTCAAACTTCTTCATACCGCAGCCCGAAGAAGCCTTACCCATCGTCGATTCTCTCGCTAAAAATTTTTCCAAAAAGACATTCGCGCAGAAGAATCTATTCGCCTAATATCAGCGCTAACTATAACGTACACTTGAACGTGCCTTCGATGGCAATACCTGCCGGCGCTACGTGACACTTTTTCGAAATTTCATCGGCTGCGATTCTCCGTGACCCAGTATGCACAAACGTCCCATTCCTTCACGTAACGCGCCTGCCTCGCACAGTCTTATCCCCCTTTCTCTCGGCTGGTGGCTCCTATAAATTGCCACGGAATGCATTGTATGAAATTCAATTAACCCAGGAGCGCGATGAGTTCTGCCGTCTGCGGATCGATTTAATCCAAGCTGGCCCGCGAGAGCGCTTCATCGAAACGATCGTAAAATATTCATTGCGCTTTACGCCCGGCCGCGGTGCAACACATTTTATCCGTTTTCGATAGCGAGCCGGCCTTTACGAGTTTCGTTGCAACGTGTTAGTCGACGAGACACCGAGTGTCGCCGATATCGTGTCGCATTATATCGTCTTACATCGACGCGTTGTGTCGTGATTTCTTCATTTCACGATTTTGAGTTTCCGACTTGAAGGAATGAGTTTTAAAAGAAGCAACTGGCCTGGATCGTTGTATCTTGAGTCTAATAATGCTGTTGTTTCGATGATTTCGTCTTCGTCATGTTTGGAAATTTCCGAAACTACGAGGGAAGAGTTACGTTGAATCGGTGATGAAATAAGCGACAAGTCTATATAAACTGTATAATACATGTGTTATGCAGTCGATAAATGAAGGGATTAGGGAAATAGTCCGAGTCCCGGGAATTTTTCAAAGCGTTCACCGGTTTTTCAGGAAAATCTCGTTTAATTGAGTGTCTCGAGATAATGGTATCGGAGTCGAAAATTATAGTCGTGCCTCGTTCCAAGCTGTCCAAGATTAATACACCGTTATTCACCGAACTGCCGTCATTATTAAACCTACGTTGGCCAAGAGAATTTTATTGTAACCGGTTCGCGCCGGACAAGGCGCATTGCGGCTTACATTCGAGTGATAAATGGTAGGCAATCGAAGGGATTACTTAAAGGCGCGTTCCCCATAGCCTGAAATAAAAGGAAAAAAAAAAAGAAAGAAAGAAAGAACCAATCCAGAGTTTATTTCCTTCGCGTGCACGACGATTGGAAAGCATCGACGCCGAGGAATAGGGCGCCGAGCCTTACTCGACCGCGAAGAGTTAATATCGCGGTAAACCGACAGATATACCCTCGTTCCGTACAAAACAATCTAGGAAAAACTAAGGCGTACAACCTGCCAATCGCGTATCTAATTTTATCGTACAATTTTGCAATATCTCGAACGTTAATAAAACAATGAACGATTCGCATCTGGCGTAAGTGGAAAATAACAGGTATCCTGCTAGGTAAATTATAGAGCACTTAAAGGAAGACGTAGGAATACGATTTACGTAGGAATGTAAAGGAAAACGGTAGGCGCATTTCTAGGCCAAGATGTCGTTCTGATGTGCCCGACGTTGGACGGCAAAAAGATCAACCCTCCGTAACGTACATTTCTTCTGCATTATAGGACAACGATGAGCAAACTGTGGCTCTCTGCGTAGCTCGTGCGCTGCTCAATACATCCTTCTTTGTCGAGTATTATCTCTGCGCAGCATTTATCACTTTCAAATTAAAAATAATATTTTTCAAGACTCCTTGACGTTGAGGAAATACATGAAAAATATCGTGCACGGCTCTGGTTATCGAGACAATTGTTCGTCCCTGTTGTAAAAGCTTGATATTCGGATACGACGAAATCGTAGAAAATTCGAAGCTGGAACGTCTCTTTAACGCATCGTCGCGGTCATACGCGAAATATTGGCCGCTGTGCAAACAAAAATTCATAAAGTCAATTTCCATCGGGCCATTAAACGCGCCAGTCGTGGCGCCAAGGAAATCGACGCCGTGCGCCAAGGACGGGATTTGTTCTTTTTTTTGCACGCCTCTCGTCTTTCCCTTTCGACTGAAAAATAAATCCAACCCGCCCTCCCTCTCCCCTCTGGCGAGATAAGACTAGCGCAGGAATATTGTTGCAACCGGATAACGGTTCGTCATCAAGGCGGCTTTAGTGGCATCACGGGTATACGTAACAGCAGGATCTCGCTTTAGCCCCCAAAAAGGTGGCTCTGCGAAATTACGAGCGATAAAACGTGACGTCGCGCGAGAGACGCCGTGATAACACGTGATTGCTCTTAAGCGTGGATCCTAAAGAAGTTTTCGTCTCTCTCTCTCTCTCTCTGCAGGTCGAGACACGCGTTTCAGGGGATGAAACGCCCTATAAATATAGAGATAGATACGTATAGCAAATGGTAACCGATACTAAATTTAAAAAATCCGAAATCACATGATATCCACCCAGAAAAATTCTAAGCTGTCTCTATACTTAATTTGGAGCAGTGCGATTAACATAACCTCCATAGAATTTGGTCTAGCGGAATTTATTGTATCTTACTATATCTCACGAAGAGCGCAATAGCGATCTTTCGTATCGATATCTCAGGAGATACACCGTACCGCGCACGATGATCCATCGCGAGGTTTTTCTCTACAATGTGCCAACAGGTACGGCGATTCATCTAAACGTCTTGCAATCCAAGAGATTCCAAACACGTTATAAACGTTACGACCTTTACCCAGAAATGCTCGAGCGTCGAGGTACAAACGCCGATTAAGTAGCACGTTGTTTCAGTAATGCAATAAAAATTCAGACGTACAGTCAATATTTGCCTTTCTGGATACGCGCTCGGGACACAAACGCAGATAACCGTGTGACTCGAAATTTTACTACGTCCCAAGCCCTGGCCGTCACTGGCGAAGGAGGAAGGGAGAAAACGGGAGAGGGACACTCGCGTCCTCTCATGCGTGCATCCTTACGAGATAAATTACATAATTAAAAATCACCGCCGTAGTCCCTCGTACGACTATTTACGAGCCAGTTGATCCGAGATAATTCATTTGGCATTTATGCTGGAAACGAAGATGTGACACGTGTTGCGCTATCGTGTTACGTACACACTTATTCATTCCACGAACGCGTTAAGTCTACTCTTACACCCCGTACGTACGGCTGCAACCAGCTCTCTGTCTTGTTTAATTTTAGATTCCAGCAATTGAGGAGTACCAGGGTCGTAGATAACGGGATGAAAAAATTAAGAAATGGGTGAATGTTGTGCGCGACGCACCGTCCGTCACGTTCTCATAATCGCCGTCGCGTTAACGTCTTTTTCTCGTCTCTCTTTCCTCGCCCGGCCTGGACTTTCATTTACATGACGCTGCACGTCTCCTAGAGTGTCGGTACTCTTCCAGATTTCTCGCTTTGTTTATCCTCTTTTCTTTGGATTGAGATATGGGGAGAATTCGATTAATAAGATCTCTCAGATTCGCGCGAGTGATACAAACGGACAGCGCGTAGTAACTTTTTGTTTCGGATATTATTGGAGTGTGAAGATAGGAGGCGGGTTATTTACGTCGGCCATGATCGTCGTGGGATGGAGGCCATTTTTTTTAAACATCCATACAAAAGCGCAGAACGACAAAGCTCTCTCTCTCTCTCTCTCTCTCACCCTTTCTGTATCTTTCTCTCTCCCTCCATCTCTTTCTCTCTCGCGCCTGCAAGCGTACGTCGTTATCGTCGGACGTTAACGCTATTACGTCCTATCTGGTACTACTTCGAGACTCGAGGATTCGTGAATGAATGTCTACACTGGCGGTTCTCTTCCATTATTACGCGATTTCAGAATAACCACGACGATCTCTGACGTAGTTGCTCGGAGAGCTGGATGGCAGACGTGGAAGTAAACTTCCAAGTGGAATAACACCGTGTCAAAGACCGCGGATGCGTACAACATATCCGCGATACCTCGCGGACATTGTCGCGTAATTAAACGTGACACGGTACCCTAAAAACGATATAATTACGATGAATGCCGGGAGCAAAAGATATCGTGCCAGGTCTCGTATATTTATCGTGAAACTTTGCCTCGTCTTCTCGATGCCTAACCCAGTCACGAAGACTCGAAGGAACTTTTAGTGGAACGGAAATTAATATCTTCCACGGTCTAAAAGTCAAACTAAAAATATACAGCAAATTCACCGGTAGTACCGATTCGAACAAGTACGAATATCCCCTGCACCTCCTTTCCATCCACACATCATTATATCTTCGTTCCATATTCATCTCCATCGTTTTATTCCCCGAAGAATACACACCGGGTACCCAGTACTCGAGTCTGCTAAGAGTAAATCACAGAAAGTACGATCTCATATTTTTCATCCTTCCTCAAACATCCACACGATAGCGCAGGTCGACTCTCGCGATCCACGAATCCTACAATCCCTTAAATCCCTAATAACCATTATCCATCCCTTTGCAATACCCACACGTCGCGAGGGTAATGACAGTAGAGGCCGCGTTGCCGTGCGCAAAACCGTGCATTAAGTACGCAAGGCCCGGCGATGTACTTACAGGAGAGCGCGTTCTAAACGCGTGTGCGAGGCAAAGTATCATATGTACGCCTTAAGCGAAGTACGTGCAATTTCTCTCTTACCTTGTTAAGAAGAGTGGGATTGTGGAGCTCGTCCAGGGATGGCCTATGGGCGGCTTGAATACTCATGATGTTCCTGTAATTATCCAACCTGGGCAAGGCCTCCCTGGTCATATGCCTGAGGGACTTTTTGGTCTCCTGCTCGCCGAGGAGACTGGCGCGGCCTTCGAGGCTATCGACTCTGTTAACGTGGAATCTCGTTCTCCTCAGAGGATTCAGCTCCACCGTCTCCGAGTCGGTGTCCCCGTTTATCCCGTTTTCGTGGGCCATTTCTCTTTCCTCGGCCTCGATCGCCGTTTCTAGCAAGGCCTGATTTATTCCCGGCTGAACCGCCGAAGGGACGATCCGATTCCTCGGGAATTTATCGATTTATCGATTTATCGAATTATCGACTCGGGCAGGGCTCCTGGACGACGCCGCTGCTGGATTCCTGTTAACATTCGATACGAGCGCTCGCGTCAATTATCGTTCTCCTGAAAAGTCGCGTGCCCCCCTTCGAGGGCACGTCGGGTACTCGTAATTGTCCGAGTTCTGGGAATATGCTAACGCGTTCCGTGCCGCGTGAAGCGTATACGAGCCACGCTGAATTTTCCAGTTAGGCTAGTTAGCGTTTTTAAGGAATGGTAAGGAAGAATGTTTTTTCTTTCGCTCGTGAAGGTTTATAAATGTATTTGTTATTCTCAGCAAATCGAACTGTATACTGATTTCGGTGAAGCGACGTTTTAAGTACAAAAGGACCACGCAGAAGTGGTCGAAACGTTGGTTTTCTGGGAGCAGAGTATAGCTCGATTTTTTGAGGAAAACAAATATATTTATTTATAATCTTCCTTGCAAATCGAAAAATTCAGAAGGAATTGTTTCTTACCAATTGTAAAAATCGTAAGAGAAACCTTAGAAGCAAATTGCAATGGCGTGGTAAGATACACTTCGCACGACTGGAATGAAATCGAAAATAAGTGCGAAGGTAACGAAAAATCGATCCGGCACGGGATATGTTAATCGATCAGCCTCATTCAGAATTGGCCCAATCGTCGCCGGCTTTAATTAAACGTTTCAGTCTATATTGGTCGATTTGTTTGCCTTTCGATAACGATCTTTTCGTTCGTGCGATCGTCGTTTCCTGCGATAGATAATGGATATTTTTGGATTACACGTGCGAGGCGGTCACGCGCTCCTCGGGCGATTATCGCTTTTGGATAAGTGATACTTGTACCTGGGGAAATTTACATCATTTCTATGAAATCATCCGTTTTATCTGTATCAAAATAAACACTTCTCACGCGACTATCGAGCTGCTATAGGAATAAATTGAAACGAACTGGAGTACGGAAAATATGCAAAACAGTGTTGACAAATTAGCGAACTTCATTTTTACAATTTATTTAGAGAATGTTACTCTATTATGCGTATAAAATTCGTCAAGTAGTGTAAGCGAAAAGTATAACGTTTTATCAATTTACAGGTATATATTATTATCTGAAATGGGTTTATCTATGTTAGTGAGTAATAAAGAAAAGGCAAACGTGAACCAAGCGCCATTAAGTCATTATCGTATAAGTTTCGTGTACGATATATTAAGGAATTACTCAAAAAGATACGTACATTATAATAATGCCTTAAATTATTTGAATAGATATATTTCTTTAAATAATTCCCTTATAATCTTTTTAAATAAATGCCGTAGTATTAGTGCATCTAAGGAGAAGAGAAAGATCGAAAAAGAAAAGATTAACATCAAACGCGAACACCACAACAATATTACCGCACATTTGATTTATTTTAGTGCACACGTTTCTCCTTTCGGGCGATATATTTTCATCCGAATGGTTTTTTACCAAACCAAACTTGCACGGTAAAAACGATTACATTTTCGAGAGACGTGGGAAGAGTCTACGATCAAGAATCGATATTGGTACCAAACTTAATCCGTTCAAGCACAAGTACCACCGAGGAACAACTTACCGTCGCAAAATCTCTTTCGACCAGATCCTTTCCTACGCACGATCGATGCCACGGGGTGCCCTTGGCTCTCGACTTACAATTAGTTAACGACCGGGCGCGTGGGCTCGCCAATTATGAAATTACCCTTGTTTACAATGCCCGTACATAATTACTGGTGCCTACTGGGAATTAATGCACGCGTTATGTAATCGTAGGAATCGGCCCAACCGCGGAATGCTACGCGCACCGAAAGATAACCGTCGACCGTGCAATAATCGCGGGCGGGGCAATTACGAGGCGACCTTTAGCCACCCGTCGACCTTTCCGGAACTAGAGCCCCGATAAACTCTCCTGGATCGTCATCGCCAGATTTTTTTTTTCGCGAGGATCGAGCGAGTATTCCCTCCGAATTCGACGACCTGCCGTGCGGATCGAGACTGCCAACGCTCGAGGCCCCGATCGACAATTTACGGATCGCTGGGAAAAACGTGGATTTCTTTCCTCTCTCTCTTTCTTTTTTATCAACCTCGAGTCGACATAGCCGCGACATTGTCACGCGTTCAGCACATCCTCCGTCTTCTCTCATTTCGAATTCTATTGTGGCCGGCTATTCTTTTATCGTCCTCGCCCGTAATTTTCGATCCCTTTTATCGGGCACCGCCGATAATCCCGCAATTAGCATCGGTATCAAGCCCAATTAGCAGCTAAGCAAACCCCGCGAGGGAATGAAATCCGAAATAGTTCGGGCTAATGAAGCGATCAAACTGTTTGCATTTCCGACGGCGCCTCTTTATTAAACGTTTCGGCGTGCCCCCGTCGGGGACGCGTATTGTATGAGCTTAAGTCCGGCGCCCGCGAGGCGGCCGCGAACAGATCGCGTATGACGCCTGAGACATGACGGACGGGCATCGTAGTTTTCCGCGGAAGGGGAATCGAGCCTGGGAGGAAGAAAGTTCTCTCCTTGGATACTTTTTCGGCACCAAGCGCTAGTAGTATTTCGCTTGGGGGTGTAGGTACAGTGTGCGCTTTATGGACACCAAATAAATTTCTCGTCATCGGATCGACACCCCCTCGAAAGTGATTTACCCTTTATCAGAATCACGATGATATATTAGGTACACAACGGACGAGGCTAAATCAAGGTTATGACAGCAGAGCGCGCGCTGTAGGAGCACCGGCCTAAGACCTACTGTTTAATCTAATAATGCTTGAGTAAGTTTCTTTGTTAAGAATGCAATAAAATAGTTGTTTCGTTTGAACGTTTGAAATACCCGTGATGTGTTAAGTTTTATGCGGGAGGCACTATTACTGATTGAAGTATGTTCGTAGGATGTGTATATCATGTATGTAGTGTGTTTGAACTGAAACTGAAGAGAGACGTGAGCTATGTATGATTAATCATAAGGTGAGTGTTTTTAGGTTAATGTGGATTTCGAATCTGCGCAGCTTTGGTATATATATCATGTGGAAAAAGCCATCGGTGATGAGTGGCGTTCAAATTCGAATCTCCCGTATGGAAGCCCGAGTCCCTGTCCGCTACAACGCCGTTGCTCTAAGAAGAAAGTTGTCCTGACGGATCGAGGCGAGAAATCGTTTTATCGATTGTTCGAAGCTTTCGCGAAGGTGAATGCTTCATCGTTAATCTTTTTGGTGACGCAATGTGACATGAAGCAACGTGAAATCAAGATTATACAAAGGACTAAGATGGACAAATAAAATTGGTTCGTGAAATTTGTTTGCTGGAAATATGTATATAGTGTGTTAGATTAGATATACAAGTCTTGTACGAAACATCCTTTATATAGAAAATTTGTATCGTTACTACAGCAATACCGCCCGTTCAGATAAACGTGATACAAAAGATATAATTAATTATTACTTAATGTGCGTATACCCGATACAGAGCACTTTGCCTTAGGCTGTTATCAGGCGGAAAACGTAAACGAATGGAAATAAATATTATGACAGAGTAAATCGGCGGGTAATTACGTATTAAAATGAATGTGTACCATAGCGCAATAAAGAGTAATTATATTATGCCATTTAACAGAAAATGTCAAATAAACTGAGGAGACTGGATATATCGGATAACCGGTTATCCGATAACCGGCGAAACGTTTCGTTGTACACGCGAAAAAGCGGATACGCGTATTTCTCCAGACATCTGACGAATTATCGTTGATTCGGGACTTCCCATAAAGCTGGCTATATATTTACGTCCGTCACATGTCTAATTTCTGGGATTTTCGAGAATGCCAGCGTCGGTCAGACGAAGGTTCTTAATTACGAGTCAATCAATACTCCGAGAAGCAAATGTATCTTTGACAGACAGTTATAAACCGTTAATAATTAATTCTGCATAAATTTCTATAAACCAACCTTAATTCCCGATTCAAAGATCATCATCAATGAAAAGATTAGGCATTACTTGAGAAGTGATTCATCGCTAATACCCAACTTTTTTCTTTCCCTTTAATAACATAATATTACCGAGGAGTGATATTAAAGTATTTTCAGGGTAATGAATCTTAAAAAAGCGTGTTATACTAGCTACGATAATGCGGTGGAAAGAAGCTTGTGTTTCCATGAAGAAAATTCGAGATTCGAAACCCGACCATCAAATCTGGATCATTTTCCGCCATCTGGATGATACACACTCCACCTTAAAATTATATCATTTAATAGTAGATCAACTGACCTTAGTGGTGAATGTTAAAAATTTAAATGGCAGAAAATCGAAAGCAGTCGTTTATAGTGATTTAAATGTCAGGCTAAAACTCTCATCGAGAATCAAGGATACAATCGCGGATACAAAGGGAGGTTAATGTCGCGGATTGCCTCAGCGCGAGTTTTTACGGAAACGCGCGTGTCCGACATGTTTGACGATGCGTCAAAAGGAGAGGCGAACGATCGTCGAAAAATGCAAATGGAGTAGGTTGGAAAAACGGCATTTTGACACGGCGTAAAGAAAGACACGGCGCTTCCACGTCCGCAGGAGGAATGCCCGTCTCTCTCCTTCAAACGATATCCATTACCTTAAGTACCGGCTAAACGATCGCACTTGCGTAACGACGCGTTCAAAAAAGCCGGCCTGTCGATCCGCGACCGGTTACGCAAACAATGCGTGAACTCCCACCGTGTTTCTATCTTACGCTCGATTTTTTTTTCTCCCTCTTTCCAACAGCCGTCACGGTTTTTCCATTAAACAAAGCCGACAGCCGGGCATCCCATTAACCGAGCTCGGTGACCGAAAATAGACCATGAAATTCACGATATCAAGCGGAGATACTTTGGTGGGAAGATGAACAGTACGTGTACATATATATAATCAGTATATAAATATACACACATACCTATATATTGGAAGGTAAAGCACAAATTTTCTATCCTAATATACGTATGCGTGCGTGCGTGCGGGCGTGCGTGTATGTACGTATTTATGTATGTATGCACATGTATATACGTCCATCGAGAGAGAAAATTCGGGCTTTTCCCATGGTGTCGCGGCGATCAAAAAACCATTGGCAAGCGGCTGGCAACGATACACGATACCGCCGCCGTGGGCGCCGGCCTTTGTCGGATAAATACGAATCTTTCGTAGTGTTCTACGCGATCTACAGCCGGCGGCAACTAGCCGGCATACACGATGCCGGCAAAAGCTCGGTATCGGGCCCAATAAAATGATAAAACAACCAAAACTCGTCCTTCACTTTCTTTCTCAAGCAAAAGCGTCCTCGACTGGCAGAGGAGTTCTTTGTCAGGTATTCGATTCCCCCATAACCTCTCGCCATGAATATTCACCGTCAGTGCTGCTCACATCTGTCGCAGGGTATCCGCGGTCTCTAACCTTCCTGCCTTTTCGAAACCATAACCGACAGCATCTCGATTATACGTGAAACCCCTTTTTCTTTCCTCTCGCTGCTATTTTTTCTCGCTCTTCCCCCTTTCTCTCTCTTTCTCTCTTTCTTTCTCTCTCTCTCTCTCTCTCTCCCTCTCTTTCTCTCTCCTTTCACTTGAACCCGGCACACGGTCCTTCCAAAACTGCACACACTTACTGCATTCGCGAGCACGTGCGGCTGCTCATGTCATACGTACTCGTGCGTCGGGCTGCGATTCCAGAGACTCGGCACTCCTCGGCACGTCCGACCGTCACAAAATCCCGATTCCTACTGGCGGACCGTTGCACAATTCCTCTTACTTACGTACGTGTTCGTCGACGCACACGCGAGAGAGCGACGCATACACATGCACGCTCACACCACCGTAACATACTTTTGCACGCCGTCACCACGAGCGTGTGTACGTATTCGTCCGTGCACTCTCACGATGCCGGTCCAATACGTTCAAACGTGGCGCTCACGCACTCGATCCCATGCAGTGCTGTACGCCACGGTCATGTACCCCGAAGAAGACCACCCAAACGGGATTGGTACGCGTTGTCGACGTGTGTCATCCTGGTTTCCTTTTCTTTCTGCTTTCCGACTTTGATTCGCTGCCTACAGCCGATAAGGATATTTGATCCAAGGCCTATCGTTCGAATGGAAAAGCGTCCATGGTGTGCGCGTATCGTTGTATATCGATGGTCGAATCTCGTTTATGCAGTTTTGACTTTTTGTAACGATTCCTAAGGGTGTTGTACCGTAACATGCGTTACTCTAAAGTGAATTTAGAGTCGTCGAAGCCACGATATATATGTGTCGCGTGGAAAATTTATTAGAGAAAATTAAGTCGAGAAATGGTATTCGAACTTTCTTAGGAAAAATCGGTCAGTTGCGACTGCGACATAATTCCGTCCGTCCTTCGATCGAATCCTTTTACGCAGCCAAATCTAATATTAGACAGTATGAGCTGTCAGTTGAGCTTTCGATAATATGCGTAGGTTACTAGAACGTCGATCGTTTTTTTCATTAAATTTTTTTGGCGCGAAGAATTCCAATATCGGCCTAACGCAATCTGTCGATCGGCCGTTCAAGAAATTGGCAGTAACATTCGATGCGGTAAGACCCATAAAATACCAACGTTTTTTGCCAAAAGATTCATTGTGAAAATATAAAATAGATCGCGGTCTTTTGAATTTTTATTGGAATAGATTCCAATGTGAAATGTCATAGAATCGAATATGACTATTTCATCGTTTTAAAAATGCAGGATGTATATAATGCTTTTAAATCGTCATACAAACGTACGAACTACTCAATGCGCCATATTTTGTTCAATATACGATATATAACACGATAAAACCATTTGACGTTAGTTTAACAATTATCTTGTCGGCCGTCTCATGGTTTTTAATATTTCCTTATATTGCCGTAGGTATGGATGAAAAAGTACCATGTACGATTATACGTAAATAATTTGCCGTATGTGCAAAATAAATCCATTGTATTCAAGAGTTTTTCGTTTATCGTTGCGAGACTCTCAGCGCGTACCATTTACATATACATAACGTATCTACATATATTGAATAAATGCAGCTGTAAAGGATGAGCTAACCATCGTTGTTAAGACTGATAGCGAAGTGCAAAAATGTAAATTTCCACTTCGTATGCCATTCCGGGTATAATCTGTACGTCACTGTCAGCACATGTACGTGACGCGTCCATTCGAAGTATTAATGGGCATTAAGGTGTGTCAGCACCGGTATTCGAGTGGCTCCACATGGTTTACACGTGGTACCGCTCGGTATTCGCAAAAATGCTCACGACATTATTTTTACACTCCTGTGCGTTAAACATGCGCATATTTTATGCACTGCTCTTGGTTCGCACCGCCACTGCGTGGGCGGTGATACAAACGATCTGTCCGCATAAAAATGTTTATAGGTCCGTTAGAATGTATGCACTAGATATGCACGTTTAACGTTTCAACGCATCAACGGTGCATCGTGCAATTTACGTTTTTTTTTCCTGCAATCACACGTTATAAATTAGTTTTTACGATAACGACTTCCTACCGGTTAGAATAGTAGTGAAACGTGTAGCTTGAGTATGCGCACAATGCACGGAACAATGTTTTGTATTTTACTTCTTGTTCCATTAAAATAAGGTATGAAAACGAGTATTGCGCAATTTTATTTTGGACTTTACCGTACCATCCTTCGCTATTAGCGAATAAATTTGTAGATGGATCTATTTGGCAATTGGAAGAATATATTCCTGTGTCGAGTAATCAAATGCTCAGGAAAGACTAGTTGTCGGCCGACGACCATGAATCGTTCTCGATGAAATTGACTTTTTATATGAGTTTGCGTAGCCTTGGCCAAGATTTCGCTACTTGGAATTAGCCGAGGCCCAACCAAAAATTCTAATCTAATGTCAGGTGTACCTGTGATGAAATCGGGGATATTATAATCTTTATATGGACTTTCACTTTACGACTCTTTCAAGCACCGCCGAACAACATGTAACGTCTCGTGCTCGTATGCAGATCTGTTGATCTATAAGCAGGGGCATAAAAGGTCAACTTAAACCTCTCGGCTGAGAACCGATTCTGAAAAGGATTAGATCTGTACTTATCGTTAAGTAGGAGTATCTTTCCGTGTTTAATTGATTACTCATTTCGTCTTTCCTACCTTATCAATGTCTATTTTTAAACACGATATCTATATACCATGCTTTTATAAGAATCGATCGATTTTGATGTAATTTATGGTGATTAACTCATTCTTCTATCGATCAATTTTAAGCGGGAAAAAATATTCTATAAGCAACTCTTAAAGATAAAACGGTATATTTATATACAATGAGTAACAAGACACTGTATATCGGCGCATAAATTCTCCCCTGTGAATGTTCACATAATGTGGATTAGAGATCGTAATTTATTATTAATTCAAGTAGGAGGTTCCTTTTACATATGCCTTTACATGACACAATCTCGCTATATCTCACACTTATGTTCAAGAAAATATTCGATAACTACCTTCTCCACCAAGTATTTTTTCACCACTAAAATTTAAATGATCCTTTATAATCAGGTTATGACCAAAATCACATTGCACATTGTCATCACTTGCGACATTTAGTTATCGATAAACCCAATGAAGACCAGTTCTATTGCCGCGTGAACGTCGCCGTTCGTGAATTCCAGGGCTTGAATATTGACAATGTCGTCCTGG
The DNA here is from genome assembly GCA_038496175.1 of Ampulex compressa. Lineage (NCBI taxonomy): Eukaryota > Metazoa > Arthropoda > Insecta > Hymenoptera > Ampulicidae > Ampulex > Ampulex compressa. The sequence continues at coordinate 117,041 of JBCFXI010000344.1, read as the reverse complement.
AGTCCCATTTCGTGCATCTGAGCTAGCTGCCTTTGGAGGTCTGTAAATTGGGGCAAGACTGGTGACAGTATTGGTGGTAAGGTAGGTGCGACAACAGGTGGCGGTGCTGTGGCGAAGGCCTGCTGCATTGCCTGGGAGAACATCTCAGTGGTGATGACACCCGAATTGCCACCACTAGCTGACGTAGTTGAGGGCGAGTTGGAATGCACGAAATTCCTCGCACGTGCACGTGAAAGAGCAGCTGCCAGTTGGGCAGTGGTGATCGTCGAATTTGGGGGATTACCGGAAGCGACGTTTACTGGTTGGGCTGAATCTGAGGACTGCGACGAGTCACCTGCCATTTCTTCATCGTCACTTAGGTTGTCCAGGCTGTAAGAGTATGCTGTCGCTTGGGGATTTGATGTGGATGTGCTGGAGCCAGCAGTGGCGCTATTGTGCGCCTCCTCATGTACTACAGCGGCTATGTTCTGGGCAGCTTCCACCAAAACCGGATGTAACTCTGCTATTCTGCTTAGACAAGAATGCTGGATGTTAACATAGATTTTTACAAGGTAGATAGTGAATCCGAATTTGTGATGTTGGAGACCCAGAGAGAGAGAAATAGACCTTAGAAATGAAATTTGATATGATAAAAAAAAGGCAATCGAGTAATGACAACGAAAATAATTGGTATTACCTGCGGACAGTATCTACGTCAGTGAAATGGGCCATTAAATGGGGGTCCTGTAACATCGCGATTGCTACAGAGTCTTCGTGCAATCCTGGAGAAGATAGTATAATATTGTCTATGACTTCTGGTCTCTTGCTTAAGCGCTGAAATGTGAATGAACCGTTTAATAAATAAACCTTCCACAGTAAATACTATACCTTGTTGATATTGGTTTATCCAAGTATATTATAGTAATATAAATGATACTTACGTGTAACGCACTGCGGAATGCTGGATTCTCATTGAATGATTTAAAAGCAGAAGCCAATTGCAATATGCTATCTTCTGATATGTGTTTAAATGGTACTGGAATTTCTGGTATTTTCTTCTTTAAGACATGTACCATCGCTCCGTTCTTTAATCCATAAGATTCCAACGACGAGTCATCTTCCAGAATACATCCACAATATACAAGTTCTAACAATGATGAAAAAATTTATATTAATAGTATATAGTATTTATTTTATCAGTTACAATATCAATGTACAAGCAATCGTTTTTATAATTTTTATAATTACCTGTTTTTTGTTGCCCAAGCTGAGCAATATATGTTATACAAACTTAGCTTGTAATCATATTGCTATCGGTCATTCAACTAATTTTGTATACAATGTTTAACGTAACAAATTTAAGAATAATAATAACATTATATTTGTGTTACCTTTTTATAATTTTTTTTATTGTCGGGTTACGATATGAAACAATCATATCTCACTAAAGAGCTGGTCAGTATATATATTTATGGACTAATATCGCAAAACGTATATATGTAAAAACTGAATGTCATCTTACCAAAGGAGTCTTTTGACAGGTTAGCTCTCTCAGCTGTTTCGCATCTCAATTTCTCAACTTTGGTTTTAAAGTTAACATCGTTCAGCTTAATCGTCGTCAATGTTTGAGGATTCAAACGTATACCCAAAACTAATTCCGACCCCATGATAATTATTTCTGCACACAAGCGTACACTGGATTTGAACGACGCTATTGTCCCACCTGTTTTCGCCTCTCATTCATTGTGTTCGACCAACGTGAACGGTACACTTGCTGTTAGAAAAAACATTACTTTCGAAAAAGATCAGCATACCTCAAATATTTCTCGCTATGCTCATTAAACGATATGAAAGTATAACAAAACACATACTATAACGTAAAAGCAGCGTTTTATAAACATTTGCCATTACAATGAATGATAGCAAATACAAAAGTCATACGATGCATTATGGCGAATACAGATTTATCTTACAGTATGAATGAAATTGAATAAAATAAAACGTGTTTTATTATTCGAGTGTATATTTAATATGATATCGAGTATTATATTTAATAACGATATAGTGACGATAAATAATACGTGCCAATATCTAAAATGTATAATATGACTGAATGCATCGTTTATAACAATTTATTTTTGTATAATTAGTTATTCGATATTATTACTAAGTATAATACAGCCTACTGTATACTTGAAATTTATTAGAAAGCTGATTATAAAAATATAATTTGGAATATGAGTTTTGAAGAAACCCATCGAACGATGTCTCGATTCGCGTTTATTTTCAATACATCGATATATATAAACAGCGCCTAATGTAACGCCGTGCACTTTTGCGAGTAAGTTTAATATGACCGAGAGAATTCGTAACAGCTGACAGTAAGATAGTCTCGCTATAATGTTGCACGTTATACAGGTTTGATATCGAATAAAAAAGAAACAGAGATGCAAGACATTTGTGAGAATATTCGCACGGCGATTGAACATGGACGTACAGACATAATTAGATCCATTTTAGATGCCTGTACGTATGTATGAATTATAACAATGAGTAAATCATTTTTTAGCCAAACTTTCGAAAAAGTATACACGCGAAAAAGATGCAATGTGAATATTTATACGAGGAAAGAAAAACTATGCATTTACGACGATTCAAGTGCCATTTTATTCCGTACATCAATTCGTTGCAATCCGTGGATCATAGTTTGGGAGTTGTTTTCTTATTTACACAGTTTTCGTTTGTACGATAGGTGACAACGGTGGCACGGCGGAAGGCCTAACGAAAGAGAAAATATTGAATCAGCCGCTATTGGAGGAAGGAACATTCCTGTCGTACGCCGCCAAGGTAGATACATGCTTATACTTTTACTGTTATTTTTTTATTTCTGTATATTGTTGTAATCACAAGGAGAATTAGAAACTTTATTCGCCGAAATGCCATGCGTAGGCTAATCAACCAGATATTGTACGAACATTATTAAGTTGCGGGGCAGATCCAACAGTTCAAAATGCAAACCTGCTTACTGCTGTAGATGCTGCATCGAGCGATGTAGTCAGACACATTTTCATTGAGGAACTGTTAAGAGCGACGGCTGCTTCGGAGTATGTAACGGTTTAGTTGTTTAAGTTGGAAAAAAATGTGTAAATAGTTGTTTCATGCTGTATTGTGAACATTAATCATTTTCAGAATAGAAAGAGTAACACAATTAATAAATGCAGGCGTAAATGTGAACTCGTGGGATTCTCAAGGTAGTAAAAATACCCCGTTACATTGGGCAGCTTGTTATGGAAATAAGGATGTCGTTGCGTGTCTCATTGGTATACCTAATACAAATATTAACTTCATGTCTTATGTAGATCTGATTCGATATGCAAGATACGTTTGTCTCTGCAGATCAAGGGGCTGATGTAAATGCTGAGAATGGTTGCGGCGCTACGCCACTGCACGATGCAGCAAATCGTGGAGATGCTGCAATATGTCGAGAATTGTTACAGGCTGGTGCAGATCCTCTCATACGTGCCGTTAAAGGGTGAGCAGTTGTTATTCACTCTTTATCGTGCATCTTAAGAATTATATAGCTGGTATACTTTAAAAAAAAAAAGAATTTCCTTAGGACCTTTGCGGGTAAAACACCATGTGAACTCTGCTGTGGAAAGCAATCTCTACAAGGTTAGACTTAACAAAGATTTGTGTCAAATCTTTTTATATCGAGTGAAACCAAAGCCATGCATAGCCTAACGATTTCATTTACAGAACCAAATTTCTGTCAGAAAAGTATTTCAAGCAATATGAGCCAACTTTCGATAGAATCTAATAAATCATCAGATCCAGTCTACGACTTGCCCTTACGTGAATCGAGAAAAGACAGTCTAACGAAAAGTGTAACAGACAAAGAAGGAATATATAGTTTACTCTGGCCTCATCCAAAAACCATTCTTGAATTAAAGAATACATGTGCACCATTTATCGCCAGGAAAGAAATATTTATATCTATAGTACAAGTAAGTTGTGTATTATTTAAATTATGGTTGATAACTATTTCTAGTTAATATTAATCTTTCTCTTATTGTTTCACAATTTAGGGAAGTGAATCCGTACACGGAATATTGGATGTTTGGGAAATTAGTAGAACACATTTATTGGAACTTGGCCACGATGTGAAAATTGGTGAAGTGCAGCCAAGCTCTGGAAAATTGCTTAATGATAACAGAATAGAATGTATAGTAAATAAGAGTCTCTTTAACACACCCGACAGCTACCAACTGCATATATCGCAAAGCTCTATCAAGATCGGTGCTGGCAGTTTAGCTGGACTACATTATGCTGTTTGCACGTTTGTACAAATTCTAAGATTACACAAAACCAAGAACAGAGCAGAAGCGTGCGAACTTGAGCCCGTTTTTATAAAGGATGAACCTAGGTTCATACACAGGGGCATATTATTAGATATTTCGCCCAGAGGACGCATACCTACTTTGGAATATTTGCTACACACAATCGAGTTATGGTCCTCCTTCAAAATATCCCACCTGCATTTATATTCTAGACTAACACCAAACTGTGATTGGCAACTTTGTTATTCTAAATCCGAAATGGTCACTTTAGACCGTTATTGCAAGTATGAATAACATCATATTTACATATCTCACCTATTTTAGAAAAATTAAATCTACATTCCCTTTCGTTATTTCAGAGATCGCCATTTAGACTTAGTACCTACTTTAGACGTTGATTCTAATGTAGGTCAACATCATCTTGCACAAATGTGGCCTATATTTCAAGAATTGCTCGCAGTGTTTCCAAGCTTAAGTTATGTTCATGTTGGACCGAGGTTGGCTAGTTTACTGGTACAACCTGATAGTTTCGATCTAAACCTATCGGTTAATGAGACTATAGAAACAGATATGTCAGAAATATTTAAATCATATTCCTGTCTTCAAGAACTGTGGCATATATTAAACTTGAGCCCAAGTACAACATTACTACTTTGTTCCAATGGATTGCATTCCAAACCAGAATTTCACAACATACCCAGCAATATTATTCTCGTGGAATATGGATTTCAGGTAATGTTTCATACCGATGAGCAATCTTGCTAAATAAAAAGTAAATAAATATTCAAAAACTAAGGTGCATTTACTTTTATAGGCTGATTACGATTTTTCCGAGTGGACCGAAGCATTTAGAATAGCCAGTGGCAATGTCTTGCCAAGCTCTGGTACAGCTAGTTATAATAGCCTAGCAGGATGTCCAGCGTCGACCTTTGCCAATACAAAAAATGCGATAAAAGCTTCCCTGGAACAAGATTCTATAGGTATCGTTGTAGCACATTGGTCCGGCAGTCATCATCTCACACCGCACCCATTTGCATGGATCGGATATCTAATAGCAGCAGGCTTAGCGTGGAACCCATCCACTGAGATAGAGATAGGAGTCGATGATAATTACGATATGTCAGAGCAATTCAGCACCTCAAGGTGGTAATGATGTTAATTTCCTTCGGTACATCCAAGGTGCCTAAAGCATACACGTAGTAACTGTTTTTTGTTCTATAGGCACAAATGCATAACAAAGCTTCTGGACATTCACGTTTTCCAAGATTCAGAATATAGATTTGGAAGTGCAATATTAGAATTGGGCCGCCTGGATACGCTGGTGCTGACACTAAGTAAGAATCAAGCAGCAAAGGATTTGCAACAAATTCCTGATAATCGTGGATCAACGTTGTACAGATTATTAACCGACCCAGATAACGTGAATTTAGAGTATCTCTCGACCGATCTATTTGCGGTAAGCTTCAACACTTATATACGTATTTATTGCGAATTATTTGAAAGTACGTAATTGTTAATGTACTCTTTCATGTAATTAACAGAAACTAACAAAGCAAATCAAACGTATTTCGCACTCTTTGTACGAAGCAAATCTGTCCTCGAAGTTTGCATCCATGGAAATACAAGAACTTCAGTTGGCTGCGGATTTGATGCTGACAGCATGTAAAATTGGCAGAACATTGATCGGCGTTGGAGTCAATCCTAATAGTAACATGGGTCTTGCGGTGATTAATTTAGGTGTCTGCAATCTGCCCCCTACGTTTAGAACGGATATAGCTAATAAAATGTTAGCACATATTGAGCAATATAAAGGCTCGTGGTTACAAAGACATTTACCGCAGGGTCTCCAGAGCTCCTTGCTAGTCTTAACTAGCGCTTTACATAGATTTGTGCCAGAAACATAACTATTTAATGTCTTCAAAAACGCAAGATTTTTTATGTTTGTATACGAAAAACGTCGGTTTACAAAAGTTCCTGCTATGAAAGACTGCAGCAGGTACATGCTATGTTGCAAGTGATTACAAACGAAGCTTTTAATTGTTCTCCTAATTTATGCAATCATGAAGCGCATTTGCCAACTGTTACATAAGTCTCTGTTTTTATATATTCTAATACATGCTCCAAGTACTCTTATTACTCGAGCATACTCGACCCTATTGAGTTACATCTGTGAAGCCTAGATTAGGAGAACAATGTCAAGTATTATCTACGCAGTATAAGGTGAATATTTATGCCAATCTCCAATGCGGAAAATGAAAATTAATTATAGCAACCTTTTTTGTTAAATACAAATGTATTTAATATTAAACACATGCCTTTTATCATTTATATAAATGGTAATTCTGAAATGCACAACCGGTAGAATTGGCATTGAATAATTATGTACAAAAATATTTTAGTACCGAAGACTTATAAAGCAATATGATTGATGTACTGATACATGTAAGCCTTATATATACAAGAATATCTACATAAACTTTATAAGGAGAAAGACTTCAAGAACAAATTACATAAATCAATCATATTATTTTAATGACAAAGTAAAATACCTACATAAATATTTCGCTTCAATTCCATAAGCATTATCTTACATAATAAATTTTAACAGAATAATTCTTAGTCTCAGAGTAAAGTGTTTTTCTGAAAATGAGTATTAAGTTACACTGTATTACCAAAATATATGCATAATAAAATTCAATAAAATTAATAATACAGCTGTCAATAAATCAACAATCCAACTGTTATAATAATCAATTTTATAACACTAATACTCTTGAAAAGTAAAAACAATTTTCGTAGATTTAAACAAAGTTGCTTGTTTCTCTATTTTCAGCATTATATGCCATATTCGACGAGAAATAGCTAAACACTTTGAAATAACCATAGAAAAATATATCTGCTTCAGTGAGTACGATTCACTGTCGAATCAGAGTCACTTATCAAGTTATTTCTATTACGATCATTCCATCCACCCATTTCTAAATCCTGCTCCCGTAACATCTCATTTTCAAGGGCCTGCAGCCTGTAAAACTCGTTAATCTCAAATTGGTATTTAGGAGATGTTATTCCAAAGAAACTCGCCAAACATTCGCCTACATAATCACAACCGTCCAACATTTTTGTACTGAACCGTAACGTCTGATGCCAAGCCCATGGTAGCCAATCGAGAGATTTCTGTAAAATGGATAAAAATTCCAAGTTTTTCAATATTGGATTTAAACCATGTATAATACATTGACGCTAATGTAAATCAAATAATTTTTTTACTAAATCGATTAACACGACAGGACAGAAACCAAAGAAAATTGATAAAGTGAAGTTTTAAATTGCATATTTAAATTACATTATGGCAACAATATACAACATGAAAAAAATTCATCGGTTTCCGAAGAAAATCACTTATTAGTTATCGGCCATCAAAACTTGTCATTGAGTACTATAAAACTCAATAATTAAGGAAATATATTTGAATTACAAAAAGTTATAAAGTGTATGTTATGTGTATGTGTGTGTGATAGTAAAAGTCCAAAAAGTTAAAAAAATTCAGTTCATCCTTTTGTCCTGCGAATGGCTCAAATCCTGATACATAAATCTCATATCAATAACAATACGCCTCAAAACTCACGACATCCAACTGAGTGACCGCTCTCATTTCTTTTGGCGCATCCACCTCGTCATCCGATGAGTACTCTTCCAAAGTACCGTCGGAGAATTGCAACACGCGCTTAGGATTCCTTCGCGACTTCGTGTCGGACTAAAATTCAACCACTTTTCAACCATTCTCTATCGACGTCGAATCGCTATCGGTAAACAATCCGGTGGTTTTTTTTCAAACCAATATGTACTTGCGTGTCGCTATCCGTACTTTCCCTCAGAACGACGTGGTCTACGTCGCAAGTCTCGTTCTCCTGGATGGGCATTGTCGAAGATGCATGAGTTACTTATATTCAGAGCAACAAAAAACTGACGCACATGCTGACGAAACATCGAGCATATCGAAGCGAGTGCAATAACGTAGACAGAGGCATGAGTCATGCAAAATTAGAACCTTATGTCGTGAGCTACTGATGAATATTTAATTGTTGTCTTAGGGTCCCTAGGGACGGCACACGATGTGCATTACCCCCCAAATTGTGAAATAGCATAAAACTGCTTACAAATGTTTTGTATCTTTTTTTAAAATGATTTTGTTAGAAATACGTAGTTCCCTATTCAGGTTGGAAAAATAATAAGAAAACTAGATATTCAGTCTTTTATGTTTTATTTTACTTACGCTAGATGTTCTTTAGAAATTACTCCAATCTTTCGTATTTTTTCATCCTCGTTTTACTTGTATCTTAGATAACGTGATATGTTGTTGGTATAGATTGTTTCTTATATACAGGAAAACCGGATACAGACAGGATAAAACTCACAGTGAATTATTTTGATAAAACGCGTTATCATGCAATAGGCATACTTTCTATTTCATTTTGCGATAAATGAGTTCATAGAAAACTTGTCTCACGTACCGGATTATACGCCGTGTTTCCTTGGATACAGTTACGATTAATCGCTAATTTCTTATCGATATCCAACCTGATTTTTCATTGATAATAATCATCATGGTCTCGCGCTCATTGGCTTTCGTACAATGTTAAGGTTAAGTAACTGAAAAAGTAGATGTAAACCTACGTGTACATAGATTTGTGTGAAATAAGTAAAGAAATATTTTCAATTATTAAAATAACGAAACTCTGCAAATTAGCGAGTAATATTAGGATTAACTCTAAAACGAGTCTTGTAAACGACGATGCTCTATCGAAGAAAGTATTGAATAGTTCTTCACTACATAAGCAAAAAGGCGAAAATTATATACAATATGCGAATAACAATATTTCTAAGGACAATGTATTCTCGCTATATTTGCTTCTCTATTTTGAAAATCTGTGAAAGCATGGATACGTTCAAATCACACATCACACTTTTTCTACAACCACACATATAATCTAAGGATGGATTATGAAAAGATTCGTTCACAATTGAGCAATCGAAATAAACTTTAATTCTTAAAGGACGGTGAATCGGAGTATCGCCCTTCTGAATCCTCCGCCACGTGTCACGTGTCGCGTGCCGGCTTGAATTCGCGTGCTTTATTGGTCTCAAAAAAAGCTACGTGTGTACGAGCATCTGTGTATTCCGTCATGGTGTAAAACAGTATACGTTGACAAAAGCGTAGCGGAATACTTTGAGCGCCCGATGCCGCGACGGGCGCAAAAGAACTTGTAATATCTATTTCAACGAAGTGCTGTTGACGAGAAGCGTGCAAAGATGTTGGTCTTGTTCGAGACTCCGGCGGGATACGCAATCTTTAAGGTACATCAATCGTACTTTTAAGTATTGATCGAATCTAACCTATATCGAGTTGCACGTGTTCGCGCGTACACGGACGTATATTTTTGAATGAATGACACATTGTTCGGATTGAAAAGCGAATGACAAAGCGATGACGATGCTCGATAAATGCCTTTACTTACAAAGTATTTTCTATTGCAGCTGCTCGATGAAAATAAACTAACGCAGACGGATAACCTCTTCCATGATTTTGAAACACCTGAGACTGCTAGTAAGATGTAAGTTTGTGTTTGTTTGGTCGTAAAATGCATTTGAATAGTCTCACATGCGGACTTACGGATTTGTTTATTATTTGAGATCATAGCGAATCGAAGGATTTAAATTGGTTTGGCAAATAATTTAAAATGATGCTACATGAAAAAATTTAAAGTTGCCGTTGCAATATGTTATGCATAATAAAATAGGCCTAAGGAACTAAGAATTGTTTCATTTAATATATATTTCACCTTCTTTGTTCAGATATAGAAAACTTGTTACTGTATATCAATGTAAAGTTGTTCATTAAACTACTGTTTTTCAGAGTAAAATTAAAGCATTTTGAAAAGTTTGCGGATACGACTGAAGCTCTCGCAGCAACAACTGCAGCGGTCGAAGGAAAACTCTCTAAATCGTTAAAGAAAACTCTAAAGAAACACTGCGTTGAGCTTCAAGAGCAATTGGCTGTGGCTGATGCAAAACTGGGAAATGCAATTAAAGACAAGTTAAGTTTATCGTGCGTCAGTAATACAGCAGTACAGGAATTGATGCGATGTATTCGAAGTCAAATGGATGGCCTGCTGGCTGGACTCCCAAAGAAAGAAATGACAGCGATGGCATTAGGTCTAGCGCACAGTCTCTCCAGATACAAACTCAAATTTTCTCCTGACAAGATCGATACAATGATCATACAAGCTGTTTGTCTGTTAGATGATCTGGACAAAGAACTCAATAATTATGTAATGCGTTGTCGTGAATGGTATGGTTGGCATTTTCCGGAACTTGGAAAAATTATCACGGACAACATCGCCTTTGTGAAGACCGTGAAGATTATTGGAACGAGAGAGAATACTGTAAACTCTGATTTGTCAGATATATTAGCAGAGGATATAGAAGAGAAAGTTAAGGAAGCTGCCGAGATATCTATGGGTACAGAAATCTCAGAAGACGACATACTAAACATACAACACCTGTGCGATCAGGTGATAGAAATCTCTCAGTACAGAACGCAATTGTATGAGTATCTGAAAGCCAGAATGATGGCAATGGCACCAAATTTAACCGTTCTTGTTGGTGAGTTGGTTGGAGCTCGATTAATATCCCATGCAGGTTCCTTGATAAACCTAGCGAAACACCCTGCTTCTACGGTGCAAATCCTGGGTGCCGAGAAGGCACTCTTCAGAGCATTGAAAACTAAGAAGGATACGCCTAAGTACGGTTTGATATACCATGCACAGCTGGTCGGTCAGTCGTCAACTAAAAATAAAGGAAAAATGTCGAGGATGTTGGCTGCAAAAGCATCACTATGTACCAGAGTGGATGCATTGGGAGAAGACGGCAACTTCGATCTTGGGGCTGAACATAAAACCAAATTAGAGGCTCGCCTGAGATTATTAGAAGAAGGAAATCTGCGAAGAATTAGTGGAAGTGGGAAGGCAAAGGCGAAGTTCGAAAAGTACCACAGTAAGAGCGAATACATGCAATATTCCGCGGCAGCAGATACGACACTTCCAAGCTCAAAGAGGAGACACTCAGAAATCGATGATAAGAAGCCATTAATCGAAGAGATCGATTCGAAGCCAAGCGAGGAAGTGCCGAAGAAGAAGAAGAAGAAGCAGGCAGTGGAAGAGACGGAAGTTAAGATGGAAACAGAAGAAGTGCAAGTTCAAGCCGAAACTGAGACCGAGGCAGTACCAAAAAAGAAAAAGAAGAAGCTGAAGCAAGAACCAACAGAGGAACAGGAAACCTCAGTTGTACAGACTGAGGACACAGAATCACCTGCAGATACGTCTATAAAACACGAAGATGTTGCTGAAGGTGCTGAAGGTAAGTTGTTTAATGTGACTCTTTAAAATAATAAAGAATTATTATGGTTTGTTGTTGAGAAACGTAATATAAAAGTGATAAATATAAAATAGTCATTTAAAAAAGTTGAGCGGCGTGTATATATATACGTATCTTATTTCACAGATCAAAAGAAAAAGAAAAAAAAGAAGAAGAAGGAAAAAGACAATCAAGAAGCTGCTGACACTTCAGCCGTTACCGAAGAAGTTAGTGAACCTGTTTCGAGTGAAAAGAAGAAAAAGAAAAAGAAAAAGTCGCAGCAAGACGAGTAAACATGTACAGAGAGAGAAGCATTGCTGCGTTTGTGTCTTAAAGTGCCTCAACGTGGCGCTTTAAAAATATTCTTAGAGATTATCGCCGTTTAAATGTAAAAAATACATTAAGATAAAAAAACTAATATGATCATACGAGCAACACATTATAATGTATCATGTACAATTCGAAATTGTATCAAGACTTATTTTGAAGTCATGATAATGCTCGATACTGATAATCATACGATAGTAAAAATTATATCACTTCAAGCCTGTGTAAGCATATTCTTATGTCTTATGTATCACTCTTAAATTGTACTACAGATAAATAATCAATAGAATAAAAAATATCATCTTTTATAAAATATCCCACACTTAAAACTTCTGTAAAATGATGTATAATGCGCCTATAAATATGTTACTTCTCCATAAGAAATATTACATATAAAAATATATATAATACTTTATAATACAAGATGTCTGTACAAGCATTTTTTAAATTTCCTTGTGTAACACATAGTTGTAATGACCAAAATTATTTTTTAGTATCACTGTTAAAGATTAGTACATGAGACTATACATGGTGATTTTTATTCCCTTTTTCAATTGACAAATAATAAATCATGATTTAATATATAATATTAATTTGTAAAAAAAGGTTGTTTTTGATGAAAGCTTTGCTAGCATTAATATATCTTTATTGTATACACATATACAAAGCCACCGATAAAACATACGATTCGCAATCTTAACATAATGCAACATAATTATGCAAATTATTTAGATACGACTTTGACAAATGACAAATGTACACATTCATGAGCGATTATAGGAAAAGACATTTCAAACCAGGATATTACAAAGTATATGCTAATTTTCGAAGAACTTTGTACTTTATAAATCTTACATAATTCTTTACACTCTAAAGTTATGACAAATTCTGTTATATGTAGTCATACATAATTATGGTGTTAGAAACCGGATTTGGCTAATCATGTAATAACTATTACAAACCCTGCCTTTGTAAGTTACATTTATATATCTTTGCACGACTCTTCCGTAATGAGTCTTTTAACACAGCTTTCTTCGTTTTGTATACTGAAAAGGCAAAAGTGGTCTGTGTCCAGTATGTTTAATAATATATTATTATTTGACATTACAGGGAAGCTCTATTGGTTGCACATGGCGTAGATTACATTCATGACCAAACACCTTATTGATTTGGGAACGTACTTTTGAAATGTAATGTACAGCAAGTGCTTAACCACTGCAGTTATAAATTTTTATTATCTAAGAAATAGATGATTGCAAAAATATAGATAAAGTTGTCCTTGATGTATATTATTTTCTACCTTTTATCAACAGTGTTGCTAAATTCATTGAGTACATACACTTTTGCAATCAGAATTCATAGAAAACGTTTGAGGATGTACAACGGTATTATATTTTTCTTAATGTTACATGAATTGAATAGCGTCACGCTTGACCAGGACAGAAATTAATCTGGTACCTAGCATATGAGAGATTATAAACTTTAATGGTAAACCTGTTTTAACATAATTTCTATACTTTTATTCTATTGCTCTACAAAATATATTGATTCTGTAGAATGACGTGGAATTACTTTGCAGTATACTAAAAGCTATATATTTTTACTATATACAAAATACAATATGGTATACAAAAGCATAGCAAAGATCTGCATCAGTTTTATGTTGTAGAACAATATCTTCCCAAGGTTACAAGTATGCAGATATACAAGAATGATTGCAATGAATCTTGCAGTTATTTAAATTTCAAGTTCAGATAACTAATATTTTTGTACATAATGGAATGAAAAAAAAATCCTTTATACAGTATTTTATGTAGTAATACAAGACTGGAATCAAATCAGTATTTTGTCATAACATTATATTGCCTTTATCGATGTAATTCAAGCTAATTGAATCTATATCATTACATAATTTAAAATTGTATGATTCAAAACTTCATCGGTCGACATTTTAGACACATCTGTGTTATTATCGCCAAATATATATGTTTCATACAATATGTTGTAAATATTCTGCTACTGCAGTTAATTTTAATAATTATCTAAAGGTACTGGCATATTTATGCAATCGTATGGAAACCTTATACTTCTGAAGAATATAATACAAGAGTTCATAGATTGCACATATACAAATTCTATTGGCTTGAGAAAAGAATATGTTAAATGATATTTGTTTAACATCATAACCATTCCAGGGTATTTTAGAAGGTATAACGTAGCAATAACTAATATACACATAACTTTAATGTAACTCGTGTAACTATAGCGTGTCTATGAATTACGTATATTATGCCGCCATATGAAAAAAAAAAAAAAGAAGAAGAAGAAGAAGAAAAGATATTGCAATTATAGGCTGTATTTCAAATGTCCAACTTATTTTTAGAAGCTGAGAACATTTTTTCCAAGTGTACAGTATGCAGTGCACACAGAGTTATACTGCTCTGTTTTGTATCGTTCATTATTGCATGCAATTGTTACAATATGATTCAACAGTGTATATCTATATATATATATGTATATATATATATATGAATATGCATATACTAATTAATATAATTACGCAAGTAGACGTAAAGTTTACAATTAAATATTCCATTTCTATAGTATATCATTGCGTATAGATTTTTCCATTGCGTAGGTGAGATTATATATATATGTATATATATATACACATATATATAAATATATATATATGTTGAAACTATCCCACAGAACACAGCTTCCGATTTAAGAATATGTTTATTTTCATCTACATATTCATTAACGTATTCAGGGTTTGGGAAAATAGATTATGTATATGCTTATAATCTGTACAACATAAATTTTAAACTCTAGATAACTAGCAGTTTACAGTATTTTCATTTGCAATTTTTTTTTCCTTCGATCCCACTTGAATATATAAGTATCAGTATAATATATATATATTATTTTTGTTATATTATAAATAAGTAAATTTATTTTATAAGTCATGTTTCAACTTAAATTTGTACAAATTGCTGACTGCAAAGTATAAGTTAGTAATAAATCGTTTAAAAAAAAAACGAGCTAAGTTCAGACACTTATAAAATAAATCTTTCTGGTATAAATTGTTGTATTTTATAAAGCGGTACGCATTAGCCATAGTAAGAGAGAGAGAAAAAAAAGGAACAGCCTTCTAGGATCTGCATAAAGTTCTAGGATTTGACTGATCAGCCTGCAAATATCTGAGCAGACACAGCACATACTTTGAGAAGATATAAAAATATAATAATCAATACGCCCTTCAAAGGAGTTTCAATAAGCAAGTGTTAATTACACTCATTTTTATAGCCATCTGCTCCCTATATAATGCTGCTCAAGGTTGTTTTTGCAGACCTGACATATCAAATGAATATACTATTTACTTGTTAATACAATATGCGATAATCCATTTGCATCGGCCAGCAAAAATTTGTTGGTATTAAAATGCACACAACAAATGTGTGTTGATGTACGTGTGTTATCATGTAACATCGAAAACAAAATGCAGCACAAAAAGGATGAATGTTCTATATAAGAAAAAAATATCCATTGCATATACTCATGATTAACTTGTATAATTATTATCCATAATTGTGTTTTAATGTACTTCTGGTATAAAAATAGTTGTATATAAAATACATACAAATAATATCCACGTAATGTTTCCTTATTAGGGCATATTTGGTCTCTACTGAAGTAGTGACGTATTGCACACGAGACTCAATGTATTGCAGGCTGTGCATTTATGAACTTATTCTATAGGTTTGAACCATGTACGTTTATCTACAGATGTAAATATTCGTAACTTAGTATAATTATATACGTTTTGTATATCATAATTTTTTTAGAATACTATGATTGTGTATTCATTGTATGTATATACAATACATAAAACAATATCTCTTTGTGCTAGTTTACCGAATGCTGGTGAATAAATTCAATACAGACTTATTTTCCTTTTGACTGCGCGCCTTACTGAACACATTCCAAAAGCGCAAGGTCTCGTCACCGGCACCCGTCACAATAGCCTCGCCATCCGGCGACATGGCTAAGTACAAAACTCTATACGAATGTCCTGTCAACTTGGCCACCTGGGTTAGACTCGGATATTTCCAAACCAATATCTGATTTTGGGAATAGCCATGTGTACTGACTAGCTCTGAACTGTGCTTGCTCCAAGCCAGATTACAAACTTGGGATCCAGTGTCGACGCATTGCATCGGCTGACCGGTTAGAGTATTCCAAAATCTGATGCACCTGTCCGCGGTACCACCTCCAGAGGCCAATAAACCATGATGATGCGGCGACCATGCAATCGCCTTGACGGCTGCCAGATGTTCGGTATAAGTTTGTATAGGCGATAGAGAATGTAGATTCCATACGTAGAGGCGATTATCGTTTCCACCCGATGCCAGGTACTGATTATCGGGGGACCATTTCAGGCCACATACCTCTTGTCTGTGCGCCCCTAAACGTCGTTCACTCACGACACAAGGAGTTCTCACGTCTCTTTGCAATATCAACCGATCTCTGCTACCCGACGACAAGACTTCTCCATTCCATGCCAAAGCTCCGACCCTTGCACTGTGTCCCTGAAGTTTGCTCACTTGCTTATTCACGGCCACGTCCCATACCTGAATGTAACCCAGATTGGTACCGACCGCTACCAAGTTACCCCTCTCGTTCCAAGCCACCGACGTAACACTATTCCCATCGCTGGACAGATCGCACAATCTTGTAACCTGGCTTGTGCAGGCCGACCACAGGTACACGCAACTGCCCAACCCGACGCTGAGCACGTTTTGGGAGGACCAATCGACGAGGTTCAGATAAAAATCGTCCTGCAACTCCGGCGCATCAAGCACCTTGAACGGTATTCTCGAGATCTTCCGGGTAGCCTTCCTCGGCGATCTCAGTAGCTTTTGGCTCTTGGCACTGAGCGGTGACAGGGAGTAAGGGGAGCTTTGATTGAGCAGCGTGTGGTCCTTCGTGGGCGTAGTGTACTTGAAGAGATTCTTCGTGACCAACGGCGACAATACTCTGCGTTCCTCGCACTGGCCCTTAACGTCCTCTATACTCGCACCCAACAGCTCGTTCTTCAACAAGCACGAGTAAGCGATGCCGTCACGGCTCCCCTCGCCGTTTTCACGGGTCTTCTTTGTTACTAAGCCGCTACGACTGTTTTCGGATATCATCGAGAATGTGGTCTGCCAATTATTCCCCGATCTCGTCGGTATGAAACGATCGAAACTGTTGTTCGTCATCTTGGTGGGCGAGAAATATACGGGGGAGTAGGTTCCGGGTCCTGCCAGATTATCTATATGGTTCTCGCTGTTGGACTTCAACAGTCGCTTCTCGTACTCGTGATGGAACATTTTTTTCGGGGCTCTCTCGGTTCTCTTCCAGTACGCAACAGTCACATACTTGTGCACCGTAAACGTACGCCCGCGATGCTTTCAATTTGATTAAGCATCCGCCAGCATTATTCGGTTCAACGTACACTACACTGATTAAATCCGATCATGCCACCCCGTTGCGTCGCCATTCGACGTCAACTTGTAAAATTTTTTCGGTACGGAAACAGCAAGAGGAAACGAATGTATTCCTCCAATCGAAATGCTCGGTTCGACTTACGTCCTCGTTAGCAGATGGTCAAACGCCTGCACGAAGAAGTGCATTTGAATGAGCACCCATCTAGCGACGTGTTATCGAAGTTACGTCAAACTGCACCAACGTATTTTACGAAAGTGAAACCGTAAATCGGCGAGGATAGCGAACAAAACGCGAGCGATACCGGTCGGTGCACGCTTTTCTCTCGCGCACCGATCGTCCGACCGATGAATGACGGGCCCGCACTTGGATTAGTCGTAACGTGTACCCCACATCATAGATATTTTCAAACTTAACGGACTTTTTGCCCATAAACTACTTACTGTCCAGTTTCTCCTGCTAGGTCTCTCTGCATTTTCGTTTTAAAACTTTTGGTCGGCGATATAATACGCTTCGGGGTGATAACTGTCCTTTTACGGAGACTGTTATTCCGACCGGAGCTTCTGACTATCTATAATTCATGAGTCAAAGTTTCCTTGTAAATCCTCTGCTGTGGGACGAGTAGTTCCTAATCGCAGGAAGATTCTTATCGGGCGTTGTAAGCGGTTTAATGATTTAAATATACTTATAAACATACGTTATACGCAATTAGAGCGTTATTACGATTAATAAAATGCGATCTCCCATTGGATATAATTATTAATTTGCCTTGACACACAACACTTTAACGTTTATTGTATGTATTATAATTGTATGCAGTACTCAATTTCTTTGCATATCGTATTTTAAATATGTATACATTAATATTAATTCATTATTTATGCAAAATAATTGTTTTTTATTTCTCCGTCCACCACCCAAATATGGATTAAATTCAGAGGCCCAAGAAATGTATAAAATGTTATTACATTGTAGTATTACTTACATGTGAATGAAGAATTCTAATGGCAAAATTATTATCGTGAAAAAAACACAAGGAGGTAGAAGTTAATTCTGAATGATATTAATAATATTAGAATATTCTTAATATTATAACTGCTGAGACAGTTAGATGAAAGCAGTGTTTAGGGAAAAAAAAAGTTACATTCGTAGTATTTACAAAATAATATAGCAATATATTTAACCAAACTAGTGTAAACGATACGTAAGGAAAAATAGTACAAAGGAAATATTTAAGAAAGCAATTGGAGAAAGGTTTGAACATGGTTTTCGGATAAGAGGTTCCAACTATCATGAAATTGACATTAGAGTATAAAGTGCAAGGGAGATAGAAGCACGTCGTTTGGGGAGCGTGAAAGTAAAGCGAGTTCGATCGTGTCATCGGCGGAGCACATCTATTACATAATTAGTCAAATTAAGTCCGTATAAAAATTAAGAAAGCATTGTAAGTATAAGATACAAGCGAGATATTATAACCACATATTTTTTTCTGAACGTAGCACAGTTGTTAATATTAAAAATAAAGCAAAACACAAGCTAACCTAGTCATTACCAATGTTGTTTTTTATAGAAGGAAAACTGCATAGAACTTGCTAATAATTTGTTGTTAATGAAAACTCATGTCTGATGTAATAAGGATTCTTTTAGTTTCTCTGTTCCCTTCTCTGTTGTCCCTACTTTACCTCGCTATTACTCCTTTATCTCATGTACATTTCTTTTCATTTCCTTTTTAGATACTTTGCCTTGTAGAATATGGGAGGACATGGACATGAACCACCATATAAAATACCGGACGCTAGCATTTATAAGGTGGAGAATATACCAATATTAGTGAAGCTGCAAGAAAAATTGGCAAAGAAGGGCTTAAAGGATCCTTGGATAAGAAATTATGCTTGGCGTTATAGTTTCCCGGGAAGCCCTAGGGTTAGAACATTGAATTTTATTTTTAGAGGATACAAAGTTGGAATTCCCTTGTTCTTACTGACAATAGGCACAGAATATGCACTTGGTATTGATTATCACCATCATGAAGACCACGATGATCATGGCAGTCATGAGCATCATTAATGTAAATTGCATAAAATGTGCGGATAATGATGTGTAATATAGTTGTCCTTAGAATAAACGATCAGAATTAAAGAGAGGTTTTCATCGGTATATGTATATGCAACATAATGTTTGCTCATCCGTTATTATTTGTTACATTAAAAACCTCTTATCCAACAAGGATTTGTTACCAAAGTTCCATTTGTTAAAGCATTTTGCGATTAGGAGTACTGATTTTGACATTATTATTACAATGATACATGCAAATGTGCATTCCTTATAAACTACTATTGCAAAAACAAATACAGTTATTTCAAATGTTGCTAGTAACCATTCATTTCCATAGAATGTTACTTTATCAAAGCAATAAGAGTTATCTGAAACCATAATATTATTTATGTAACACTTTGTTATTGTTCCTTGCTTTGGTATGAGGTTGCAGCCTTTAGATAATTACCTATATAAAAAATAGACTTTTCCTTAGGATTTATATACGTGATATCGAACAACTTTTCAAGGAAATGCTGCTCTTTGATGATATAATCTTCATCCTTGAAACAGTGATCTATAAATTCCGATAAAAAATGTTTTACCTTTAATCGGATATCAAGTATCTGATCCCATTCTGTCTCTGGAGAATTTCTCATTCTTAAAAATTTCTTTGCTCCCTATTAATGTAATAAAATTAAATTCGACAGAAATATGAAAAGAAAATGTGAAGTCATACTTACATGATTTGTATGTTTATGAAGATTATCATAGAACATTTTGAATGTCTCTGTTAGTGACACTATATATGTCTGGTCAGTCGTGCCAGGTACAAGACCTCTATGCGCGCATAAATTACTTTCTTCATTTTTTAAATCGCTTATCAATGTACGTAGATCTGTATCTGCATACCCATGAACAGATCTGTAATATATGCGCAAGAAAAAATGACTTTGCTGAATTTCATCTTAATCAGATTATACTATTACCTTCCATGAATGTAGAAGCCATAATAATTAAATGGCAAAATAAACACACTGATATTCGTGATTGAGCATAAATCTATAAATATTTCAATATAATTCTTTATATATCGTTCATAAAATCCTACTGTCAAAATCCATTGTATTGAGTATACTAATGAATATATCAAAGAACAAACTGCAAAATACAGCATTAAGTTCTTACTATCCTTTGAGAAGTCACTATCAAGAGTTAATTCTGGTATTGCTGCTGTCCAGAAATGCAATCCTATGACCTGTAGTAAGATATTAATAAAAGCCGCATATGATTATATTTGGACAACAATGAATTTTTACATTATATATATATATTACCTCAAGAATACTCAAAGTGAAAATTGTTTGTAATAATATATTCGTTCTTCTTCGCGTCTGAAGATTAAGCCATTCATTGGCAACAAAGTAAGTTCTCCAGATACTGACAGGGAAATTACACGAGTAATTAAAATCTCCCGTAACTTGCATAGATGATTTTGATATTGAACATACAGGAGAGTCAGTTTCATGTTTGTCAATTTCTGAAGATTTAGAATGTTGACTTGGACTGCCGTTTTTATTTGATTTAAGTATATTTTGTTTTCTCTTAGCTGCTATAATTTCAGACGGTGTTCTCGGAGATTTGTCATTTTTGTCTGAAAACTTGGCTGAATACAGCTTTCGCAATGATGTACGTGGTGAATCGTATTTAAATTCATTCGCCAGTTTTCTTGGTTGCTCCCAGTCAATAAAAAATATGTCCATATTCCATTGACGATAAATAAATCCAATAACTTCTACAACCTGTATAAAGAGTCAGAGATTTTAATTCTACACTAATATCATTTCTACATATTTTCTATTTGGACACTTACTTTAAAGGAGAAAGCGATTGCCATATATATTTGCATATCTCCTTCATTTTTGGTGTCCGGAAGTAAAATATATGGCGCTGTTTGTCCCTTATAAAATATGAATATATATATCCCTGATAAGACTAAAGTCAAGGTAATTGTACTTCCAACAGTGCCCATGGCATAGATTATGAACCAGATTAGTAGAGCGAAATTAAGGGTGCAATTGTGATTCCGTTTACAGTGACTCCAAGTTTTAATCGCAGAAAAAATTACAGCTATTCCCGAAAAAACTCCAATCAGCACCTAAAATGTCGTTTTCGTGTAATTGATACAAATTTTGATAATAAAAAATAAAACATTAAACAAGCATTTTTTATGAATATACCTGAAGGTCATAATTTATATCATGATTTTTCAATATAAATGTAATTTTGTAGTCAATAAATATTTCTCTGATGTCAAAAGGATCCGTGTTTGTTATCTCTTCGTACTCTACAATTAATAGTGGCACATATATTTTTCCCTGTTTTTCCTTATTCTGCACATGTATGCTGTAATAAATTTTCTTTATGTACAAAATATTACACGTTTATTTTTAATTAATCTCTGTAACTAAGACATACAGAACATTCAATGATTTCATATATCGCAGTACAGAGAGTTTCTTGTCCTTTATAAATCTATCGTGTGTCGAACTTGGAAGAGCTTTGAAGCCACTTATATTATCGATCAAAAAAAATTTTCTCATTAATTTCCATTGGGAAATTTCATCTATATTCTAAGAGACAAAACAAACATATTTTTTAACACATATAACAACTTCACAACCTGCTAGGCTAAAGTACGATACTTAATCTCACTACTCATTACCTCATTTGATTTTTTAATAAGAACAGGCAATGCTTGCATCAATGTGTTTCCATGCTCATTAAATGTCAAATATGGAGAAAAGAATTGAATTTCATGCTTCCATAAATCTTCAGTTGTTAGTTTACATTTCTTGTTAACATTCACGCCAAATCTCACGTGCTTCAAAAAATTACATGGCATGTTGGGCAATCCTATTGACTGAAGTTTTCCTTCCATAGAAAACGAGGCAATAGTAAAGTTTATAATGCTATTCTACAAAAATAATGGGAAAGAAGCATAATTGTATACCATATAAATATAAATACGCTTGAAAATTTTACACCATACATTAGCATGCTTTCTAAGACTGTAATTCTCTGGAATTTGTTTATTGTCTAACACTGCTGCACGTTCCTCTTCATTATAAAATAACCATGTAGGAGAAATGTGAGGTTGCATGAATAACATACACGGTACTCCATTATCATAAAGCGTTAAAACGCACATATTCGATAAGTGTTCGCAGGCCAATCTGTCCTTCTTCTGAAATGCAAAGTGCATTAGATGTATATTAAATGTTTTGCTTTTTAAAATCACTATTTACCTTACAAAAGTACATAGCTGCTTGTAGTTCAGCTCTAAAATAATAAGAGTCTATGTTTTGCTTATTGAACTTTATCAGGTAAGTACTTCTTACATCCAACCAATCGGAAAGGTCGTCCTTTCGCAAACAATAATTTTGTACCCTAATGTGAGATACAGGTGGACAAGGACAGTTTACATGAAGACTATACCCAATATTGTTACATGGTAAACATCTTAAACCATCGTATGACGGATATGAACCCGTAGGACACGAAAGGCAATATGCATTGCTCAACAGGGTTCCATTTATATTTCTATCAACTGAAAATTAATGAATATGATTTTATAATATATTTAATACTAACTATTATTAAATTATTATACTGTTAAAAGTATTATAATCATTAAAACTACAAGAATGTTTATACCGTAATAATGTACAGCTTTAAGGAATAGTGTATATTAATAAATTTATTTCGAATTACTTTGAATTTCATTGCTCGAGCACTTGCAAATCCCTTTTTTACACGCCACACATTCACCACCATCCGTGGTGACCACTGCATTAGGCCCGCATAATGTGCATAACGGATATCCATTTTTAAAACCAATAGTTTTACTCAGTTTATTACAAATGCATCGCAATCCTGCGGACAAGATCAGTGAAAGATAAGATTTATGTGAAATTGATATGTAAGTACTTTCGCACTTACGATCTGCAGATGGTTCGAGATTCTTTCGGGGATCGCATTTGATGCAGGACAACGAAATAACGTCAAAGTATTCCTTCGGCTTACAATCCAACGGTCGCGTATACTCGAACACATCTTTAGTAATAGCGACGGTTTCGGTGAGGCTTAAAAAAATAATTTGATAGAACAAACGTTTTCTCCTTTCTACGGATTGACACATGTCTGCATTCATTTTTGTTTATATGACGCCACGGTTGCCATGGCTACGGTTTCGCCCTCGATGCAGTTATCCCTACCCATTTCTTTATTCTGTGCTAATATTTGTATTATATCCTTCATGTATATTATATTGTCATCAGATATCCTGAACATATTATGTTATCGAGGATGATGTGACTAATCGTGCTACACATTGATCATGCAGTTAATTTATAGTAAGTAAAGCAGGGTAGGATGTCAATGATATTGTTTCGACACAAAGTTGCAGTGATCGGTACACGTGTCCTGACATTACCGGTAATATATAACAATTAATCTATAAATAAAAGTTATGGTTTAAGTACTGCTCTAATAAATTCAGTATGTTACCGACATTAATTTTATTTCCTAAAAATGTATTATATTGTCCTTTTGCAAAATTAGAGATTGTTTGAAAACGAATAACTCATGATTATTAGAATTTATCGGTATTAAAGTAATTATACGTCGATTCTTCAGTTGATATGGATTTAGATTGTCTACACCACAATTTTATTTATGCCTTTTATTTAACGTATTATAATATTCTGTAAATTCTACAAAAGGAACAAGTTTGAAAACTCAAGTGGTGTTTATATTAATTGCTGTAAATGTAATAGTATAAAAATTTACTAGAAAAAATGTTTTATTTTAAATTACGGTCATGTGCACGCTTGCAAGAGAAACTTCTATTTACTTCCGTGGCGAAAGGATCGTAAGGCTAAATACGTTCTGCGAGCATGCACAAAATTTACTTGCGCAATACTTACATCTATTCGTAAATAACGTGACTTGCCAATTTCATTCAGGATTTGAGATGACATGATATTTTTCTACGATCTGTATGGCGAAGCAGTGCCGTACGTATGATCTGAGATGAAATCAATTTTATGAATGAAAATCGTACCGCCGTCAATGTCAACCATGATTTATATCGGTTTTGGCAAGTAGCGTATATGTTTCTTGGGCAAATTACAATTCACAATTGTCACTTTAACTGATTTGAAAGTGCTCATTTATATATAATATGACACACGTTATGTTAGATTTGTTTTTCAATCGATATTATCACATAATATCATGGAATTGAAACAAAGCCTGTATTACAATTCAAATTTAAAATTCTAAGTATCTTCGTGTTTTTCAGGAAGCATATAAATTTTTAAGAGCTTTATCTACGTTTTATCGGACCTGTGGTAATTACTTAGCACAGTGTCGCATCTACGACATGGCCTTAGGCCAATATCGAAAATGCACTAGGAAGGTCCTGGCCAAGGCGATGCGTATTATCCAATTAATTTTACGGATGGAATGATTTGCTGAATTTTATGGTGCCAAAAGCTTAATGGACCGATCAGCACGATTCGTTTAAATTATGTCTTTAGTGGTGCTTTGGCCGATCGTAAACCATTCAAGTGAAAGGCAAACAGAGTTCAATTACACCGCTCGAAAAATATATCTATTTATTCGTAATATGATTGAATTTCACACATAGCGCTTAAGAACTAGACTTATCTTAGTTCTCTCGATGTAAAAGCACATGTATTTTCTTAATATAAGAAATAACTAGCGTATTACAATATTATAAGATTTGTTGCAAATATTGTGTTGACAAATAAAAATTATTAAATAAAACTTGTCATTGGATTCTTCCCTTTTGTGTTTTAACTAGAAATAGTAAAAAATGCTAAAAAAATATTATCGATAATTTGGGAAAATTATCTTTAAAAAAATACAGATTTTGGCGGAAAAAAAATATTGATTGTTAGGAAGAGTGTACGAAGGAGCGATTATATCTATTTTTCGCGCTACCTCTCTCAGCGCCGTGAAAGGCAATAACGATCCTATCGCTAGTGCGCCAGCGACAATTGCAACGACCCTCCACCTTTCGATCGGAGCACCTTGTACTGTCAATGTCAGCCGAATCAAGTGGCGCGAGGACAAATATCGCCTCACGCACACTAGCAGCTCGTCTCATCTATGTTTATGTGTACACACGAAAATACGAAGAACCGATACTCTGTCAATCTCAATAAACATCAATAAAAAAAAAAATCGCAATCCATTTCGTATCGAATATATCTACCCTCTGCCTCAAATCATCTCCGATAAATAAATTCACATAAATCGAAACACCATCTTATACCTTTCCAACCCTCTCCTTTCCTGCATTTCTTTATATCACAAAATCTAAATAGTCTCTTGCACGATATTCTACACCCAACTTCCTTATCACGGAGATTCCTAAAAGCATCGCCTAAAAAACCGTCCAAAGGAAAATACGCATCCTCTGGTAAAACCCGAAACAAGCCCTGAAATAAAAAACACGAGGGCCTCCCTCTTCCTCGGCCGCGTCGTTTCAAGAGCGCGCAAAAAAATAAGTCGAGTCTATCGACATTGCGCGCCACGCCGTACTGTCAATGTCAGTCGCGTCAATTGGCGCGAGGACGAATATCATTCCACGGTATGGGGCCTATCTCGATGCATGAATTCGTCCGATCGCCGTGTGTGGTAACAATGATTACCATCGGATTGTGTGCCAAGCTTCCCCCACCCCGCGGATTGTTTCGACGGCCGGCAGCGCGGAGGGGGTCGTGCCTTTGCGAAGGGGAGGCAAGGGATTGTCTTATAAGCTAAAATAAAAGCGAAAGAAGGCAAGGTCCCGGGGAGTTTCGAGGCTCGAGTGCTCGAGAGGGTGTTTTTTTTTTCAGTCCGTGCAGGTGCTTCGAAGAGCGGTCATCGTATCGCAGGTATCGTCGTTTTTGGGAGGAGGGCTTCGCGGAATTTAAACGGACTCCGCCAGTGGTACCGTCGATGGGGTGGCCAGTGTTCTTCTCTCGGTTGGGTGCTCGCTGAGAGAGATCCCGGTTTCTTTTTTCTTCTCTTTTTTTTCCAAGTGACAAAGGCGTGACAGTTGACGAGTGAAAAGTTTGCTTGCACGTCGGTGCTCGGGGTAGGAGGGTTTTTAACGTGCTGCCTAGGGCATATTGCGTGCACCGCTCGAAAGAATCGAGAAGGGATTTGTTGCGAACACTATGAATTCGAATATCGTTATTTATTCCTAACACGGATTAAATGATACGACTGAACGTGGTGATGTTATTGCGAGTATTTATAAATTACACCGTAAAGTATATTTATCGATATAGCACTCTTTTGGTAAGGGTGAGAAGTAGGTGTATTTATTTATTTTATTTTTATATTATACAACTTTCAGTGCTACCCTAGTTTCAATAGCGGAGTTTAAAAACGACGTGACCGAATGATCCAACGCAGGTCGTCGGTTATCTATCCGGTATAAGTGCGTTAAAGTTTGCCAAAAGATTCTTGCGTATTGTAGATCGATAGAGAAAGAGAGAGAGAGAGTAACATAAATAATCCAACATAAAACAATGTTCAGAGAAGAGCTCGAATTCGTAATATATTTCGTACTACCTATTGCGAATATTCATTTGTACGATAGGCGAGATAAATTTGGCATATGGCCCATGAACTAAGGATATGGTCGAAGTTGTTACTATACATAGCTAAGTGAACCGTTGGTAGGGCATTTCGTTTCGCCACAAATACCGATTGATACCACAGCCAAACGGTTTGTTGTGCCTTAAGGTGGCCCGTTTCTTTACGGTTAAATATAGCTGTTCCGCTAAATATATCAAATTAGAGTAACGCTGACGCTCGATTAAAGATAAAAGCTCCTAATTTTGCCAGACTTGGAGTATCCGCATATATACATATCACACGCATATGCTACAAGTATCGATCCACAGCACGTGAAAAAAAAAGGAGGAAAAAATATTACAACCATTAAATACGACTCTATAAGAAACGCGTTCGCATTCCCATTGTTCCTCGCCGCGATCCATAATTCACATCTCTGGCTGGACCGCTCGAGAAGCGTTTTTTTTCTTATGCATTTCATAACGAGCAGAACTCGCGGAATTTCAGGCTCATCGCGTCGCTGAATAAATAACGAAGGAATCATGTGGGACGATGATGCGCCAGCATGGGAGTTCGAGGAAACGCCGGCCGAGGAAGCGGCGGAGGGCGAAGCCCCCGCGGAAGGAGGAGAAGCCGCAGCAGCCCCTGAGAGGCCCAAGCTGAAACTATTGAAACTCGAGCCACCGCATTACAACCACCACTGGGTCCGGCCTTTGTTTCTGAATTACGCGTACCTCTACGACTACAGGTGAGTCACGTTGCCAGGCTGGGAAAAAAAAGGGGAGGCAGGTTTTACGCTGTTTGACCGCGAGGATGGACCCGATCGAGCGCAAAGCATCGATCCGGCCGATAAACTCGTTTATGTGTTCGGTGAAAGCGATCGATGGGACTTAACCGCTTGAGTCCCGAGCAGCGCGATCGCGCTGTTCAGATTTCACGTCGAGAAAAGCCAGCACAATTTTGAGCATCGTGGACAACTGCATTACGGATCGTCGAAGTCGAGATTTACCGACGCGAGTACATCGCACAGCTCCTTCTAACGTGAACAGTACATTTTACCATAAGTAGAATAGTACTATAATAATGCTGACGGTACTTTATGGCTGGTGGAAGTCGAGCGCTCAGATTTACTGGCGCAAGTACATCGCACAGCTCCTTTTAGCTTAAACAGTACATTTTACAATAGCTAGAATAGTACTATAACAATGCTATCGCGCTGCTTGGGTATTTTCGTACATATATAGGGAAAGCGCGGTTGTGCTGTTTGGGATTTCTCGACAGTTTTTTTTTAATAGCGCCTGGGACTCAAACGGTTACAATTAATGTCTACAGGGTGTATCACCGAGGTTTAACTGTTATATTATTTTTGTTATTATGGAGATTGAGAGGAGGATTGCCAAGAGGAGTTCGTGTAATTACTTTTATTGTACTTGCAGAAAGAATTATTACGACGACGTGATCGATTACTTGAACCAGAGGCAAAAGGGCTTGTACCGGGAACCGCCAAGGGCGCAGGAGTGGGCGGAGAGGGCCATGAGGACTTACGACGAGAAGAACGTCGACAGAAGCCACAAGCGATCCGCGGATATGAAGTACATCACGAATATGAGACTCACGCCAAGACACTACAGTTACCATACTCGGGCATATTACAGTTTAAAATATCAAAAGATTCTCTGAATGCATTTTTCGCCGATTGGGAAGAATGCGACGTATCGGGCGATTGTACGGAATAATAATCCTCGATGTCAACAGGGGGATGGATTTAGTTATACATTGGCGCGGATTCCTGGTCGTAATTACTTTGATAAAGTTATCAAAGCACGGGTCTCCTTCTTTCTTTTTTTTTAAACTTTTATCTCGCGCATTCTGTTATTCGTGTCCAACAATGATTGTCATCTACTTTTTCACGAGGAACGACATGATTTTGTTCACCTTTATCGTTCGGCAATCGTTCGATTTTCATCGATTTTAACGTAGGACGTACCGCACCTCGCTCATCATCGAATTGCAAGTAAGGAATCAAAATTGACGTCATCCTTCGATTACCTTGTTCTCATTGAAATGATCATATTCGAAGTCAACATTAGACACGTTTAGTTATGATGTGTTGTTTATATGTTAAATTGTTGTACGTACGATATGTACACGATCGCTGAGACTCAATGTTGAAAAAATATATATATATATATGTATGTATATACATTTTAACATCGCTTTCTGTTCTTTTCTCTGGTATATATTTTTTTATGGTTTTATCGAAAGCGCAGAACGAATGTTTTTATCGGCATTTATTATTATCCTTTTACATCTTTCGTACATATGTTTCTGCACAAGTAGATTTCATGGAACAGCTCTTTCAAAAATATTGAAGGTAACTTCGATTCGCAGCAGTAGAATTTTTCCGTACCCTGAGATTTTCGAAATCATGATCAACGAAGGTAAACCAGAAAGGGACACTCGTGGACAAGTTAGCATCTTCTTTCGAATAACAGTTAGTAGACGATAGTCGGTTTCAAGTGTTTAACAGCAATGACGATGTAACCGACCGTTAATTAAAACAAACTTAAGATCCGCCAATTAAATTATGACAATATGACCGTTACGTTTATTTGAGTTTATGCCCAATTTAAAAGGTAAACGTGAACACGAACCGTACAGTTGAGTACATATCATTTCATTCCTGAAGGGCAGTATTGCGCAACATCCTAGAAGCATATCCTGGCAGTGGATTCTGGTAGCTGATTATTCCAATGACGAGAAGAAAGCACATCGCGAGCGTTTTTAGGGCGTACATGTTTCAAACCGTAAACTGCGATATGGGATTATAGTAAAGAGCTATTATTGATATTTTTTACGGCAACGGAAAAACGACATCGACGGTTTTACCATACCGCCAATGTCACAAGCCATCCGATAAAATTAAATAATTTCGTTCGCCATCGATCGCATTATAAAATGAAAATACTGACGAATATACAGCCGTGGACAATCGATAAAGTACGCATATATAATATCGCGGTATAATCAAAACTAACCGATCAGACTTTTAAAAAATAATAATAAAACTAAATATAGAAGCAGCTCGTTTAAATATTAAATGTCAGCATTGATCAACGTGTTTCGATTAAATTCTCGTCTAAATATATACTTCACTCAGAAGGAAAGTAAGACTCGGCGTTTTCTACTAGACTATACTCTGTTCGAAACAGTAAGAACCTGTTAAGAATATTGTTACATTATGAGACACGTTGCTCCTGACTGTCTATTCATTCAGAATTACATTATCCAAAGAAAACTGGTCTTTGCGAGAAATTATAGAATAATCGCTCAACAATTGCTCCCAAGGACCAGTTTTTTTTAGTTGTAAATATTTCTATATCATGTCGCAAGGCCAACCCCATATTCTTTGATTCTAAGTTACCTCGATAGAATTCGCATATTTTTGCGCATAACGAGCCGCGAATCGTAAGAGACGAGCGAACAAACGAAGGGCCTCTCCGTTGCCGTAACGATATCCATAACCAGGCCTCCCGAGTTTGCCCAAGGCGCGACCTAGAACGAGACGCTCTTCTTCCTCTTCAGGAATCGCCTCTTGAGCGGCTGCATCGTCAAGGAGTCGAGCGGATCCGTGATATCCGCGGCGTCGACCAGCGAGTTGATTCTATTCTGCCTGGCCCTCATCGGCTGCGGCACGGTCGGCTCGACCTGCACCTCCGGCACCTTGGTCCACTTGATCGCGAACGGTTTGTGGGTCTGCTTCTCCTGGACGACGTCCATGCCCGCTATTTTACGGGTCCTGTCCAGTTTCTGGGTCAGCGTCATGTCCTCGGTGATGTCGTTGTTGTCGAACTTGGTCGCGTGCCGGCCAAAGGCGATGTCCGCCGCCTCCAGGGTGGTCCTCGCCTTCTCGATCTCCGCGTTCAGGTCGATCACGTCGAATATGCGATCCTAAAAAAGAGCCGTCGGCCATACCACCTTCGAGTAGAGTTCCTAATCGGTGTTTGGAGTCAAATTCCCATTAGTGCGCCTTTCTGATCGTGATTGCTCTGCTTCGGTTTGTGTTGAATCGATGTGATCGAAAGTTTTGGTTTTTACCTAGGTCGCACTAACAGGGATTTTTTTTTCATTTTTAATTCATTTTTGGCAGTGATCGTTAAGGTCATTTTGTATAGGACCTACTGTTTAAGGTGGGTTCCGAATCACTAGAGATACGATACACATATCGCGTGGAAGTTCATTACGCCACCTCTAGTAGGGATTTTACTGATTGGTGGTTTACAAGGAATTACGGATAATCGTGGGAGTTTCTACGCGTTACAATGGCAAAGATCGATTAACCTGCATGTCTCTCCTCTTACGTCTCAGCTCGGCCAAGTCTTCCTCGAAGGCAGCAGAGGCACGTTCCTTGTAACGGCGCTGGTTCGTGACAAAGTCATCCTCGAAATTGTCCTCCTGCATCGCCCGGTCGTAAACGAAGTCCAAATCCTCGTAGGAATCGTTCCGATTTCCCGACAGGTTACGAGAGCCTAGAATGTTAGTGGGACGGCTTGTTAGCGAGTAGTAAGTATTAATCTAAAAATCACGCTCCTCCCTTCACTTTCATTCCTCGTCGATGCATTTCGCACGAGGGAGAATCTTTGTCAGTTTTCGACGAAGCGTATACCGTGAATATATCGAGTAAGATCGCCGTGTGAGTATTTGTTTAGTGATTTTAATGATGCGTGTGTTAATGAATGTTTGTTAAGGGTAAAGCCTGTGAGTGCGTATGAAACGTTATCTTCGTCCGCGCACCTGAAATTTTTCTTTTTTAAATTCATTTTTTGGCACCGCCTGCCAAGGTCATTTGGCCTATTGATTAAGGTGGATTTCGAACCACCAGAGCTGCGGTATATTACCTGAAATTAATGGATCGTTACGCGCTCTCCACGCGATCGGCTTGTTACATGCGCTCGATGCGAAGATCGAGATTGCGGATGCGACGGACAAACGTGATCTCCGTGGGAAATATAATTCGGCTAATGATGATTTTACAACGAGGTTTATTCATAAATAAGAAAAAAGGAATACATATAGTCAACATGTTCGAAGCGTCTTTTTTGCACATATATATATCGTTCTCAGGATATCGTCTCCCTCTAATACTCTCTTACAATTTAAGCCTCGAGGATAGAACGACCAAAGTAACCGTGCCTCGTCCATATTTCCACGCCGAGGGAAGGTGTCTGAAACTGTTTATAGGAACGATCAAGTTGAGAATCGTGGCGCTCCGCCACGGCCCACGTTAATTACATATGTCTTTTATGGATTCTCCACCTTCCCGAATGAAAAACTAAGGATTATCGATTTACGCCACGATCACGGTTACTTGCGGCCTATCCCCAAATTCGCTCGCGACATCGTAGCTAATTCAATACTCAGGAACAACGACAACAAACCCCTCGCCTGCGGTAATACGGCAGCGAGAGAAAGAGAAAAATAATACAGGATAATATTACATCAAATCGAGGTCGGAAATCGCGTTACAGCTCGAGATGGTGGGTGAAAGTCAAGGCTGACAGGCTGCTTCTGTACAGGGTGTTTCATAAGACGCGTGACTCGCGCAAGGGGCTGCACAGGGGGCACAAAAACAATGACGAATATTCGTACAAACGTGTGTCCTACTCGAGTTTTCTTTTTCAAAGCTATAGCCAGTTCTAGGTTGATTCGTACAAACGTGTGTCCTACTCGAGTTTTCTTCTTCAAAGCTATAGCCAGTTTTGGGTTGTAATAATCCGCGACAGTTTATCTTCGTAGAAGTGAACTTCGTAGATGAAAAATGCACACGTCGGATCTTTCGCTCGTACGAGGGGTCGACAAAAAACACTTACAGCCAATCAGGAGGACTCGTTGTGCCGTGAAATGGGGGAAAGAGGCGATAGGTACGAACATACACGCGTTCGGATTATTCTATGAAATACAAATCGTCGCAGGTAGACGCAACACAACGTCTATCTATATTGCGACGACGAACGATAGGAGACTATTGGAAGCGGATATTCGCAATCTATACGGTTGCTCATTGCTACTGTGTGTGTACCTAAACGGTACCCTTAAAGGTACACGCATATCGAACATAAAAACGCTTTTCGTCGTTCACGGAGCTCCGTGGTTTTACAAGGACGAGCTCCGTGTACTCAAACCTCGAATCGTTAAACCTCGGCTTTTGAAATTTAAAAGGAACTCGAACTTCCACGAATTTCCACGTGGAAGATCAGAATTCGCACTTCGTTCGAGACCTCCACATCTTCCCATTCATACCGCAGAATCCGTAGCCAGGAACCCTTTCGCTACCACGACGATCCGTGAGACCATGCACTTCATAAAAACCAAAACCAAAGTGCAGCACGAATAATCGTGCCTTCCACGATCAACCATCACGAACATTCGCAAAGTGAATTCCGCATACGAAGAGGTACTACGAGGTTTACCACGATCATCGCAGCGTACAAATCAACGAGCAACGTATACACGAACAAACCAACCGCGGATCTTCCACCATCGGTCGAAGCACATTGAAAGCGACAAAGCGCCATCCTCACGATCGTCTCGAAATCTCGCGTACATCATCCAAATCCACCGTAGCGAAAGGGTCAGGGACGGCGGATTCCTAGGCGCCTTCCAAGAGCGAAAAGAAGAAGCAAAAAGTAAACCGCGGATTCGCGCCAGGTCCATCCTCGACCACGAACACCATTCCCCCAAGGCGAGTGGCCTCCTCAGAAAGCAACGTGCTTCTCCGTGCGCTCGTTGCGCACCGAGACCTTCTTGCTGCTGACCACCGCCTGCTGGCTGTCGTCCATGGTGCTCTCGTTGACGAGGGCCCTGAGGGCGGCGGCGCGGCGCTCCCTCTTGGCCTGCCTCTCCGCCATCTCCTCCATCTCCGTCTCGAGGTCGTTCAATCGAGCCTTCGTCTGCTTGGCCCTCGTGGCAGCCGAGCTCGTGGTCACGAGGTCGTCGTCCTCGTTGACCAGCTTCGACCATCGCGCCAGCGAGGGCTTCCCCTCGTCCATCCGGTCGATCTCGTCGAAGAGCTTCGAACGCCTCTTGAAGCTACTCTCGGCCTCCTCGATCGCCGACCTCGCGGTCTGCATCGCCTTTCTGGCGCCCAGCGAGCCCTCCAGGGGGTCCTGATCCGCGCGAGGCCTGCGCCCTAGCGCGCTCTCGACGTCCTCCTCCAGGCCCATGGCCGATAGCTTGGCCTTGAAGCGCCTCGTCGTCGTCGCGACCTCGTCGGCGAAGTCGTCCGCGAATCTGCGCCGGGTTCGCTGGCCACGGCTGTCGTAGACGGTCTCCTCGTCCTCGGGGAGGAGCAGGGGGTCGGTGGTCAGGGACGACTGTGGTGCTAGCGGGGAGGCGCGGGTACGAGGGTCGAGTTCGAGGTCAAGGTCACGGCCGAAGGAGCTGTTGCGGGGACCGGATAGGTCTCGCGTGCCTGCAAAAACCGACATCAGAACAAGTGTTCATACCGCCATTGCTGGGGATCCGCGTGGATTGGCCATTGCTGATATTTTTCTTTTTCTTTCTTTCTTTTTTCTTTTTTTTTTGTGGTTGTTTAATTTGCTTGCCGCCTTTCCTAGTCCGCGAGAACGACGAGGCTCGGCTGATAACGCGAAACGCGGCCAACTGCGTGGGACGTACGCTCGAGGGGGATTCGTGTTGGATTGGTTGGGCGAGGAGTACGGTGGTCGGCCAAGATTTTTAATGTCCGACGGTAGGACCTTTGCTTGTATATATATGTAATATGTATCTAAAAATAAAGGATATCTTCTTCATAGTCCTATAGATTACCTGTCTAGAACGTAACTCCTTTCAGCGAGCATGTCGATCATTTTCTAAACCGACAATGAGAAATCGTTATGGCATTTGCAAGTACGAAAGAGAGCTGAATCACAAAGCAGTATATTTCATTATATTTAACCGCGAAGTTGTATGACGAAGGTCCATGTACACTGAAGGACAGAAAAAATCTTTTTAGACACTTCTTTTGATAATAATCTAAAGGCACGCTGTACAGTTCGCGCGATAAGCGTTATCGGTCGAGCGGACTGTCATTCTCTGGAAGAGAAAAAAATCGGCGATGGGCATGCGCCGCGTTCCCCTTCTCTCTCTCTCTCTCTCTCTCTCTCTCTCTCTCTCTCTCTCTCTCTCTCTCTCTTTCCCCCTCTCTTCTTTTCCGAACCAAGAGCGATACAAAGAATACGAAACCACCCTGAATTCGTTCGGTCGCCAAGTCGAGAGAAAACGCGGATTGTTTTGCCTTTACGTCGCGTGGCTGCGACAACCGAGGATCGATGGGGCCGTAGATCTTGGAGAACGAGCTATATTTCGCGACGAGGGAGATTAACGATGCGTGGAAACGGGTATATTTAACATCAGAAGGAGGATTTTCATAAAATGTTGCGACCGCCTTCCGACTATGTATTCCGGGACGCTGGACTACCGTACGTTTCGTTTTCTCCGTCTAATAGAGCTACGACGACCGGCAGCTTCGGATGGCGAATCGCTTGATTCTTATTCTTCGAAACAGGATACGCGCTTGGTAAGATATTTTTGCAGAGAAAAAATCAGATATTCGTAACTTCGAATTTGATCGGATGGTCGGTTTAGGATTTGAGAAGCGCCAGTGGGACGATCCCTATTCGCGTTCCTCTTAATGCATTGCCAACCTTCTCTAATGTTTCGTAAGATCGAAAAGTGTGCGAAGAAAGGTTTCAATATTTTATTAGCATCGATCGTTAACCTTCATAAGGTTCTCTGGTAATATTCGATCTTGACGTGGTAGGTCGATCACGTTTTATCATATTTGTTTAAAGTTGCACAAAAGAATTTTTGTCATTTCAGCGGCTATAAACACTGACTATTCAAATAAATATCATATATCAATTTATCGTAACTTTTTTTATTGACTTTCCGAAAGAGTATAGTAATATTTGATACAAATTTGAGCGGTTAAAATGAACCATTAAAAACCCTGTATGTATACGAGGGTTCTATGAAGGTCAACTGGTATTCCTGCAATATCCTCTATCCGATTCATGCATAATCCTCTGGTAGAACAATTCGGACCACAACCTTGAATTTTCGAGCGCCGAACGTCGAGATCCTTCTACACGGAACACACGTCTAGTGCGCAAACGAGGGGGCGACAAGGGGTACAGGTGGCCAGACCTGAAACGCAGGGTGCGCCGATTCTCGATCGCTTCCTAACGATCCGAACGGCCTCGACGATCGGTGGACACAACACAGAGTCAGGCCGGACTTTCGTCGATACAAAGCCATGTGTGTAGAAAAAGCAAAACGTTTATTCAACAGACAACAGGTGTGATACAATGATGTCGAGAGTAACAACAAATTGGGGAGAGAAGGCAGCGGGTGTGTACGCGTAAGGAAGGACGATGTCCGGCCGACAGCGTCCGTCAAGCGCCTAAGTTAACTCGGGGTTCCATGCGGCCTTTCAACGAGTGCCCCGATAGTCGGCCCTTTTAAACGTCCACGCTCCTTGCTCGCACCACGGGAAGTAAT
Source organism: Ampulex compressa (assembly GCA_038496175.1). Taxonomy (NCBI): domain Eukaryota; kingdom Metazoa; phylum Arthropoda; class Insecta; order Hymenoptera; family Ampulicidae; genus Ampulex; species Ampulex compressa. The sequence goes on along the minus strand of JBCFXI010000344.1, from coordinate 80,241 downwards.
AAATCACTACACGAAACTACGGTTGTACTTTATTTTATTGCATGGACCGCGCCAGTCTCGCGAATATCGGCGGTCGCGCCCTAATTTCGAGGCCTCTCCTGCCCGCGATCTTCGGGCACGATCCTGGTGCCGATCATTCGGGGATTCGAGATCGAACGTGACGACGTTGGATTGCGGGAGGATACGGTGGATAAGAGTAGATCGAGAATGTACATTTATGCGGCGAATCTATTGGACGATTTCTGCGGCCAATGATCGAAGGGAGGGTGGGGTACGTTCACTCCTTAAAACCATTTTGGAAAACGACTGAAGAGGTTACCGATGTCGCTTCGGCGGGCCGCGATCTCGTCGGCTAACGACGTTCTCGGCTCGGAGAACAGTGGTCGCCCGCTGTACTTCCGGTCTAGGTGATCGACCATCGGCTTGTAATAGGACTCGCCCTTGTCGTAATTGCATCCATAGACGCGCGTGCGTGGCCTGCTAAGGATTGGCCTCGACATCTCGTCAAGTGGACTTCGCCGCTATCTGAAATTCAAAACCCCTCGTCAGACATTCCGTTCTCGGACTCGTTGTCGTTATTCGTTTCTACGATGTAATTGAACGGAACTTGGCTGTTTTGTGTAATTAGTGTATTGGATAATGGGGCTTGACATCCCTTTTTTTTATCGATGTTTTGTCCTTGGGTTGGGAAAGATCTTCGGATGGTTATTTAGAAAAATTTCATTTTTGCTGAGATTTGATGTATCCTTTCGTATTTTCTTAATTTTCTTCATAATCTTGAGGATAAAATTTAATTTTTGCATAACTGCTAGTAAAATATTAAAATCATATCAGGGTTATCGGTTTAACACATGTTCGTACACGAGAAGTAGTAAAATGAATTTATAATATTACAAATAAAAATCTTTGATTATTCCAACATCGGGTTAGCAATATAAAATAAATGTGTCAGTTACGCAAAGTGCGAGTAAAGCAGCGTGGTGGAAAATAATAATTACCGTAAAAATATTTACTTCGGAAGACTTTTCTTTAAGTTTGACGCGTAATAATTGTAAACCTCTCAATTAATTTCAATAATCACAGACATCCTGACTTTCCATGTTGATTGTCTTATTAAAAAAATCTTTAAATATCACTTAGATAAACCTATTCTTCATATTCTTAATCCTATTTCTATCCCACAAACATTATTTATATTGAGCAGAAAATACCGATCGCCAATTTCATCGAGTAAGAGAGGATTATTATTTTAGAAGCAAATTTATTACGCGCTATAAATCAATTCGATTCTATTAGTAAAAACAATTTTTCAACAGACGAGATGTCCAACATCTCGAAACGCGCCCTCAATATTCTCCAGCAGGATTCTTCAAAGTTTTGCACGTGTTTTATGTGAGGCGTAAGGAAAAAAGAAGAAATGGCGACACCCCTCGGCCAGGAATTCGAGGCAATGCTAATTCCATAGCGTGATCTAAGGTCTCGACGATTCACTCCTACGCGAAAGTAAATAATGCAAAAGCAGAGGGAGGCCCCATTTCTCCCCTTTGACACGTGCAGACGCCACGCGGCAAACGTCCAAGGTTCCAGTGCTCGTTCTAATGAAAATACATATCAAGTTTTATCGATGCTTCCATATCTGAGATCGATGGATGTTTGGGAAGCGATGAAAATTCAGTGTCGCCGTTGGTACGTCGTGTTTTTTTTGGCAAAATGTCACTAAATATCTCGATTCGGACCACCGTGCGCCGTGGATCCGCACGGGGATAGTTAGCGGCACGACTACCGAGCTCCTCTGACTTGTGGGCAGCCGGTAAACTGGAACGAGCGACTATATGCTGCTCAAAAATAGACCGAATCTAATTTGGTGCCCGTGAACTGAACTGGCACGGCGCTACGCGAGCCCCGGACGGCCGTTTCTGAACGCGAAGTATAAATCCCGGAGTGGCCGCTTTCTCAGAGGCGGCTTTCACTCCTCGCAAGTCCTCGGGATCGATTAAACGATTCGATGCTCCTTCTTTCCATTCGCTAACGCGCATCTTATGATCCATGAAACGATTCTGCACCTCCTAATTTCGTTCTCAATTTTTGACACCGAATGCTAAGGTCTTAATCTGAAATATCCTGGTTCTCGAAATGGATTTCGTACCATTGTATCTACTGTATACGTATTATCTCCTTGTATATATATTTTTTATAATTTATAGGTACCGAGATACATATGCATATTCATGCAAATCTTCCACTTACTTGATAAATCAAATTTTCGATTTATAATAGCGGAAAATTGATCGAGACTGGATTAAATTTGAATTTGGATCTTTCGTAGAATGCTTTGCGATTTTGATTTACGTAGTAGTTTCATTCAATGGCGGTACATGAGGAACGATGATCTTGCATCACCGTTTAGCTTATCCCCCCCTCGATTGCTTTCCTTCGTTTGCAAATTATTTTTAAAACAAGATACGACCCGCGGATATTTAAAAGCAAGGTTCTAGGCTATTGTGTAATTAGTCAGTTGAGTAAGGTGACCTACTGTATCGTGGGTTGTACCATGCTACCGTTGACGTATGCATGGATTAGGTTTAAATTAAGATGAGAAAGATTCGTCGTGCAGTCTGAAAGAGCTGTGAGGTGTGGCAGACAGCTACGTTATTTATACACAGACTCTAGTTTCTTTTTATTATTTAATTATAATCATTTTACGCTCCTGACTATATTGAATTTTCGTCGTCGTTGTCTGTAATGGCCGATTTTTAGATTTCATACACGTTTTTTTCTTAAATTACACACTAAATGTAACGTTTGAAGTACAGTGTTTACACGTATCTATTTTGAGCATTGTCGTTTCATAAAAGCAAAAATATAATGGTATGCTATTCGCAGCATGCTATTCGATAAACTGCTTAACGCTGCTTCAAACTCAACACAATGTATCCTCCGGGACTGTGTAAACGTGGACACGTTACATTGTAGCTAACTTATTGCGCCATTTTCCGATGTTTTGTAAACACGTGACTGAGTGAATTTGCAAAATCCCTGCGAACGAGCGCGTAACCCAAGACCTACCTACCTACCCCACCAAATCTAAAATCCGACGAGAATAGAGCATAGAGATGGAATGTCACGATGGGCAATCCACGTTTGACGTACGTTCTTTTTATACGCGTACGTATATCTTCGAAGGAAAAGGAAAGCACGGAGAATGCGTAGAGGACGTGGAATCGTCGGTGCTTGCAACATCGGGACCGATCGGTCATTGTGAGCAAGGGTTGCGCGTGTTAAAAGTTTAAAATACGCCCAGTCTTGAAATAAACGATGAAATAGGCATCGATAGATCATCGGGAACAGACAACGCGGTACCGACGATTTGCCCGGTGCCAAAAGTTCGATACACATATGTGTATCGCCGTCTATTAATGCCCCGCTTGATTAGATCGTTCACTCGTCTTAATTGGCTCATACGCGTCGCGCACGGCTCGTCTGGCGTCAAAGTAATTATAATTTAACTGCCGTTCTCATAGCATGACAAGTTTGTTGCGCACGAGATTGGAGATTAATCGTTCCTTCGCGTCCAACGCGTGGATCCAGTCGAGCACTCGATGGCGATACGATCGATCGAGCGCTGCAGCTCGTAAATTGAAATTCCCGATGCGCGTATCGTGCACGAAATACTTTCGAACGGGGAATACGTTTTCGCAAGAAATATTGTTCCCGTAATAATAAAACATGACCTCTCGCCGATAGAACTCTCGCGTAGATCGTAAATAAAGAGATTACTGCGCGTATGATGATGTATGAAGATTTACGAAGGTTCATAAAATATTTCATGGCAACGTCAAAAAAAAAAGAGAAAGAAAAAATACCAGGTGACAGTTTTACACACGCTCGATGAGATTTATGAAACGTACTCCTCGTACTCCAATCTCAAATTCCCTGATCCACGTACAGTAATTATCTAAAGCAGATAAAGTAATAAAAACAGTCCTATTTGTCTATAGAATGGCAACGACACGCGAGAAGAGGTAAGGAAGTATCGATATTGTACGATAGAGCTGTAGCGGGGACAACAGGTGGCAATAAAGAAAAGGATCCTGGCAGAGAGGCGTGAAACTTTGTCGAGGGGGGTAAATGGCAAACAACAGTAACAGTACCGTTCTACTAGCCGACGTCGTGGTTTAAAAAAGAAGCTTGGCCCGCGTCGTTAGTAGAACGGTTATACGATGAATGGTCGTCGGCATTGGGAAACCGGGGATTTATGACGCGCCCCTCGGAAAGCCGATGGCGGGACGAGGGTAGTGAAACAGATCAGTAACACGCCAGGCACTTAAATGCGGTAATGAGTTATTCGAATAATGCCAACTGTTTTAGATACTGACTCACTCCTGCCAGCCGCTTGCCGAGATTTTCATACACGTTATTTAGTCGCAAGTTCGTAACCGACGGATCTAAATACATCCACGTGTGTGTAATCGAAGCACCGCTTCCAATAAGGGAATACGACCTAATGCATTTATCCATTTGCCGTAAAGTAGATACTGTTACCGTGTTACATAAAAGTAAACATCGAAAGCGAGAGCGTAAAGAAGATGCAGGCTGTAATGGCGATGTTTAGTGATTTACGATTTGACCTCGGTACTTTGCTGTGTGTAAAATTGTGCAAAGGCAGTCCAAGCAGTTTCCACGCCGAAATTTATTTTTAAGATGACGAATGTACGATAAATGTACATTTGCTAGGGCGTAAAATACATTGGGGAACGTTAAATAAAATAGGACAACCGACGTTTAGTATTAATTTGGGTGAACAACGTGAACCAGTAATTTATAATAAACGCGGTCAAAGAGTATGGTAATGGATGCCGCTAACGTACGTTTTGGGTATTTGGAAATACTTTAGTTCTCTCTTTTGAGTTTCTTTTATCGACCTTTTTCATGGGGATTTTAATCTCGCACAATGTTCGATACGTTTTCGCGAAACATAATGACTCGAAATTCAATTTGGAACTAGTAGTAACACTGCTCATGGTGTCAGGCCGCGTTCGTTAGCTTGTTGCGTAAGATCTGCCAAATTTAGCTGGCGGACATCGTGTAAAAACGGCGATATCGATTACAAAATCATCTGAACCAGAGCTGCTTTACGAAATACATAAACATTTTTGACTTCGGCGAAATATCTCTGCTAAGTCTACGTGCCGCGTTCTGGAAGTTATGCACATAACGCAAAGTATAATAATTCGATAAAGGCATTTTTACGTTTCATTTGGATTTTTTTCTCATAGAGATATATATCGCACTTCCTTTGCTACTAAAGTTATATTTGTATATAAGGTATTCTTTTTCTTCGTGAAATAAACTGCGCATGAATTTAAAATGAAAATGAGATTATGATTATTTTTCGTTTTATGAGTTTTTTTTTAAGTGATTTTATACAAAGCTGTGAATATAAATCGTGATATTCAAATTGTAGGCAACGATGTAAAAAGATAATCGAGTGCCATGAATCAGCGTACTTTGTTGACACAAAATTACACGCCAATGACGTTTACGTAAAAAAAACGAACAGCTCACTCAAAGAGATTTCGTCGAATCTCGCGCAATGTTTTCTCCTTTACAGCAGGTGCTTCGCGAATTCGAACGTATACATATTTCCCAATCGAAAGCAAGCGCAGCTATAACTTTTTGTGCTACGAATATAACACCCCGCATGATGAAATCCCATGATCAAATATAGCCCAGAAAATCGTAAAATAATGCAAATATGCACGAAAAATTCGATCCAATGCGTTCTAATCTTTATATCTTCGAATCGCTCCAAAAGCTCATTCGATTTATAATCCAGAACGTCGTTGCAACTCAAACGTGCTTCGCAAAGAGCAATAATCAACCGTTCGAATTGCAATTGCTTTTACGAGAGGAAGAAAGAGAGCTATTATCGTCCTTGAAGGGGAAATTCGCGGTTGCAGTGGGCAATAAATTACAAACGACATCGCGACTCGTACGATGCGAGCCGTACGATCGAAGTTTTCGTGTCAAGGGTTGATACGCTATGCCAAACGCTGCCAAAAGCTGTAGGTACGTGCATATTCGGCGTGTCTTAGGCACGCCAGCGTAGCGTTATGAAAATTGGGGCGCCCTTACCTAAGTTATTGTTATAAGGTATCCCTTAAGGTGCTGTTTCCTCGGAAGTAGCGGTGCGACTCCCACGGTCCACGCTCAGCCCGTTGTTTCCCACTCCCTTCTGGCACTACCCCTTCCTCCTTGTGGTTCCTTCTTCGCGCGATGCTATTCCCAGTAATTTATTCATACCCCGTGGGCGTCTGTTAACTGTCTTACTGCTCCACGACGTATTTACTTTTGCGCCATAGACCACGCTAACCGTTTTCAGATTATTCCTCCCACTGTCATAGACGGACGAGTATGACATTTATCTTAAATATATTGGGAAAGCTGTATTTTGGGGTAAAGTCGAGGGGATCAACGAGTCTGGCTTTGTAACGTGTTTTTGAAGGTGGAATGAAAGACAGCAGATATTTGATTAATCGTGTAATATGATATTTACTTTTCTTGGGAATATTCTTTGTAAGGTTATCGCGAATTACAAAAGGTATTTTTCTGATATATGTATAGCAGGCAAAATATATAAGTGAATAATCCTCGTGGTGGTAATATGTTTTTCGAAACGAGATGACGTGGATATTTACGTTTGCACGATTAGTCATATTAATCGGCTTAAGGTAATCGTCAGAGGTGCCATTACGAACAAAGGAGACGATATTTGGCCGAAATAGATTTTATCGAATTATAAGGGCTAAACGTTGAGTCCATTCATCTTTGGTTGGAAAATATTTTTGAAGATAGGATAGAGGAAGATGATATATTTAATGCATTACAGGTGTTACGGTACTTATTGTTGCATTGCACCAGAGAGCAAGAAGCACTTAGCTCCTTACTAGCAGCTTACAGCTCTTATCGTGCATTGGTTATTCATATGGTCTGATTTATTTAACACTATAACTACTGAGGCGGCCAAAATAATTTACTTATTTCTTCTAAACTTGCCAAATTCATGACGTATTTTCTGAGGTTTTTCTTTACTTGCTTGCAGGATCTGTATAATTATATGGATTTATTTACTCTCTTTTATTGTCCCCTTTTTTTCAAAGATGCGTAGTCAAATCTAACACAAATTTATCTACTAAAAAGATAAATGGACAATCTTTGAGCGGCTTGAAGATTATGGTTGCCCATTATAGTACCGCTTAGCGCCGGTACTCCGAAGCACATGGTTCAAGACAACAATTGCATCGTAACGTGAGCAATAAAACAAGACTGACATTTTGATTATGCTTTCGATTATCGCAATGCAGCACAATATTTGAAACAGCGTGTCAGTAGCGATCAGGAACAATGTTGAAACGAGTATTATGCGATGCCAGGTTGTCCGGTGTATCGAGCTTCCTACGCTTAGGTTATGTAAACAAATTTTCCAGCACTGTAAAAGATGACGGTAAAGAACCTCCCTCTGAGGATGTAGAGAAATCCTCGGAATCTATCAAGTTGGAAAAACCGGCCAATGAAGAGGAATTGAAACGTTTGCTGGACGACGCAGCTACCTTCAGTGATGCCAACGATAAGAGTTGGGCTACCGCTCCGTATCCGAAGGAGGTCCAGATTCCAGACGCTTTGCTGGATAACCCTGAAAAGCCAAAGGTCGATCCAGCAGAAACTTCCGTACTGCTGTTTCCAGGGCAAGGCATCCTGAAAGTTGGTGCAGTGCAGAAATATCTGCATTTTCCACACACAAAGGAGATTTTTGAAATAGCGAACGAAATTCTCCAGTACGATTTGCTGAATCTTTGCTTGAAGGGTCCACAACAGAAGCTGGATCAAACCCAGTTTAATCAACCAGCTACTGTGGTTACTTGTCTAGCCGCTTTGGAGAAGATTAGAGAAGAAATGCCTAATGTATTTAAAAATTGTGCAACTGCTGCGGGATATAGCGTGGGAGAATTAACTGCGTTGATTTTTTCTGGAGCTATTAGCATCGAAGATGGCATTAGACTGGTCGCTGTAAGAGCTGCTGCTATGCAATATGCAGCTAATTTAACACCACAGGGGATGATGACAGTGCAATGCAGACCATATTCTAAGTTATCGGTAGGATGTGATGAGGCTCGAAAGTGGGCATTGGATGCAGGCATTACCGATCCAGTATGCAAGTATGTATCATATTTTAAATGTATTTGGTATATTAATTCTTATATATTTGTTACTCCAGACTGTACCTGTATCAAAAGTTTATTTTTTCTTATTGTTCTCATTTCAGTGTCGCTATTTATTTATATACAGAGAGCAAAATATTGGCTGGAAATTTGAATGCTTTAGAATATTTGCAGAAGAATAAGGATAAATTCAAATTGCATGGATTGAAAAGACTACCCGTTTCAGGTGCTTTTCATACAAAACTTATGCAGCCTGCTCTAAATTCATTCAAGCAAATGTTAAATAAAATAGAAATTAATGCACCCATATGTAAAGTGATTGCGAATTATAATGCAAAGCCATACACACCAAGAAACATGAAGAAATACCTGGTGAAACAGATAGTTTCACCAGTGAAATGGGAGCAGACTATGCACATCATGTACTCAAGGCCCCCTGATACGCCATTTCCAAAAACGATTGATGTAGCATCCAATGGAAAAATGAGAACAATTTTGAAAATGATCAATGTCAAAGCAGCTGCAGAATGTTTCGTAGTGTAGAAAGTATAGTGACACCCATCTAGCATCTAACAATTTTGTTACGAAAGTGGTGATTCAAATTGTGTATGCACGTATTGCTTTTGTTGAACTGCTTATGAAACGAGTTATAAAGCTGAATCAATTTATACATATTTCACACGAACCATTTTTAGAATGTGTGTTTCGATATTGCATCGAGCTACCATCAGATTTTTTACGCCATACTGTAAATAAATACCAGTACGTTCTATGGACTTATAAGATTTTTATATATAATATATATTTGTTGAATGTTATATATAATTAATTTATCCAAAATTTTATTATCAAGAGATCATAGCATATCTAATATTTTTAAATAAAATTCATTAGTAGGCAATAGAATACTCGTAAACGAAAGCATTTCAAAGTTTTTAGAACACGAAATAAATTTGTAGGTTTTGGAACACTGCGAATTGTATGGCGTCGCGCGCCGCTAGCAAAACGATAAAGGGTATGATACCCGTTGGTGTTACGACATTTTGGATATAAATTTGTAAATCTAGCGGTATCATGAAGCTAGTAAGGTATGTATTTTTGATGTGGATTATTTCAATATATTTACTATCCACAATGTGATACCGTATCTTGGTTTAACACCATTCGATAATAACAAACATGAGACGCAACGAGTTAACCTTAAATCCAACCGTTTGTGTTTTTACTCTAACATTGTTCTCTTTCTAATGTACGAGTAATTCACTTTTTCAGATTTTTGATGAAACTCAGTCACGAGACTGTAACGATAGAGTTGAAGAATGGTACCCAAGTGTATGGTACTATAACCGGTACGTCATAACCTATATTTTATATTCACGCAACACAGTGAACCTTTGATACATCTTTTCTGGAGCAAAAAGCTATACAAACGATAATTCTGGAAACGATGTATAAAGATTCTACTGCAGTAATGCGCAGAATTGAAATTACAATATTGTGATGTCATATCTGTGTTCAGGTATAAAATTTAATGAAATAATTTTTTTTTTTGTTAGGAGTGGATGTAGCGATGAACACTCATTTAAAAACAGTGAAAATGACGGTAAAGAACAGGGATCCAGTACAATTAGATACATTAAGCTTACGTGGCAATAATATAAGATATTACATCTTACCTGACCCACTTCCGCTAGAAACTTTGCTCATAGATGACACGCCAAAAGCTAAAGCCAAAAAGAAAGAAGCCGCTAGAGGTAAGTGCATTTTTTAATTCTAGGAGCAAATAGGACAATATTGAATTGTGAATTATTATCAATTGAATTGTTTACTTTCAGGAGCTGCACGAGGTAGAGGACGCGGCGGACGTGGAGCAAGAGGAGGACGTGGTGGTAGAGGCAGAGGAAGAGGCAGGCGATAATGACAAAAATTTTTTCCCTGACAAATTCCAAACTTTTCTACTTTTGAAAAAACAACTGATCAGTATATTGACCCTTAAGCTAATGTATGCCCAACTTGCAATGACGAAATGTGTTGTCATGTAAAGCTAAAGTGCCCACAGTACAATAAATTCTCCTCTAGATCGTCAGCTCTGACATTGCTAAAATATTTTTCTTACACTTCGAAAAATTTATATAAACCTCATTTTTGTCTTATGTTAATAATCTTATATATTTAAAACCAATTATTATCAATGATTTATGTTTTATTTTTGAAGCGTATAAGTTCTGTTTGATTTTTTAATAAACACACCCTTGTCAGCAGTATTAAGAACCGATACGAATGTCATCGTTTTGGTATCTGCATGCTCTGTGGCAGTAATTATTACAATAATAACGAAAATAATTTTGTTGTTACAAAAATACGTGAACTTTGTGTGATCAACGTCAGAAAATGATTTTACTTTGTGAGGATGAATGATAAATAAAAAAAATGTAAAAATCTATCCATAATTTTGTTTTATTCTTACTGTACATTAAACTTTTAGGAGGCCAGTTTATTTTATTCCTAATAAACTCGCGTGATAACTTCATCCTGTAAGAAGTATGTTAACTCATAGAATTTCAAGATAGATTTCACCAATCTGCACGTTCATGAATAATGGAAAAATATTGTCCTATTATTGGTGCATGTTATCTTTATACATATAAGAATTTTTTAAATATCCGTTTGATTAATCGTATGAAATCACAGTAACAAGAATCAACTAAAAAAATTCACATAATTCGATGCACCGTAAAATCATATTTTAATGGAGTTAAAAATTATCGATAAACTGAGTTTTATAACGTTCATAAAATTACAAACTTCTCGCAATTATCTAAGTAACGAGTTCGAAACTCTGAGATCCGATCTTAATTTTGTCCTCGTTAAGCTTCTTTATTATTTTCTGCAGAGAACTTCAGTACGTTCTTTATAACCGTATAAAAAATTCTCAAATTAAACGTGTCTAAATATAAAAGAAAATGCATCCGTGATAATGTAGCTTTCACGCAAACATATACTGCGCATAAGATCCAAAATGTCCGTGCATTATTATGTGGAGATCGTCAAAAAGGCTGATAATTGATTGTGTACGGCTCGTGGTACGCTGTGGTCGCAATGATGATTTGAGTACAGAAGAATTGGACGATATATCCGAGTATGATTTCCAAGAGATTCCTGGTAATTTTGTACTTTAATATTGTAGGGCCTTCTTCAATATTTATTTATATCATTAATACTTAAATCTGTAGAATAACATAAATATTATTATTATAAGCATCAAATCTATTCTCCACTGGTCCGTGGAAAAGATCACTAGATAGATCGAAGATATTCGAGACAGGATTGCAAGGGGTTGATAGTCACTACGGCCATTTGTTGCTGTGTCGTAAAAAGTCTGTCTTCGTATAAAGTTTCCTCTCGCACCCCTTGGATGTACCGATTCTTTATGCATTCGCGACAGGGGATTTGGTTGGACTCTTGCCAAGCCGAGCAATCCTATACTTACGCAAAATCGATCATACCATATATAACAAAAGCTTCGTTACTTGTACGTTTCATTTACCCAGCAGTATATTTTCTATTGAAACGCTATTGGTAAATATATACGCTCTGTTTATTTTTCTCTGCGAGACGACATCTGTTCTTAACAATTCAATAATTAAGATTGTGTATCGTAATATCGGTAAAGCGGTACTATAATTCAGAATAAATACTCGATAATCATTGACGACATCTATAATTATTGTACACTGTTATAACATATTTATACAAGAGAAAGGAATATTTGATCCGAAACTTTTCTCTCCCTTCTCTACTTCGCGTAACGAAGGCTCTGTCGTAAACCGATGCGTGCCAGGTAGCTAGAGGCAGATCTCCATCGGCACGCTTCACCGAAAGATCGATATTAGCCGGCCGGTGCGCGTGTCATACAGGATGTTTCTAAATTAGACCGACAAACTTTGGCTTTGCGCGTATAGAAGCGAGTGGAGAACGTGGTCTCTAAAACCATCCAGAATCAACAGAAGACTTTATCGAGTAACCATTAGCGTGCTCACTGCGCGTTATTTTCATCAGTCACTTATACGATGAATTTAGAACCGTGATATTTTTTATCGCAAAGCATAATCCTCGAGACTCATTAGACACACATTTGCTGGAAAAGACCGTATTTTTATTATCATCTTGAATCAACAAAGAAATCGCGAGATAAGGGGTTAGGTTCGATGCTGACCTAAAACAACTTGTAATTCTCCAGTAGAACTAGGGTGGTGTAGTGGATCTTCAGCTCGGACTTCCACGCGGGAGACGTAGGTTCGCATCCCATACATCATCGATGCTTTTTCCATGTAATAGGTATACCATAGCTCTAGCGGTTCGGAACCCACCTTAAACAGTAGTTCCTAAACCAAATGACTTTAGCAGTCGGTGTCAAAAACAGTAGTTCCTAACCTAAATGAGCTTAGCAGTCGGTGTCGAAAACAGTAGGTCTTAAACCAAATGCCCTTAGGTGTCAAAAATGAATGTAAAAAAAAAATTGCTCGTATCAAACACTCTTCAAACGTCCTCTTGACCTTATATCGGGCCACAGGTATCAACAAAACAAAACAAAAAGGCGTATCGTCGATTCGTCAGTGCCCCTTTGAAACACACTGTACAGAGCTTTCCCGGTTCAATGTCCCCAGTGCATTTCCAGCCGCAAACGTTCGCGATAGCGGGCCAGCCGAGGCAGGAGGACCTTCAGCACAGGCCCGACGCCCCAGGCGCGAGGCGGTCCTCGCCGCCGGAAGTCGTCAGGAAGATGCGCCAGGCCCTCGAGGAGATGAGCCAGATAAGGGGGCCCTCTGCAGCCGAGAATGCCCACGGTGATCGTTGCGTTACCATCGAGACGCTCTTCCACCTCGAGGCGCCCACCCTGGACAAGGGCTGAGGCTCCTCCACCGAGTTTACGAGGAGGAATGGGGGAAAAGTGCCGGTTCGAAGCGGTCCACTCGTTTGAACCCTTCGCGAAGCCCAGGAACTTTCGAGGAATGCGATGCACGAGTCGGTCGTGCCGCCATCTTTTTTCTCTCCGCTTTATTATTCGCGCGCTTAGAACATCGCGAGGGCTGCGGTGCGTGTACAATGTTGCGTAATATTAACGTACGATAATGTTACGTAGATTTTATTTTTCGAAATACATACTGTCAAAAGGGGGATCGTGGATGTTTGATTTTTATGCTGCGGAATGTTTACATACAGGTTGGATCCTTGCGTGTTTGTCGAGTTTTATAAATACGAGTTTGGGATGTACGGAATTTATCGCGCCTTGTTTGCACGAGTTAATTAATACGCAAAATGTAATCGGATGTTTGCGTAATCGGATCGGTAAATAACGCAAATAAACGAATGTATCCGATACTCGTTGGCTTCTCGACGCAGAGCACTCGCGATCAATTCGTCGCGAAGCTTTTATATTAATAACGGGTAATATCGCTAATGCAATACGTAATATATAATACGCGCATCAAAACAATTACTTCGCGCAATCAAAGACTCGGCCAATCGTACATTTCGACAAAGAAGTACAAAATCGACCAATATACAATATTATAAAACTTACCGACTGCGATGCAAAAATAATCAAATCCTGGATTTTCATAAGCAAACGACGTACATCGAGATTAAAAAAGATCCTACCGCAAATATCCTGCATATACGATATTCAAAGGTTTCCAGTCCCATAAAACAATCCGATTATAATCCACGGATACAGGGCGTTCCTTGGTGTTTTTTTTTTTTTTTTTCAAAAGCGCCGTTTACAAGAAACCAACGATGCCGCAGGCCAATCGAGCGCCTGCCGATCCAGTTTTCACGCTGTCTTCTGTTCCTCCGCGGCCGAGGTCGTCGGGTTTCGCGTGCACCACCACCGCCCTTCCAATCGCTCCCCTGACGCCCACCAGCGTCAAGTAATGATCCATCCCGTCGATCCGCGCCACGCCGTCCTGACCGACCTCGATGTTACCTAGATCCCCGACGTGACGCAACGGATCGTTCGGCGCTCCGTGATTCACCTGAAATTCCGTCCTCCGTTTATGGCTACTTGTATTTTTTTTCTTTTTTGGCATCTATGTAAGTAAGTAAGTGCGTATTTTTGGGTTGTTTTAGTTATATGGAATGATGTATTTTTCGGTTGATGTTGGATTTTTTGCTTGTCAATTCTTATGTGTTCTGCTGGAACATATTGCATCGTTATTATGGTTTTGTATCCTTTAAAGTGTTAAGTGCCATGTTGTTTATCGATGAGAGTCCAGTTTTTGCGCATTAATGTATCTTTATTGATAATATGAGATTTAGAGAATGAAGATATATCGATAGGCTTTAAATTGATGTTGAGAGTATGTTTATAGATACTGTTGAGTATTAAAGCTGGAAGTAAGTAGGAAAAGGTAAGTAGGATTTGAACAGTAGGACCCACCTTAAGCAGTAGCTAAGACATAAATGATAAGTCCTGAGTCAAATAAACTTAGTAGTCGCTGTCCAAAACGAATGGAAAAAAAAAGATTACCATGTAGGGATTGAAATGTGGTCCAGCCGAGGCGCAGCCCTTCCGCAGATCTCCTTTTTCGTGTACATGAAAGCCGTGCAATCCTGGGCTCAGTCCCGTTATGGTACCCGTAACCCTGACCCCATCGGGTCGTTGCTCGAGCGTTAGAACCCCTCGAGGACCTTCCACCGGTGATCCATCTTCCCCGAGAGCCTTCATCTCCACCACAGCTTTTAATCCAATCGCCTGCACGTTTCAATCGGGTTACCTTTTCGTTTCAGGCACGCACCTTTGCGGTTACATTCGGTGGTAAAAGGAAGAGCGATGGCGACGCGCAAGGCGAATAAACAGATCGACTTATATGCCTACTTTCGAGTATATTTTGCAGAGAAAACACTCGACTGGAGGAGCGAGATAATCGCGTGCTATTGCGATTATTAAGATTGGACTAAGTGTTTAACAGTAATTGTTAACATTGGAGATTATTAAAATAAGTTTTGAAGCGATTAGTGTTTCCTTGCTGAATGGAACTGGATTTAGAAATAGTAATTGAAACGTGGTCTTCCCCAGTAAATGGCTGATATATTAATTATCGTTGCGGCGCTGGCTTTGCGCTCTCTTCGGACATTCAGCGACAAATTTCGGTTTTAATAAAACTCGAGCGCATTATTTATGACGGCTCTTGGATATTTGTAAGACAAATTGGTGTCATGGAGCAGAGTACTTTTTATAAATACGCTGTCGTAGTTGAAACACGGAGGAACCATGCGGTTTTTGAATCTCCATGATTTAAATGTAAATTTCCATCCTGCCAGCGATGTTGTGAATATATATGGTAAAGTTAAAAGAGGGGTAAGTTAGTTTCGATGTACGATGTTTAAGGATATTATGATGATATTTGATACGGTTTAAGGATATGCTAATAAGGTCAGAAGACGTGGATCGTAATGTGCATAAGTGTGGCTCGTGCAAGGCCACGAGGAAGGTCGAAGGAAGAAAATGATAGAGCGTTTCTTTCGTTACGCAGTTTATGGAAAATGCACGAGGGTATACAGTCTGGTAACTCTTGGCAAGGGTAATTCCCTCGGTGCCCTGGCGTTTACACAATGTCCTTCGCGATGTCTGAATAACTCGATATGTAACCATAGGCGACTGCGCCAGAGGTAGACGGTAATTAAAGGTGTGTAAAGAGATAAAATGTATCGCAAGGTTTAGAATTTTTATCTTGCAAAGTACGATGAAAATATCCTTGTCTTTGTCTTTTGATCGATAATCTGGATTTGGTTGCGATCAATGATGAATTACTAGATTGCTTTGAAAATGCTGTACTTTGCGTCTATTAATTATTTTAAGTATTCGTTGCTAAATAAAAAATAAAATTTTATCGGATTTGTTTTCGATACTTTCGTTGTGTTTAAATTAAAAACTTACAGGTATTTGGTTACGAATAGTGTTTCAGATTCAAACACAGATCTGTATCGGTTTTTGAAAATTCGTTATGCAGTGAGAAAATTAACGCAAGGCCGTGAGGTATATAAATACCATCCGACAAGTACGCGGACTAAAATTAATCTTGA
The DNA here is from genome assembly GCA_038496175.1 of Ampulex compressa. NCBI lineage: Eukaryota > Metazoa > Arthropoda > Insecta > Hymenoptera > Ampulicidae > Ampulex > Ampulex compressa. The sequence continues at coordinate 63,937 of JBCFXI010000344.1, read as the reverse complement.
AAGTTCGAATTAGCTTCACGATCTATAATAATAATCGTATAAAGTGTGCATGCAGTAAAACGGTTACTAGGCATGACTCGATTATGCATGCTTTCATTTTTAGTCGAGACGAATGACATGCGGCGTGTCTTTGTATTTAAGATAAACACTACCTACTTTTTAAAGCATATTTTTTTTCTCACGAAGGTAAAAATAATTGCTATCGATGATAATTAAAGCAAAAGAAAAGCAATAAATAAAAGGCAGCAGCACGATATCCAATAATATACAATTTTTTAAAAGCAAATATCGAATAACTCGCTTGCATAATAAAAATCAAGTCCACAAATCCCTCGAAAGACTCGTCTCAATTCGATCTTTCACGGTATCGTTTACTCCTGTAACTATATACATATGTAGGAAACGAGCGTTGTCTCTGCGAGTATAAATTCCTGACACAGATCTTCACGCCAAGTCACTCCACGCCACCTTCCCTTTCTCTCTCGTGCGAGTAATTGAAAGATAAACAATGTGCAAGCACGGTGATAAATATAAAACGAAGGCTCGTACCTGACGCGTACGTAATTCGTAAGACAATACTCCCTCCAAGGTGTACAGAAATACGTACAGCCACGTTTCGATTATTTTTAGACCTTTTCTAGCCATTTGCACATTTTTATAACCGAAACCTACTCGAGATTTACTCCAAAATAAATGACTCAAACTTTTTTTTACCACAGATCGCGGTAATCAAATCGATCTTAACGTATAAAAAAAATTTGTTTCAAAGCGTTATTGAAGATATTGGACGAACAAGAAGAAATTCAGGTCTCACGCTATTTGAGATGATCGGGCAAATCCAAGCGCGAGAGAAACCGCGCATCGAAGGTTTCAAGCCGGCGATCAATTTAACCGCGAGATCGCAGGCACGATTTACAAGTGCGCATGGATCGATCCGTTTACGTTAATATTCGCGGCGGCGTGGCGATCCACTCAGGAAAAGTCAATCAGGGTAATAGATGAACCGATACGTACAAAAAGATATGGCTCCATGTAGACCTCGTAAAGATCGCTTCTGGTACCGGGATAGCCTGGCAGGCTTCTGATGAACAGTGTCCTGTCGTTCATCGTAATCATCATCCTGTCGTACGGTCCACCGGATGCGGCCAAACCCACCGCGATCATCCCGTGGACTATCAAGAAAATCCTCCACATATCCCCGTTGATCGTTCCACGAGGAAAGCTGGTATTAACCAGAAATAGCCTCTCCTTTCCACCTCGATTTTGCTTTCTTTATCCTCCAAGAATTCCTCCCAATACCACGCCAGGTATTCTATCGTTCCTCTTTAACGCGCCGTACCTCCAGTTAATCCACCTCGCCGACTCGAAAGTTCCCAACCTTTATTAGCCCACCTTATACAACGGGTTCTTTTAATCGAGATTTTTCGCGAGAACTTCAATCCTTATTCTCCCAGCCGGAAACTTCGAAGTCGAAGTTCGAACGGCGCTTTTGCCCCCGGGCGCTTGTTCCTCTTTCCTCAAGTTCGACGAGGGAGAACCAGTCCCGAGAAGTCGTTCATTATATTACCAAGTTCCTCTTGTAAACCGGCTAATTATCCACGGAGACCCAAATACGTATCCGCCTTTTCTCCTTAGGTACTCGAGGAGAGAAAACTCGCGTCCGCGAGTTCCGGGTTGCAAAGGAAAATCTGGTTCCCTCGCTCCTTCCAACGATCCTCCTTCTTTCGAAATGCCAAAGCGTTTCCAATCGGTCCAGCCAATCCCTCTGGTTCTCTCGATCCAAGTTTCCTTCAGGTTCAGAAACCGAGTCCTCCGCTTCCAACTTTTGACTCCGGGTGGTCCTCGTATTATTCCTCGCCTCCCGCAATCCTATCGAGGTGCTCCTCCAGGAGTTTCACGTAGCACCGCGCCGCGAAACCGATCGCAGAGGACTGATATCCGCTCCCAGGATCCGCTCTTCCTCGAAGCCTCGGCGGATAACGTCTGCCAGGTTTGCCGAAGCCGCTTGTACTTATGGGTTACGTCACCGTCGAGTCACGGCGAGGACGAGACCGGATTATGGTGCTGGAAGGCACCAGTGCCTCCACCACAGGCCGAAACTCGCGCCGATGGGCAGGCCTCGATGATCGATGATCGAGGCGCCCTGATCGACGTCCCTAACGAGCCGCGGATCGAGCCTCGCAACTTCGCTTCCACGATTTCGAAGCGAGACCTCGCTCTCCCCTGCGACACTCGCGGCTCAGCCTCCCCCCTAGGATACCCGGACAGAGTGAAAGCCAGTGGTTCGATCCGCCATTCGTACCCTCCGGGAATCTTCCTGCGTTCCCATTTTCCCACCCGGCAGCGTTTTCAGCTCGAACTTCTTTCTTCCTTCAGCGCGGATCGGGGAGATCCTTGCTGCATATGCGCGAGTACTTTGGCGTGCCGTGTTATGAGAGTTTTGGATGTTTTAGGCGATGCCGCGTGTGTACGTGATTTTGTAAATGTGCAATAATAAATAATAATGGGATAATGATGAATGGAAAGTGATTGATATTGTAAATTTTACAATGTATGATTTTGTTAATGTGTAATAACAAATAGAATAATAAATGATAATGTGATAATGATAAATGGAATGCAATTGATATTGTGAATTTTACAATATATAATTTTGTAAATATGTAATGATAGATGAAATAATAAATGATAATGGGATAATGATAAATGGAAAGTAATTGATATTGTAAAGTTTACAATGTATGATTTTGTAAAATATCTTTTTGCGTGAATTACGGACGATTTTTGCAGGTGTAGTATGTATAGTAGAGATTATCGGTGTTTTAGGTTTGGGTAGACTTCCTGATGCGATGATATTGATTTTTTTTATAGATTGGTGGAGGTTAACGTGTTTTTGAAGTTGGGATAGAGGGACTGTTTTCATGGGGTGTACTTTAGAGTGCAAGGTTTTTTTGATAAAGAATACATACGTTGCTTTATAGTTAAACGTTGATTATGTAATGCATAAAATAGAGGATTATAGGTAGTGCGACCACAAAGCTTAATTTTTGTTTTATTCACGTGGAGATTCTGTAGGTCGATGTTGCTCCTGGGAGGCGATATAGACCACTTTGGGAATGACTCTATAGAGATAAATGAGGAATATGCTTTTCTTACCTACTCGAGTAAGTTTGCGTATTTAAATGAAACCAAGCACTGTTGGGACTCGACGAGCGAGAGGAATGACCTTTCGAGGTAATTTTATCTCAAAAGATCTTTCTTCCTTCGTGCATCGTTAATGCGATTTTGTTTACTAACCGATGTTTAATTATCTTATTATTGTTGTATGAAATGTTACAGCTGCGTTTCGATGCGTGAAAAGTCTGATGTTCGATGGTAGTACCGGCATGTGCTTATAACACTGTATTAAAGTGCATTAGCAGCGAGGGATAAATATATGCGGAGGTCCCGCTCAATGTTTCCGCTGCTCAAATTTAACTTTACGCTCTTAAAAGCGAGGGAGACTTCTAAGTATAAAGCTTACGAGCTACGAGTAAATACTGATTAACGTTTGTTGGCTTCGCCGCGGCCAGTGTAAATTTAACATCGGTGATTTATGACCGAGAAAGGCTTTTCCTACAGAGCTTACGCGCTAAGAGTGTACATTGAATAATTTTGCATATTCTTAATGGAGGATTCCTCGAAGCGCGCGAAGGATGAGTATTCTGGTATTCGAAGGCATAACGCGCGTATCGTATAATGCGCGAGGATCAATTTTTTCGAACGTTTAATCGACAAAGGGCTGAAACCGCGTCTGTAAAAAATTAAATGGACAATGCCAAATGAGATGAACTTTCAAAATATAGTACTTAAATCGTGCATTCGCATTTATTATCTTACCTCACTTTACATATATACCGTGCTCCTTATAATATTGTTATTATATGAAATATAAGTGTATAAAATAATAAGTTATATTAAACGGTTATATGAAATAACTAAAGAAATAAAATAAAAGTTTTCTTTATTCCTTTCAACGCTTTTCGGGGAGTTTCGATATTTTCGACGCGAAAATATCCTGCAGGATATTTTTCGCGCTATGAGGGAAACGCTTGGTATTTTCGCACGTTACTCGTGGCTCAGCCTTTGAAAACCTCCGGTGTACCACTTGTGGCTGATGGTGGTGGGCAAAGTGAAAGCAACGAGTTCGATTCGCCCGCGGCCGTCGATGCCTCCGGGGATGTGCCTCGTGCACGTCGAGATTGTTGCTCCATACCGACTCTTTAGGAAAATTGCACGTGGGTCTTTTTCCGGATCGCTTCAGCGCGAAATATTGCGTTCACCGCCGATGCGTGTCGCGCATATGGTCTTAATCCTCCACGACTGACGTTGATTTTGGATTTTGACGCCCTGACGGCGCTTTAACCTTTTTCTTCCATACAAACTTTTTTCCAAAAAGAATGAAAAAAGTTGGATTTATAAGCAATGGATTGTTTGATGAGCAAGAAGTAGATTTTTTATTCAGCGTAACTGGAAATATTGGAAAAATACGTGGTTGATTTGTGGCCGATAAATAAAAAGTAATAAATAATTAAAATAAAGAAAGAGAATAATTAATTATATTATTGTGATTTTTAAAAAGCTCGTGAGACCTAGGTGGTTTCATCATGATCGAAATAAATATTCTTTTTTCCCCTTAGTTTAGATCGAAACCGGTTACCTTGCCCGATATGTTATTTGGGAAAAAAGTTCTTCCTTCGTCTGGAGAATAAGAAATTACGACATCCTTTTCTCGTTATATTCAAGGAAAGCTTACCTCGATGTCCGAACGTAAACAAGTCTGAATGAAAAGGATAATAATGATTGATTAAAAATAAGCTGGTCAAAGAATTCTATTGGAATGCGTCGACACGACCCTGAGATTGATGCTTCTGAAAAATGCCGTTTACCGATAAAATTACAGGAAACGACAAATATAATCTAAATCTAAATATTATATAAAAGTAACAATACATTTTTCTAATACGCATGAACAATACGCTAATCTAAATCTTTCCGGATAAAATAAAAAGACAGCAGGAACCTTTGAGTAAATTATTGTAAAATCGAGGAAGAAACGTGATTGAATTTATAGTGGAATTGATTAATGGCATAATTATATATACAGCGGTGATAAAAGACAAATACGCGCGATCCTCCATTAGCGCAATTACTCGATACTTACCGCCGATAATCTCACTTTGTCCAATACCTTCGAATCGTACATCAACTCTTTTGTTTTGATCGAATCAATCATTGCTAACAATTACTTCCTGTATTCTGCGTCGATGCATTTCCAAGCGATGAATTCACTCGTCCTTCGCGATATACAATTTAATTCTCCCACTCCTGTAATTTATTCGAAATTTCGTGGCGATGCTTGTATCGCTTTGCCGACGCCGCGGGAGTTTTGGCCACGATTTGTTGACACAGAAATGATCCATTAACTCCAGTTTGCACGGAGAGGCTAGAAATGCTTTGATACTGTAAATAAGCGACGAATAACCGGTGAATAACCCGCAGTAACCGCATCCCTTTAGCCCCTCCATCGAAGTAATTAATCGACTCCACCCCAGATTCGATCCCCGCAGGCCTCGAACCTTCTCGTGGCCGCGTGATCCATGAGCATTGCACAGTCCATTTAACAATTTAAAGGCTGCACCACGTGGCATTACCAAAAGTAACAAGAACTACGAGCCAGGAAATCCTGTCGGGGAAGATTGGACTCAGGAAATATTTTGCTATGGAAGTTTTTAATTCGTAACAGGAATTGTGCTGATATTGTTAAAAAAAATCGTATGACAAATATATTGCTTACACGATTTAAGTATTGGGAAAGTTTGATTTAAGATTCACCAAATAGCATTTTGGCAATCGGTTTTTACTTATGAAGTAAAATGTCTCTTTGCTTGTAATCTTATGGAGACGAAACAACTATTTGGAGATTCTTGGGAAGCATCGATCATGGAGGATCTGTAAAAATCGTGGATTCTCGGAATTTGCAATTGTATTCAAAGATTAGTTGTTTTTGGTGATTGATAACATTATAGATTTTTTTCAATAATTTTTGTAATACCTGAATTGCAATATTCTCTATATACCTTGTAGAATTCATTCAGAAGTCGCTTCGTAAAGATTTCTGGTTAATATTAAAATTAAACTTATAGCTAATCTATCTATATTTGTAATTCACCTATATTTTTAGCATCGTCGACATTTTCCAATCGTGGAAAACCTTGTCGCTTTGATCCGCTCGATAAGGACGACCGGTATTTTCATGGTCGTTTTTTCGCTGAATGGTACGTCACATCCATTGCGTTGCGGCTTCTAGCGTAGGAAGATAAATAAATCGGATTCAAGATAGCCGTTACGGCGTCCTTAGTCATTCCATAAACATAAAAGATATTGTTGGAAAAGCGCCTTTTCCACCGACCAGACGCCAACGCCAGGAATATTATCAAGGCCATTGGAAAATGTATTGCCTTAACCAATCGCCAGCTTTCCTCTCATCTTCTTCCGATCCTCTTTGGTCTGCGTACGTATTTTTTTAAAAGCGCCTCCGTGTTTAGAGCGAAGAACCTTATTAAGTATGGCTCTTTATCTTTTGGGATAACATTCGAGGGTAGAGCTCGGCGGTTCTTTTGTTCGCGGAGAAGGTGAGACCGACGCTGAAGAGAGGACAGTATTCCCGGTAGCCAAGTCTAGGTCAAGCACGACTGGATGGAAAGAGAATACTTCAAGGTGCTTGCTCGCCACTCGAGACTACAATTCCAGTCGGACTCGCCGACATTTCGAGCGTATCACTTCACGAAATACTGGCCGCAAGCGTACCTTTTCATTTTGGGCCGATACATTGGCGCCGCCGACATTGCGATCCGCGAGGCGCGAAATCCTTGAGAAATTATGCTCGCGGAGATTTACAGCAGACCTTCGAATACGCGTATAAAAATCGAAGATTTCCATTGATATAAAGGAGCGATATTTGTATAATACTTTGATATAATTTATATGTAATAAATAATGAGACGATTAAACTTAAGTATCCATTAGTAAAGTAATAATATTATACGCTAATTTTTTAAGTATGTATAAGTAAAGCAGTATTATTATACGCTATGTTTTTAATATTTTCAACGAAAAGTACAGGGATATTTATAATTCAAGGACGAGACTTGGTTACATCCAGCAACTCACGCGGATCAAAGCGGACAATATCGCGAGTTTCATTGCTGCGCGAACTTTACGAGGTATTTCTCTCGTGTTACGCGATAGAAGAGCAATGCGCGCTAAGTGCACGAAATTACTTTTGTATATATATATATATAGGAAAAATGACAGCGCTTCGTACGGTTCGCGGAGTTAATATCGTCACGTGCGCAGCGTTTCGGGCGCGTTAAGGCGAGGAACCTTGGGAGAAACGTCTCGTGGAAGCCGGTTTTACGAGAGCAGTGGCTACGCCATTGGCGCACGTTTATATCTTGCCGGTGTCAAATGTCAATGAAAAGAGTCAAAGACACCGCGTAATTCATACCACGGCAGAGGCGTTAATTGCGGCCTCTTGCGAAATAGAGCCTTGTCGATCAGAGGCTGGGCTAAGTACATTATCTACGCGCTAAGCGAACTTCCTAATCGGAGTCGGATAGGATATCTCCGGTTGGATCATCGTGGCAATCATCGAGTGCTGAGGTTGAACACGTTATAATCATCGATGGGGATTCGCTAATTGTCTTTTTATCACTGGAACTACCAGCCACTTTCTGGGCATATTTAGAACACCGCATACATCTTTAAAAAAAGGGGAGAGTAAAGGGAAATTTTAGTAAATCAAAATAATGATCTAAATACTACATGAAGATCATGGAAAATCTAAAAAAAATATATAGTTATAAAGCACTACGATTTTTTAAAGAAACGACAGACCAGTCGTTTTGACTGGTTTGATAGTTGTAGTGTTAAGTTATGCTCGATCTCTGCGGTATGTCACGTTATTATGTATTCGTGAAATTATTAGTGGAGTGATCGCAACAAACATATTTGATGACGCATCAATAGACTGATTGTTCTTTACGTGTAAAGAACAGGGTATTAGTACGCGTAAAGCAATTAGTAACGTGCATATTAAATATAAAGAATAGAGATTCCGTATAAAGTATCAGGTATAAAGAGTGAGCTTCTCTTTTATCGGACACGCACAGTACACCTAGAAACATCGACATAGTAAGCGATGGTTCTGTTATCAGCGTCTAACATACGTGCTAGTATACTCGCAAGCGCACTCAACTCACGCTTGCTTTTCTCCCCAATTTTTAATGTTCACCTTCTCGAGGAACACGATGTTCTATATATATATTCTATATATATATTCATTTATATATAGCATTTTTGCGATAGCCACGGTCGAAGCGTCAACATCGAGTGCAGGAGGCTCGCGAAACCTTGGCTCTAGAACGACAATATCCGTGGAGGGGACAGCGGAATGTACACGTAGGTATGTACCGGGCAGGTTGGGTGTCGTCTAAGGTGAATGTCGTACCTGCCTTCCATAGGTTTCAGTTTCTCCTTGCCGGCGCTGCGGAGTACGTTTCCTCGGACTTTTTTCCTCAGGTGCTTAGGGCCTCCGGACGATTTAATCGGATTTCAATCCCTTATCTAATTTCCCGAACCCAGATCGTCTTCGGGGTCAACGACCGACCGGTAGGTGTATCTTGATGTGTGTCGTCGTTCCTTATCGAATGTAGGCTATCCCTAGCTTATTTGCACCACTTGCGTCGCAAAAACTGTTAGACTCGCGGATTGTACGGAATATTTGCCATTTCTCGGTTATTATATATATAATATATAAATTCTTCCACTGACCTTTACGATCAGAAGAGCAATAAAAACTACTTTAGATCGACTTATGATTCCACTTATGACTCCTACGCAATATCAGTTCCTCAGGATACCTGCACCACGTTATAGGGCCCGCATGAATATTCAGCTCGTTCTCAGATCGTTCGTATCGATGGAGCTGTAGTTCTTATTATTCCTAGAGGCTTTAGGGAGATTACACCGACTAAGGTTTCCCTGCATCCCCCTTTTCAATGACGATGTTCCGTCAATCCGTACAGTTTCTGCTCCATTTGCCCGTAGTTATCGAGCACACTCGCTACACGGCCGTGTATCCGTTGGATTATGCAGTCGAGATATGACGTCTCCGTTCAAAGTGACGAAGGACGACACGGCATAATTGCGCATTTCCGTTTCAGGGTACTGGGGATACCACAGGCAGGGCTCGTGTCAGGCTGGTTTGGGCGGAGCTATGTCCAAGGTAAGTCCAAAGGAAGAACCTTCACGATAATACCAAATTAAATAATTCGATGAATACAATTTTTTTTTCAATTCATTTCCGGCACCGACTGTCCATTGGTCATTTGGTCTAGGAACGTAGTGTTTAACGAATTGACGGTTTATTGGATGACGCTCACGGGTAGAGTGTCAAGTAAGAAACAGCTTGTCGCGTAACACTCACGCGCAGAGCGTCAGGTACTATACAGTTTATCTCGTGCCACGCACGGGCAGAGCAACGCGTTCAAACCGTTTATTCTCCTAAATATATCTAAGTCCGTGGCTAGACTCCTCGCTTCCATCGTTCCCTAAGACTATTCTAACCGAAGAAAGACACGTGGTTGGTTTTGAATTCAGTATTTCGTCGACTTTGAAATCGATCATATAAGCTTTCGCAAAGGAGTTAGTATTTTGTCTGTTGTAAAAGTCGTTTTGGTGAACTATATAAAACTGTATTTTTGTTATCCAACATGATTAGTTGTAGTAGTATTGATTCGATAATCATAAAATCGGATTGCGTCGTCGGCTAATATACCCCATGTTTTAAAATCAACCATACATGGACTAATTATTAACAAAGTACATATAAAACACGTTTTTTTCGCATTTTTTATTACACGCCGAAATATCTTCGACTATAAAAAAAAACTAGGCATTTTTTGGACCGAAATTCGTAATTTGACTACACTGCGAAAGGGTTAACACTTTGCCGTCTGCTGTCACGCAGGCGTGACTTTCCCTCTCCAACGGTTATCGGCCGCTATCACGGATGCGTGACTTCGGTTCAGCGCGACAACAATACTTCCCCTATTTTTTCGTTTTAATAACATGCGTGATAATTTAAAAACATAAAAATACCCAATGAAGATTATGTAACACTTATCCAAGTGCCTTTTTTCATAATAACCATACCGCATGTACGACGGATAGCGTAACTATGACTATTAGGGAGCAGCAGAACCCGCGCGAAATTTGTCAGCGGCAGCGTAAAGTCGATGCGAGCAGTGCACCGCTGGAAAAGTGTTAAAATGGGTCCCGGATCACCAGAACTACAGTATACATATCACATGGAAAAACATCGGCGATGGGCGAGATTCAAACCCGGGTGTCCCGCGTGGGAGTCCGAGCCTCTATCCACTACACCACCATAGCTCTCCATGTAAAATTCAATGAAATAGTTCAACGTGGTTGCCGATCGCGATCTCGCAAAGTCCACAGCGCGCTAAGGCCATACGAGGAAAACATTCTCACGCGGCGTTTCATCAAGGCGACATGAATACGCATAATTTCGAAAGATGGCCTTCGATCACTGCAAGAGGAAAATCGCGGTCCAAGAAAGGCGTGTAGGTGGCTATGCAAATCAGGGAGTAAGCGGTGGGCCGGGAAATAAATACGGAAAATCCCACGTGTCCTGGCTGCTGGCACGTCCTGAAAGAGTTAGGAGGCGACACGAGAGGTCGGCGAGAGCCGAATATGGCCAGGAATGTGAATTCCTACCTTACGCACCTCCGAGCCAGCATTCGTATTCGAGGTGCATGGCGAGGTATGGAGCCAATCGGCGGGCTCTCGTATACGATTGTCTTGTCGAAAGCTTGATTTTCTACCCGTCGGTAGATCCTGAAGCTCGATAGGCCAGGATCGTAGGCGTCGGGGTCTTTTTACTCGATTTCTGCGAGATGCATCTCTAAGGGTACACCTAAGGGCGTAGGACGTTTGTTGCACCTGCGGAATGGTCTCGGTGATTCCTTCTTCATCCGTTTGCCTTGGGCTCGATAAGTATCGCCATGGCAGTACGAATTAAGATTTGGTATTTCGGTCACGTTATTCCACCGATGTCACGAAAAGCTCGAGAATTTTAGTATCGCAGAAATGATCTTAACCCTTGAGTTAGGAACGAACGCATTTTTCTAGAATAATTATCAATAGATCGATGGAATTTTTATAAATTGATCGCTGTATTTTAATTGCCGATCGCCCTTAAAGTGGATTTTCCTAGTGACCGGTTTTTTGCGCAGCAGGAACCGAAGTTCCCTAAAAACGTTTGGCAGGAGTGTGATGGAAAGTATATATTTCGCACTCCTGCCAACGTTTTAGGCAAATTCGGTTCTCGCTGCGGAAAAAATCGGTCGCTAGAAAAGCCCACCTTTAGTTTCAGCACGCGCAACGATCTCCGAACCTAACAGATTTCTAGCAATATCACGTCATGCTGCCTGTATAGCGGCATTCGATTTTCTCACAATACTTATAACATCGCCAATATAGCGGTATTCACCCACTAAGAGTGAACCTAAAGTACGCCACAGTCAAGTAAAACAAATACCTTGCTGTTAAAACAAACGATCGATTTTACTCCTACCGTATCTTTCAAATCGTGCGGATTATTTCAGACGACTTTTTAACCGATATTTTCCAATCCATACTCACGAATCATTATAACAGTCGCGCTCGATGCTGTTCCCTTACGTAACGCTGATTTTCTTGCCTTCCGCGATATATGGCTGTGCGCTGGAAATTTTCTTCGTCCATTCCTCTATGGATACGCTGTAGGCCTATCGTATGATGTGCAGACGGTGCGCGACATACTTTTCCCGGGTTTCCTTTTTTTCGAGCGACGTGACCTACCGGCTTCGATCTAATCTCCTCCGCGGCAAGAAAACTTGGACGTTCTCTCGGAGGCCCCATCCGGCCGGAAAGTAGCGTTATCTCGCAGCGGGACAGCTTCGATTGCCGCTAAAGAAATAGTGGGACAATTCCGCGGGCACTCAGCCGGCTATCTTGCCACGGATGTATAATTCAGAATTGTCCGGCTATATGGCAGATGTTTAATGCATGTCGCGGACCGTACTTGACTCTAACTCCGGCATTGCTTCGGCATTGCACCACCATTCAATGTTAATACGCCACCCCCGAACCGGCTCAATCGGGACTTTACCCACGCTCTACAACCCTGGCCAGCGGAGTAAGGCCAATGATTTTAGGCAAATTTGATGCTCCTACTTGGGCTAGCCTTAGCTTAGTCCGTTTTTAGATCCGTTTCCTCTCAAGCAATGCTTCTTGCGAGGATCGTTGCTGATCGTCTGAATAGAGAATCCTTGCGTTTGTAGCTCTCGATAGAGGAAGTTAAGCGTTTTGTTTAGGGAATCTTGGGTCTTTTTGATGCATCGGTTCAACTGTTTATTTCTTCTTATTTTTATGTGATGTTTGGTTTATTGATGATACTAATTACATATAAATAATAGATAAAAATGGGAATTTAAATGTTTAATTTTTTCGCTAGGCTAAACGTTGATAATACTGAATCGAATATAAAAAGAATGGATGACATATGTCGATCAAAATGATAAGAATTGATCACATTGATTTGATAAAAATGTGGAAATAAAGGAGAAAAACAAGGTCGATGATAGTTAAATTATTGAACAGTGTTTATATTTGTCTTACTTATAAGTTTTTCTTCTGTAACTTATTTATGTACTCCGCATTTTGATCTAAAATCATAGAACATCCTCAAAATTAGTTCTGAAGAACACATACTTAGCGTTCAAAACGTCGACAACTTTTTCATATGGATCTTCGTCAGCAGCTTGCAATTTTCTTGCTGTATTTAAATATTTCAAGGATTTTACTGCATAACAAGTAATCTTGACTTTTATAACATTGTTACATTATTGACATTTTTTCCACTTTTAGCTCCTTGTTTTCAATACATTAATTCTATCAATTTTTATCATTCTGATCGATACGTGTCATCTATCATTTTCATAATTAATTAACATAAAACTCTCGTTTTCACAAAGTTTGATTTGTTGACAATAATGTTTTATAAAGATGCAGGTGGTATTATATAAGCATCAGAGTGAGATAAAGGCAGGTTGGTGTTTCATTGAGGGCAGTATTCAATCCATACCATGCGTACAGCGAGGCTACAACTTTTATTCGTGTTTTGCGAATGTCCTTGTCTTGAGAGGAATACTGGGGAGCCCTAGGTATACTAAATCTCGACCCAGTGATTTAGAAGTCTTCTCGACGCCATTGAGCATGCAATCGCCCATCGATCTTCGCGTTAAACTACCGCTCCCGGTATCTACCTTTGTTGTATCTGGTACCACGCGTTATCCCTCGATCTACCAGAGGATCTAGTCGAGATCGATCGATACGCAATCGATTTCGATCTATCCGAGCGGGTTGGGCATCGATCGTGATGCATCGCCGTGTATCCACTATTCGTTGGACGAAAATAACCCCCCGGTGCGTCTTTACGTACAATTTTTACGTCACGCTGGAATTCTGGACTGCGAGATGTGCTCCGCATCAAGATACGAATGCTTCTCCACTTAGAGGGAAATATACTCTCGCACGAGCAACGAGTTCTTCAACGATACAATCTATCGCGGTATATAGCGAAATAATAATAACACATAATAATACATAAGAAATATAATATATAACAAACGATTCTGGCGGCTTTAAAAGAAAAAATAAAGAAAAATCGAATTAACGCAGTCGTCCATAACATCCTTTCTTGAGCATTCTTCTCGTCCATCGAAAAATCACTATACCGTAGAGACTCAATTTGCAATTTAGAACTCTCCTCCCCGAGGAAGCGACGAGCTGCCCCTTTTATTTTTACGATCAACGATTTCTTGCTTTCCCAGTTCTCCAGCCTTGTTTCTTGTCGAGCATTAACACAAACCGTCTCGACAGCATTTGGCGTATGCTTAGCCGGTGCGGGATCTTAGTCGCATGATGCCGGCACGTTTATACATACATATAGACGGTGGCATAAATTTCAGGATGCTCCCATACGTATTGGCCGGCCGGTTATATTTCAATCTCCGTATAACTTCGAGTCTTCGCCCGGCGATCGGCGCCAGAACACAACTCGTGCCGGTCGTGTTTCCTGTAGACGGACCAGTGCCTGACCGCCATTGTCTCGGTTGCAAATTTTTCGCGTGTACAAGCATCCAGGCAGTGCTACTCCATAGGGGGTACATCGTGTCGGGTACTTCTCCTCCTTCGCTGCTCCGCTCTGTGTCCTCGCGTGTCGTACGAGTCCCGACGACAAATGCACGTATTTGCTCTCTACGAGTCCGCTAATATCTCGACATGTTGCGCCTGCACGGCCTGCTTGGAAAATCGGGGCCAGGAGCCCGAGGATACGGCCACGATTTTTACGGGAATACTTTATCGCATTGACCTAAGAATGCCTTAGGACTGTACACGTATCGAACTTGCATTTAAGATTTCGTTGAAAATATTGTCGTAGCGTGCGGATAAATGAAATTCGCCAGAGCCTTTGAGAGATTTTATTTATCGTGGAGGAGGGGTCGGAAAGCATGGCTCGTGAGCTTGAATGTGGTTCTAACACGAATAAACAACTATGTGCCATGTAACGTATTGATAATAAAAAGTACTTTTTATCGCTAAACAGGATTAGTGTTAATCGTGATAAGTATCTAATTTTTTTTAATTCGGCGTTTAAATTTAAAATGACGATTACTCAGAATTGGTAGATTGGGTATACTTTTTGATGGTCAGTAATAATAACATAATATTTTTTAAATTATGGGCACGTTCCATAAAACTTACAGTTCCTGTATTACGAGTTTTTTATTTACAATTAATATACGATAGTTGAAGAAAAAACTTGTAATACAGCAACCGTAAGTTTTATAAAACGGATTCCTGGTTCTGTTCTGTCACTTTATTATATGCCTGTAGAAAAGAAACGATGCAAAGACCTCCACAGGTGTTTTGTTTCAAACAGTAGGATAATGCTTTTTTCAAACAAAAACGGATAATGTTTTTTTTCAAACATTATGAGAAGTTTACAAATTTGACATTACAGTAAAGGAAAAAGGCAATCCAGTACATGGAGGGTGTCTAATCCTATCTATGATACATCATTACTTCCCACTTTTTCTATGACAGATTTCTTGTAAATTTGGCTCTTAAAAAAAAATATCGTTCCAATGCTATCATTTGTGAGTTTGCGGATTACTGTGCTAGACTACGCATCGCATCTCGTATTAACCTTGAACCTTGCATCGCAATTACAACCTGACAAGCAAAGATTAGAACATTGCCCCGGCAAGCTTTAACCACACGTCCTGTTTACACGTATGATAACAAGAGCAAAATAGCAGTATGTCAAAAATGGGTAAATACGCGTAGCAAGCCTCTCGCAACTCGATGGAACGAAAAGTTACTTTATCAAATTCTAAAATATCACATGTACATATAAGAACAGGTCTTCGACATTCCACAAATCGATTCTTTTGATTACTAAGTTCGCCGATCGCTGCTTTAGAGTAAAGTACCGTATAAATGCTATTCAACTATTCTTGGTCCTGATGCAATAAATCGGAGATGGGAAGTATGAAGGAAAATTTCACGTTCCACGAAATACATTTTTTCCTTGGATCGCGCGGCATCCAGTAGTTTGGCAGCTTTTGCGATTTGGGCTGATGTCTCGGGGGTCACGGGTGGCGCCAGAACACAAAAGTCATGGTTGTTGCACCCGTGCGCGCGGTGCGCATCGAGACATTGGGTGTGCACGTGACTCGGTCGCACGTTTGACATTGTTGGCCAAGGAGGAGGGTCCATTGTTCCAGGACCGTGCGAATCGCGGCTGGACCGGCACGTTGGCACACAAATAATAACATCTGTGCGCGACCATAAATAAAGACCGGCCCCGAAATGCACCAGGCAGGCACCAAGATTGCACTGTAGCTGCATATAGATCCTCTTTACCGCTCTCCACGCTGACGTAATAGAAGCGTTCGGGCAACATCCTTGGAAACTTAACGCGTGGGCGATTTCGTACGACTTTGAAAGGCTAACGCGAACATTAGACGCATTTTAGATGTGACAAGGGAATAAAAAGTATGGTAAGTAACGTGGAACAATATCTTGCGTGAAATTACTGGAGAAAGGTAGGAACAATGGCGCAAGAAACAAAGTGTATTGTAAGATGGAGTGGGTGCATATCGAAAGCGTGACTGTGGACCGAGATGAAGTGATTCTCGCAAGATGTTGGAATATAAAAAAAAAATCCTACGGCCATGAAGTTTGTTTTTCTGAGGTACATAACAATGCACCTTGTCGAATACGATGATCTCATTTGAGCACGTCAGTCTGCACTCGAATTGATTTCCAGTGCGGAGTCATTAGCTTCGATGGCTTGTGTTTTTGTTGACGATTTTAT
Organism: Ampulex compressa; assembly: GCA_038496175.1. Taxonomy (NCBI): domain Eukaryota; kingdom Metazoa; phylum Arthropoda; class Insecta; order Hymenoptera; family Ampulicidae; genus Ampulex; species Ampulex compressa. The sequence goes on along the minus strand of JBCFXI010000344.1, from coordinate 47,385 downwards.
CGAAAGAGAGAGTAGTAATTCGACTGATTATCGATGCGTGCGTTTGTAACGGATGTGCGATTTAAATTATTTAAGGTAAAGGTAGCAGTGGTTGAAACTTTAAGGAATTTTTTTTCTATTTGTTTCCATAGCTCAGGCTAAATTCATTATATGGAAAATGCTTAATTAGTAGTCTAGAAACTATACTTTTATTATATTACAAGTATTCATTCCTGATGGTGGTTGTAAACATTTTTTTTTCTAAAAGTAAAATTGATTCGATAATTGACACCCAGCAAAAAAAAAATTAATAGTTGATTTCCTTTTGTTTCGGTAAGTAGTTGGCATAGGGCGAAAAGTCAATTAATGAATTAGTCTTGGTAATGTAAATAATACAAACTTGCGATACGTACATTTTAACCAAGTCTTTAGCAATTTATATAAGAAAATACGCAAAAATCGATGGAACTACGCACGGGTTTGATTAATTGGCCGCTATGACACTTCTCAATGGCGGTCTATGCGCAGTATTTCGCAATTAAGCCACTGAAGAGCGACACTATATAGACTAATAAGGTTTAACGTATTCCAGCTCGTGACTTCCTTATTTATTCACTTTTTTTGAAAAAGTGTTAAGTACTGGTACAGTGTCGACTACTGGTGCTTATATCTCAATACATACACGTTTGCGAGATACTCGAGTACTTTAAAAAAGTAACGAGGCTGTTCAATGACTTAGACTGCTACTTTGCAGTTCCTCTAAGTACCCGGCTGGATCCACTGATAGACATCTATATCGCGACGCTCATAGGCGTATAAAAGGCCTTCGTATATTAATGTAGTGGCTCAAGGGCGTATAATCGAGGATCCGACAGAATTATAGTACCTGGAATGTTGTTTCTAACACTCCTATGCTCCGTATTGGCCCTAATGGAGTAAAGATTACTTATCGAGTGCTGCGGGAAACGCATCCAGTCTCATTCTTCCTAGTCTCTCCATTACCCGCCTCAGATGCATATGCGTAAAGTGCGGGTATCCGTAAATGACTCATTTCAACGGCTACCAATGAATGTGCATGGTATTGCTATCGAGTGGAATCGTAATTACAAAACCTGGCGCATTACGCTACAATCGCAAGTCACGCAGGCAGGCTTATCAGGCGTCTGAATCTCCATACGTGTAAAATTTCCTTCCACCTCGATTTTCCTACCGACCTCCTACAAATTATCCGTATCTTGTTTAGATATTAACCCCTTGACATACGAACAGTTATATGCAAGCTAAGAAAGCAAACGTTTTTTTTTCAAATTTGGATCGTTATATGATATTTCATCAGGTTAATAGATAACTTTAATGGAGGACAATTATTTATAATTTCTGCTAAACTCAAATATTGTTTAGTATAACATTTGCGGTGCGAGATCACTGATATTCCGAATACTTCTTTCAATGTGCTTCTTCTTTTATTTTTTTAATTAATTTTTGGCACCGACTGCTAAGATCATTTATCCTAGAACTTACTATTTAAGGTGAGTTTCAAACCACCAGAGCTACAGTATACATATCACATAGAAACAGCAGAAGTAATTCAAACCCGGGTCTCCCGCGTGGCAGTCCAGAGCCTCTATCCACTACACCACCTAAGCTCTAACGTACTTCTTTCTGATTTACTCATTTGTGTATCCGACTTCATTATCAGTACCATTGAGCAGGTAGGAGTGTGCGCCATCTCGAACACCGTCAACAAACCACAATCGACGCACGAGTGAATCAACCGAGTTATCCAATACTATACTACACAACATCCACCAAAAACTGCTCTTAACAAATCAGACTCGCCAAACCCTACAATGACACACCTCAAACAAATAACTACCCCAGCTCGCCATTATATATCAAGGGGTTAATACGCCCTCAACCACCTTCCTATATCCCATTCTCTCCGTCGAAGCGTACCTTACCGGATCCTCGTGTTCCACCGACGTACATCTCTGTCCGCGCTGTTAGCTGTACCAGCCGCACGTCCTGGGGGAAAGTTAGGAGCCGCTTCGCCAGGGTGAAAAATCGGCGTCACCGAAAGGGACCCTTTGTCACGTCCACGTCGCGCACCCATGTTTAAAGCGCGTACATACGCGCCCCCTCCCCCCAGGGGGGAGGAGGAAGGAAGGGTTGGCGGGAGGGAGCGGGCAGCAGCGCGACACGGCAGCGGCACGGAGCCAAGAGCAAAGCCATGGAAGTTTCAGGTGGCCATTTAAGGCTCGGACATTTCGTTCTGTCACCGTGTTCCCTGTTCACCGTCGGCCAGTACGCCGCGAGGAGGCCACCTACGCGCCAGTGGCCCTCCCCCGGCGGTTGCATTGTTTTATAAACGGCCGCCATTTCTCATGATAAGCAGAGTAAAAGGAAACTAGGCGCGCTCCTTTTCGCCGTGGCCAACCGAGGAATCCACTCATCGTCGAGGATACTGCTTTTCCGCGTTCGAGCCTCGCCACTTTCCCCTCCCACTTATTGCCGCGGTATCTTTCCCTTATCTCCCTCTGCTTTTTGCTAATTTTAGGCCCCGCCCCTCGGCTGGTATCTCGCTGCATATCAGGCGCTACGGCGATGTCGTTGCTGTTATTGCAAGCATACCGCGTATTCTTTCCTGGTTTCCGCTGGACAATTTATGCTCGCATTAACGGGTGCACCGCGGCTCTGGAGCAGTGGTTCTTAGCCTGGGGTGCGTGCAACCCTGAGGCCGCGAGAGAGGGTTTCGAGGGGCGGGAGGATATTTATGAAATTTGAAAGAAATCAACGTGACGAGTCGGTACTTCGGAGCAAGGATTTGGCAAGAACGTATTAATAGGTAGTGGAAAATTAGCTGCGTTTATTGAAAATTACAACTTTGGAGACGTTGGAACGTGGGAATTTGGCGAACTTTACTTTGTTGGATTTAGTCGTTTTGGAAAATGGAAAAATAATATTTGTACCAGAAATTATAATACGTCTGCAGCAATAGAGTGCATTATTTGATGGATAGTTTTCTATGGGAGATATTAGGAAAATTAATAGATGGATACTCAATACATTTTTGTTTGATCCAAGTTCAATGGATGACAACGATGTGTTAAAAGAAGGTCTTATCGAAATACGAGCCAATGCGCGTATGGAAATGGAACTTGAAAAACTAGACTTAGAACAGTTCCTTTGTACACAATTCGAAGCTTATCCACAACTGGCAAAAGCAGCTCTGGAGACACTGTTACCATTTTCCACAACCTATCTTTGCGAAATGGAATATTCAGCACTTTTGCACATCAAAACAAAACCCAGAAGTCACTTAAATGTATATGATGACTTACGCGCTTTAAAAAAAGAGCGTCGTTTTAATAGAATTATTGTGAATAAACAACGACAACCCAGCCATTCAAATTTAAACATTGCTTCTTATATCATATAGTAATATATATTTTAAAGAAACACAACGTTTGTTTACGCGATAAATGCTTTTTGTCAAATAAAAAATATACACACATTTTTTAAGGGGGAGCAAGAGCTTCCTTTCAGATTCAAGGGGGTGCTGGTCACTAAAAAGGTTAAGAACCGCTGCTCCACAGAATAGTACTTTACCCCTGGACCCCGTGCTTCTTTGTCGGCTCTATGTGGAGAGAGGTCAAGAGTCGATCTCCTCGCCGCCACCATGTTTCGACCAGAATCGTTTTAATTTCAGGAGAATTGCAAGGTTGGTCCATTCGATACGGTGCATTGCTCTATACCGGCTGTGCAGAGTTTTTCACCACGGGTCTTGGAATCCACGGGTTATATTCAAGCCCGATGCACCGCGTGGGCGAAGCGTAGGTGCGCTACGAGAAAGTGCACCGGTATTGTTGTGCGATTAACACTTTGATCCGGCTGATATTTAAATGGAACCCCATTTTGTGACCTCCTGTTAAGACCCCCAGGGGTCGATGCAGCGGGTGAGATGGAGAAATGGCCGCGCGTATCTAGAATGAGACAAAAGAACGAGAAGTCGCCCGTCTCTCTCGCCTTCTGGTATCGATGGATTTCTTATGCAAATCCATGTTTCCAGGGTAGATCGTTATTTTGATAATGCAGATCTGTTACCAGCCGTATCGGACTCGAGTATGGTATATCCATTAGCATTAACACGCTGGGATAAGTTTAAAAAGTACGACAGCTGCAGTAGACCGTTGAAGATTAATTTCGATGAAAATCTTGTCCAGATACCAAGAGTCTGGAATCGAGTGCAAAATCTGCCGCGGGGGCCGCCGGACGACTGGCGCTGTTGACTCGTTCTACTCGAATGTATAGTTTTGAAAAAGTCACTTTTCAGCCTCGATAACCGTACCCCTCTGTGCCATTCATATTACACGATAGGATCATGGAGCGTGCTCGTGCATTTGGTCGCTCGCGATCATATATATATATAGTCCGTTGATTAATATGTATGCAAGGCGTAATCTTTACTACTGGAACACTGCCGTTAGCTTTGTAGGAGGTTTACCGTTGCGATGTGTAACACGTAAACGCATCAGATCTGTGTGATGAACTTTGATTACAGGGTTACACGTTCCGCGAGTGTAGTACCGACGAGCGTACACGGTTGTAAGGATAAAGGACATTACGAGTTATTTATCGCTTTTTTTTGGAACTTTTTTCTAAAGCAATGTCCTATACCAAATTTCGTTGATGATAAATGTATCCGTGTAAATGTGCTCTTTCTCAGAATTATACAGAATTTCATGTAACAATATTAAATACAACGATATAAAGTAAGCAATATTAAATTGTGAAAATAGGGTCATGCAAACTGAATGTGAGAAGATATAAAATATTATTGCATATTTAATGAATCGATGAAGTAGCATTTTTTCACAATCTAACATCGAATAAAACTATAAATGTCGAACAATATTATGAGCTTCTGAATTTTTTGAAAGATTTACAATTCAGATTACATCGTTGCACAGCATGGGAACGACTGGTGTAAAAGTTTAATGCCTTTAGCTATGCCGACGATTTCAAGTGGCACTCGAGTACTAGTGTACCGATTAAGTGCAGTCGCATAACTAAAATCCTCTGTGTACAGAGTGCTTGAAGAGCGTTGTTTTATCTTAAGTCAAGGGTATTACGACACGTTTTCAAGTTGATTTTTTTTATGCATACGTACAATTTTGATCAAATCTCTGTGAATGCTTCCACTTGCGCCATGACGAAATAATCGACACGATGTAAAACCAATCAGCGTTTTCTATGCCTTTTTCTGTTATCCTTCACTCAACACATTTACATCAGAAATTTCATATCATCAATTTTTCAATTTTAATTATTATTATTGACCGTTGATTATGAGGTCACGTGGTAGTGGTAAAAAATGATTGTTCATATGTGATAATGTCGGTTCGATCGACTGAACTGTACTCCAAAAAGACCGGATGGAGACTTAAAGGATAACAGTGTGTGAATAGACTGCTCGTAAAAGACCACAACAAATGTATCGTTATAATTTTGACGTTTATAAATATATTTCTGATAATATTTAGGGGGCGTTTTGAATGAAAAAATCATTCTTTAACTTTTCATCGTTCTAGACCGTGAAACTTTTACAGTTTTTTCTACCAATACGAAGAGATCCTCTTGTTTCGTGCCGCGATCTCTTTATCGCGAAGGCCACGGCGGATCGTGTCCGTTTACATGCACGCGTGTGCGTGTAAGAGCGTACGCATTGCGTGTAGAAAATACGCGATTCAAGTATACACAACCGCTTGATTTATCGCATCTCCAGTCGTTGTATGGGATGTCGGTTATCTTTGCTATTATCTTGAAAACTAAAGAAAAATTCTGCTTTAGTGGGCGCGTCCGTTTCCTGGTTGCGTATTCTACTATGATCAAAAGTCACAGCTGTGCGTACTACTTTTCCTACTCCTGTGTAAACATTCGCTCTTCCAGGAAAGGTTTCCTAACAGATGTAAAATTATAGGACGTGTATGAATCAATTGATAAAGAACAAAACTTTTTCTATTTTGAACACGTGCATGTTTATCTTTAGGGTAATTTTTTCATAACTCTTTCTTTTAATTTTTAATTTTCTCTGTTTTTAAGAAATAAAACACTCGTAGAATCAATTGGTAATGAGCAAGGAAATTATGAATACATATACCTTTTCTTTATGCATAAGTGAAAAATTGTTGGTTCACCAAAATGTAACCCACTATATGCCAAAACAAAGTGCAAACTTAAAAAAGACACTAATTAATTCATTTTTCACAGTAAGCTAATTAAAGAAAACATATTTTTATTGAGTTTGTAACCTTTATAGCAGTTGGTACATTTAGGTACAACAATCAAAACTAAAAGTTCTATTGCTTAGGTAGAAATAAATAAAAAAACAAGCGTGGCAAAAAAGGGACAATAGTAGATAATAGGTTAAATTAAAAATAGTTCACAAGAATTCTTGAAAAATTGTCCTAAAGATAAATATCCACTAGTGTTTTACACCTCCAAAGTTTTGTTCGGTACATATTCATCGATATACGTCATATAATTTTACATCTCTTTGACATCAAACAAATGTTTTATCTGTTGATTTTACTCGTTTCCTAATTTATGCTCGTTCAAGTTTATTTGAATAATCTTCTTGGTTAATTAATTTAAAATGGCTAATTACTGGTTGAGTCTAACCGCATTCAATTCGTATGATTTCAGAATGGCGAAAGACTATTCATTGGCGCCCCGGGAAGTTGGTATTGGCAAGGTGAGATTCTACAATATTGATTATTCTCAAAGAATTCTAGCATGTTCTAGAACGAATGAGGTTTTCAGAACACAAGCATCGATTGCATATAAAGATGAAAAATGACCTTTAAGAATCTAAAGTAAAATACTGCACGTGAATGAAAGAAAATTTAAAGTTACATTCGATATACTTAGGACGATATGATTATCCATACTCAACGATCCTAAAGTGTTTTACTCGCAACTCGAGTACAATTCGGAACGACTGGACGATGGAAAGCTGAGAGGACATGATAAGCGCGATAATATTTATTATGCAGATTTCGAAGTACTTTAGAGGAGAATTTCATTAAAAAATTCCAGGTCAGATATACTCGATCAGCGCCGCTTTGAGGTTGAAGTTTGTAGCGACGATGTCATTAGCCTCCGAAGCAGAAGTATCAGGTACCGCGTATTTGCAGAAGCCCCTAATAAAAAAAAAAAAACAAACAAACGCCATCGTCCAAATCATCCTATACCCCAAAACTCTAATCAACTAGCATTCTTATATTTCCGATTCTCATACGCAAGATTAACACGTGTTGCTTGAATGCGATATCAATTTCAAGCTCGAAATGAATACGTGTTCCTCGGTAGAAGAGTGAACAACACCGGTAAACTGTTTCCTACATTTACACTTGCTTGAGAGTGCGCCTGAATGATTCTATTAATCACTATAATGACGAGGTTGCTTTTACACTTTTGATTTGAATATCATTAACAGTTTGCCTGTGATTAATTTTAAAGCTATTTTAAAGGATGCGACATTAACCGTAACACTGGAAAAGAAGATGTAAAAACAAGGCGTACATTTAACATCTTTCCACACACGTTTTTATCGATTTGCAACGAGAAAACCCTGATATTTATCTTCCACTAGTGAGATAACAAAATGCCCATTAATAATGCCGTATTAATGCCCCGTAGGTCATTATTTAATAATGACTGCCAGGTGAGTTAAGGGTGGCCACGTTTAACAGGTGCGGGCCTGCTTTTTGCAGCTTTACGTTGCAAGCCAGTGGCGCAGTAATTCGAAGCCAGCTATCAATCCTATCGTAATCAGCCTAATCGATCCGAAAGACTGTCCGTCGCTGCTACATAGTTACAATCGCCTAATAATAATAGCGGCCAAAATAATATTATCGTCATTACATATACTGCCAATTAAGGCGTACGCTTAGAAGCTAGATTAATTATAGAGATGCGGCTTATATTACGAATATTTATTTTAACCGGCCCGTGACTGCGGTTCCTTTCCATTCGATACGAACCAAAGTACCTTTAACCCTAAACCTACCAAAGCGATGGATAGAAACAATCGATCAGTCACTTAAAAAAACAGCTGTACTTCGTATTTGGACATTTTTTTTAGACTTTCCATAATTCTACCGCAAAGCGTGAATCATTCTATCGATCTATCAACATCTCTTCTTAATACCCTTTTTCTGCAAGAATATATGTGGTATATATATGTCCAGAATGTGGCTGGTAGGTTTAGTGTTAACGTCTAGCGCGGATCATGGTAAAATCCACGGCGCCATTTCAAACTATTTCCACTCACGGCATGACGTAATCAGCCGTAATACTTATCCGGCTTTTTGCGAATTCGCTGAGAAATTACTCGGCGCCTTAAACGGAATCCCAGTCACGAGCGCACGAACGACGATGAACGTCCAGCGATGGATCATCGTGATTCTTCTCTCATCCCCTGTATCGATATTCCAGGTCAAGCATTTTCTCAGTCACTCAACAGTCGCTCGAAGATAATGTTTACGAAGGAGGGTCCGGCCAAGGAGGATGACAGCTATATGGGCTACGCCGTTGCAACGGGAGACTTTACTGGAACCGGTGACAGCGGTATTGCTGTTGGCGTACCACGTGGCTCCGAGCTCCTTGGCAAGGTGCGTCCTCGAAAATCCATTAGACCATTTATAAAGCACCTGATATTTACTGAAATTATGTTTTCCATTGGATCTGGCTTCTCAGTGTACTTCCTGCGCTACAGGTTTTTCAAATAAATTTCACGATTTCGCAAATGGAACTCACACTTTTGCAAATAAAATTCACGATTTTGCGAATGAAGTTCATCCTTTTGCAAATCAAGTAACATAGATATATTACAGATAAAAAAATAAAATTAATAATATATGTATTATTTTAAAAAATATCAAAATAATAAGTAATGTTAATTACACAGTGAGAAATAAAAAGTTTTATTATAATTCATAGAATTACATAATTACATATGGAGACGAATGTATGTATGAAAACTGTGTGCAGACAATTCATTGATTCAATAATAATAATAGTTCAAGAAGAACCGTTTATAGACTAGGTTATATGTACATTTGTACATAGTATATACATATAACCTGGTCTATAACGGTTCTCCTGCAGCAGCAACTGGTAACTTAACACACGTATTCGTATAATAATTATAACAATTTATAGACGTAACAGTTTCAATAGAGTTGTTAATTACATATACTAAATTTTGAGGATTTAAAGGATCAGCTAACATATTTCTTGCACTAAACCTGATTTTGGAAAAGACTTCTTTGATAGAGACTGACCAACAAAATCACGCACTCCTTGCGTTTTCTGGATACTTGTGTTCTCCAAAATCAACCAAACTTTGTCGAGATTATCGCCTTCGAATTTCTGAAGTAATTTTGGAAGAAAGTCAGAGAGTTTTTGATTTTTTACCATGTAATCAATATTATTTGATGCTTTTTAAAACGTAATATATATGTAAAAGTACTTGATTTGCAAAAGAATGAATTTAATTTGAAAAACTTGTAATAAAAAACTGAATCGGAGCTCAAAACCATCGGTAATACAAATCTGTGCCGATTTTTCATTCGATTAATAGATTCGTGAGAATGTATTTATTGTATGTCTGTGCAAACAATAAATAAAAGAGGAGAGGGAAAACCGGCAGGAAAATAATAATAATACGTTTTCCAGGTTATTCTCTTCACGTCTAACATGACGAACCCTTACAATCTTAGCGGCGACCAAATGGGTGCTTATTTCGGCTACTCTATCACCGCCGGTGATATTGACGGAGACGGTTTGGATGACCTCATAGTCGGTGCTCCCATGTATACTGTACCCAACAATGCGGAAATGACTATCGAAACCGGGAGAATCTACGTTTTTTATCAGCGTGCTAATCCCGAAAGATTCACCAATCCCGACACAAGGTACCTATCAATTTCGAGTACACTATCGTAAAATACGAATTCGTGATTGTTTATCAGTGCGCTTTTTCAATTCTCATTATAACACACGAATTTCTTATAATCAAGATATAAAATAGTTAGAAAATGATTCACTTTTATTATATTATATTACTTTTTTCTTTTATTTACTGTATTAATTTTTTTATGTCTTTATATTATTTCATCCTTTATTTTCTAATACCTCATTATGTATTACAAAACTAGATTTATTAACAAAGCAGATTATTGTTCGAACTTTATTCTGGTCAAGCAGAATCGAATCCTTCGTCAATGAGCATATAACGCTATAATTAGCGCATTTGCCAAAAACAGCCCTGTAGTTTGGAACAAATCCAAACGTCGGTCCGTTGAACCTCTGATAACCGCTTATCGCTATCCAGAAACGGAGAGAGCAACCGTGGACGTTTCGGCTTGTCAGTGGCCTTTCTTGGGGACATCGACCGTGATGGCTTCGGCGATGTCATCGTGGGTGCACCTTATGCAGGCCCAAACGGCCGTGGCGCCGTTTACATATATCGAGGCTCGTACAAGGGTATCTCCGAGAAGTATTCTCAGGTGATTCACTCCGAGGATCTCGACGTTCCCGTACAAACCTTCGGATTTTCGGTCGCCGGTGGCCTCGACCTCGATGGCAATCGTTACCCCGATGTCGTCGTAGGCGCCTACGAATCCGGAGCAGCGATGTTCTTCAGGGCCAGGCCGGTCATCAAGATGTCCACGTACGTCATCTTCGACTCGCAGTCGAAGCTGATCTCTCTGGACAACAAGCAGTGCACCATTTCGGATGGGACAAAAGTCACGTGCTTGCCGATTACCGCATGCTTTAACTACAGCGGCGAGGGTGTCGCGCCTAGTCATACCTTCGATGTTCAGTACGTACTCGATGTGAAGAAGATGAAAACTCCGAGGTTGTTCTTCCTCGAGTTCGAGACGGACAATACGATCAATCATACGATTACCATTGAGCGTAACCGTAGACTTTGCCGTACTGTACAGGTTGGTATAGAGCGAGTGATCGATGAACTTATTAGTCAAAAGAGCCAAATGTCAGCATTAGAACGATATTTTTTTTAAGAGCCAAATTGACAAGAGGTCTGTTTAGAAGAACTAATAATATATGATAGATGGGATTAGACACGCTCCATGTACTGCATTGCCTTTTTCGTCCTCTATAATGTCAAATATGTAAACTCGTAACGTTTGGAAAGATGATTCCTATGGAGGTCCTTATGCCGTTTCTTCTCTACAGAGTTACGTAAGAAAGTAATAGAGGGATACGAGGGGTCCGTTTCATACAATTTATGGTTTTTATAATACAAGTTTTTTCTTCAAATATAGTATATAAATTTTAAATAAAGAATTTGTAATACAAGAACTGTAAGTTTTATGAAACGCATTTACATAATTTCTTAAATATTGCGTTATTATTACTGACTATCACAAAGCGTATTCAAACTCTGAGTAATCGGCTTCTTGACTTTAAGTACTGAATTAAAAAAAAAATGAGACACTTCTCACAATTAACAATAATCCTGTTTATCGATAAAAAGTATTTTTTATCATTAAAATATTACATGGCACATAGTAATTATTCGTCGTAGAGCCACATTCAAAACCCCTGGTATAGAGAGAAACTTGCTGACTGTATTTGCGGAGGTATACTTTCCCGAGTAACAATCTTCTTCCTCGTTATTAGGTGTACGTGACGCCGAACATTCGCGATAAACTAACATCTTTGGTCGCGGAGGTGCGAATGAGTCTCACCGAGAATAGACGCCTTCAAAGCGAGATACGTCAACCAACCATGCCACTGCGACCTGTTCTTGGCCTGACCACGTCTACGAACGATAGCTTATCCATTCGAAACAACTGCGGCCCCAATAACACATGTATACCCGATTTACAACTCAAAGTGGTCTCCAACGTTGCCAAGTACTTATTGGGCTCTGGAAAGCGGCTGGAATTGGATGTCTTGGTGCAAAACATGGGCGAGGATGCTTTCGAAGCAACGTACAATTTGATCATACCACCTGGCATCCATTATATTAAAGTCGAAGGAGCGCAGGCCTCGGTGGCGCCGGTTTATTGCACCGCTCCAAAGGAGTGGAGCAACAACACCCTTCGTTGCGACATTGGCAATCCCCTGCCTCAGAACATGTTGGTGAAGTTCAAGGTGCTCCTCGAGCCCGTCACGTCTCCCCAAATGAAGCCAGTTTACAAGTTTGAGATGAACGTCAACAGCACAAATCCGGAGCATTCGCACACGACCGCGGATAACGTTCAACATCTCTCATTGCCAATTTGGATAGAGACGGATCTGCACTTGGAAGGGGAGAGTAAGCCAAAGGACATCTATTACAATCCGGACAATTATACTATCGAGAATGCAACGATGGAGCTCGAATTTGGGCCCTCCTTGGTGCACAATTACACGATCACAAACCGAGGGCCATCGGACATCGTCGAGGCAGAGGCCATTCTCATATGGCCCGCTCGAACTTTGGCTGGAAGCGAGCTTCTTTATCTGCTGGAACAGCCGGAGACCACCGGAGCCATAGCCTGCGAACCTGTCAATGCCAATTACCTGGGTCTTAAAGTACGTATATTTAAGATCTGCCACAACATCGATTCGATTAACATCCATGCTCTATTAAGATTAACTTCTCTCACGATTCTGTATCGCGTAAATTCTGCTACCTTTAACACTGGACCTACCAAACCAATCAAAATGACTGATTAGTTGTTTCTCTAAAAAATCGAAGTACTTTATAACGATGTACTCTTTTAGATTTTCCATGATTTTCATGCAGTCTTTGGATGATCATTTTGATTTACTGAAATTTCTCTTTACTCTCCTCTTTGTTTTAAATATGTATCTGGCGTTCTAAATATGCCGAGAAAGTGGCTAGTAGTTCTAGTATTACGAACACGATATACCACCGTATCGTCTAATTTCACAACCTCTGATTCTTTTTAGCTGGACTACAACAGGAGAATGCACACTCAGTATTACCCTTCGAGTTTAGACTCGCCCAATACGGGCAGCATGATCAACGTCCAAAGCGGATTTGAGACGAACGACCGCAAGGAGAGCCGCGAGGAAGAGATCGTGATCAACAGCGGCGATAGTTCCGAAATACAGAAGTTACGACACTCCTCGTCCTCGTCCAACGTCGTCGCGTCGTCCGGCGACATGACGAGGACTCAGCACATTGGCAGGAAGCCTAACATAGTAACCACGACTTACGCGCATAACACTTCGGGTGGAAGTACAATCGTGACGGACGACAATTCGAGGACGGGTGCTGGCCTGATTCTGCACACGGAAACTAGTCACGGCGGTCATTCCTCGTCCTTGGGCGAAGGATACCACAGGACTGGGAACGAGGACAGCCTAGGTGGCGGTATATCCACCATTGGGGAACACCAGGCGGTGTCTCCTCCCGGTAGATTCCAACCCACGGTCACGGAGAGGACCAGAGAGGAGCAGAGCTACGAGGAGGAGCAGCGCCTTTACGAGGAATCTCGACGCCAGTGGAACCTCGAGGAGCAGCGAAGGCAGGAGCTGCAGCGACGACAAGAGGAGCAACGAAGGCAGGAGGAGCAGCGCAGACTCCAGGAGCTCCGACGTCAGGAGGAGATGCGCCGTCAGGAGGAACTCAGGCGCCAGGAGGAGTATCAGCGACACGGAGAACAGTGGAGGCTGGAGGAACGACGGCTGCAGGAGGAACAACGGCGCCTGGAGGAAGAGCGACGTAAGGAAGACGGCTTCATACTTGGTAATCGCGAGGAAACGATCGAGGGCGACGAATTTGGCTTCCACTTGCACAACATCAGCTCCACTCAGGAACTCGAGAGACTGTTCGGCTCGCTTTCCAAGGAAGCAGCGGATTTCAAGCTCTACAACAGGCAAGGAAGGCAGTACGTGCAGTTCACGGCAAGATTCAGAGCCGCGGCGGATAGAAACATGTACATGGAGTTCAAGGATGGGTCGACGTTTCCTCTTTACGATGCGTCCGGAACTCCCGTTTCCGACAGCGTCAAGCATCAGAGCGCGCACTTCCTGAGGCTCGAGGGTCAGCTGCTGACGGGCAGCGATGCAAGGGACTACATTCTCCTGAAGGATGGCAGCAGGTTCCCCCTTCTTGGATCCAGTACCCGCACCGAGGAACGTACTTACACCTTTGGCGAGGCTCGAACCGAAGGTGCCACGGCTTCGAACGAGGGGGGCAACTCCTACAGCAGATCTTGGCACGAGGAGACGTCCAGTCGTAGCAGCGGCTACGATGGAGATTACGAGACGAGGCACAGGACGCGTACCCACGAGGAGAAGCGCACGGAGGAGAGGAAAGTCAGTGGCAGAATATACGGCAGAGGCGGTGGTGGTGGCGACTACGATGGACACGGTGTTCCTTTCGAGGAGCCCGACGTGAACCGCATAAACTCGAGGTTCAGACGCGCGAGCGACGTGATGGACGTCGCGGAGTTCAGGAAATTCGAGCGACTGCACAGATATCGGAGATACCTCGAGCAAGATTTCTCGTCGGATTCGAATATCCTCGAAGAGCTGCACGAATCCGAGAATGAATTCGGCTCGGAGTTGTTCCGACCATGCGAGGCCGCGAAGTGCGCCATGCTGAAGTGCGTCCTGGGCCCCCTGAAGAAGGACGACGAAGTGACGGTATCCGCGAGGTATCGGGTGAATGCCATGACCCTGAAGAAGGTGGCGTACAGGGAGAAGGTTAAAGTTTCTACCATGCTGGTGGCGCGTGTCACCAAGCAGCCCTTCATTGGCACACCTGCGGAGCAGGTGGTCAAGAGTCACGAGATCGTGACGAACATCGAGCCTAATATTTCTCCGTCCTCCACGGACATGATTCCGCTCTGGGTGGTGGTCTTGTCCGCGTGTGCTGGAACGGTCATTCTATTGCTGCTCATCTTTCTACTGCACAAGGTTTGTACGGACTAATTCGATATAATCGTACTTCACTTACAGGTTTTTCAAATTAAAATCAGCCTTTTGCAAATCGAGTACTTTCACATATGTGTTATATTTAAAGAATATCAAGCAATGTTAAATACATAGTAAGAAATCAAAAATTTTATTGGAATTGATACAATTACATAATTACATATGAAGGTAAAGGTATGAATGAAGAAGATATGCGCGGATAGTTCAGTAATTCAATAATAATAATAATTCAAGGAGAACAGTTTGTAGCTAGGTTAAATGTACATATGCGTATAGTATATGTAACCTGGCCTACAAACAAAATCTATAAAGTCTATAAAAATGATTATCATTATTGAATTACTGAATTATCTGCACACATTTTCATAAATACCTTTACCTCCATATGTAATCGTGTGAACTGTAATACAATTTTTCATTATATTTTTATTATTATATTTTTTAAATGTAATATATGTGTAACAGTACTATATTTGCAAAAGGGTGAATTTAATTTGAAAAACTTGTATATAAAAAATATCTCGTGAATATTGCGTCATTATGTTACATCTGTATTTTTGTCAACAGTGCGGATTCTTCAAGAGAAACCGACCGTCCGATGCACCGGAGAGGCAACCATTAAACAGAAACGGTCACTACCAGCAGGACGAACGTGCTTAAAAAATCCTCTATTGTTTTTTTTTTTTTTTTTCTAAAGAGGGATTTCCGGATTATTCGGCTCCATTAAGTCGAAACATCCGCGAACGACGCTCTGATTGAACGAACGAACGACGAAGTGCCTTAATCGCCTCCGAAAGGATAATGTTTCACGAAGAGGAGTATTCCTGGCGGGGCGCGAAGGGAATCTCGAGATTTTTTTTTGGATATACGGAAGCGTAATACGCGCAAGTGCCTTCACCTGCGTTCAAGCCAGACGAGAAACTGGCGGAGTGAATTAAAACGGTTCTGGAGCGATTCGTTCATCACTTTTTACTGCCGCAGAATACTCCTTCCAGCTCCTGCAGCTCGACCACGCAAGTTTCTAGTCAGGAGACGTTTTTTTTTTTTTATACTTGTAATTTACTTAAGCCGCACGCCCTTCGTCGACAGAAACGAACGAAATTCGACGCTCTGAGGAATTATATTGTTTTCTATGTAAATATATACATACGTTACTTTCGGTACCATTAGCTGCCAGAGCACCTGCACTCGTGCTTCTTCGCTTCCGATTTCTATTAGGGGCGTCGAATCGAATCGAGCGATCGTCAGCAGTTCCACGCTGATTCATTGGATCCCCAATTATCTTCTATAGCCTATTACGTAAACTCGTGTCGATGCGTTCACTGCCAAGGGTTCGGGTAAACTGAATATATTATAGTTTAACGACACTAATTAAATTCGTGTAATCGGTATGCACAAAGGTCCGGGCATCTTTGGCCATGTTTGATCGTCGATATTTTGTGATAATTCCTTCGTGGTAATTTGCAACGTCCGAGAGCTTTTATGGTTTAAGACTAACGAGAAATGTTAAGGCAAGAAACCGATCGGAGAGGGGACCGAAGAGGGGTAATCGTGTAGACGTGGATTTCTACACGTCGATTTTTCATTGAAATCGGGGATCAGTAGATCTCACTCGTAGTATTCGTTATAGCCGAATCTCCTTTTAAATCACGGAAGCGGGCTTGAGAGCAGGACCCTTTGATTATTTATTAAATTTTTACATTACGCATATTATGTAACGCATGCTTGAGGGCAGCGACATGAGAAGGGGTTGCAGCACGCCCCGCGTGTATGCGTGTACAATCTGTAAATTATTAACTGTATCACGGAAATTATTCTCGAAATCTAGCTGCCGCGATAATAACCGTGTAGAGAGGAGTATCCCTGGTAAACGGGAAGATAGGGAACTGACTTGTACATACAGACTTAAGATGTTATATTAAAAAGATTTAATAATATTAATACGATATCAGCGGTGTTTATTCCTTTAGCTCACTACTTCCCCGAGATATACATTTTCAGCAGCTGGCCAACGTATTATAAGATACGTAGCGGTTATTGTGGGATTTTCACGAAGAAAGAAGATTTCATATCCGTACAATCATTTATTGAAAAATCACAATGACGTAACGATAATAGACAAAACAAATGCATGATTGTTATTAGTACCATGTACCGTTGTTTCTCCTATATCAACTGCCTAAACCGTGTTTCCTTCAGAACCAATATGGAAGTTACGTCATGCATAAATGATAAGAAAAATTTTCCAGATATAAAAAAATATATGCCTCATTTGATAGATTTTGACAGTATTTCTTTTCTTTTTTTTTTTTCATCGATAAAATGTATACAAAAATAATCTATAATGAGTACATTTGTCAGTTTGTAAAATATACTACCACCTCATAAATACGCTTGCGTTTCGAGAGCTTCTTACAAAAGGACCGGGTTAGAAAATCGGTGATATGACCCTTGCCGTGAATTAAAATTGGGTGGAATATCAACATAATTGAAGATAGCCGAGATGAAGTAAGTTTTGTAAAAAAAAAAAAAGAAAAAAAAACTAGTAAGAGAAGTATCCTCGTCGCTTCATAAAATCATATAAATGTTAATGAACATCTATCAACGGAAAGCGCCGCAGATGGCTTTCGCACATTTTTCATCCTCCAATTATCATTATGATACTAACAGTCATTTACGTACCTGTACTGTAATTCTGTTACGATTCAGAATTGATTAGATTATACCTCACCTGTAATACGTATGGGAAGAAATTAAAATAAATTACCTGTCGTAATTCTGCCGGGCAGTGTGGAATCGATAACTGCTCTCCAAAACGCTAATGTGCTATCAGACAATATGTACAAAGTCGCTACATGTTCCATGGTTTGTACCTAGAGCTTTTCTAAAAACATGTTCAACAAGAATTTTCATTCAACTTTTTCCATAATCTACGTGATGGATAGGATGGACACTGAGTGAAGTTCATGATAAAATTTAGATACACAAATGATCTATGGCTAAATTCTGCTCGTAATCCGCGCGACGGCGACATGAACGATCTAACGGACATTATAAAAACAATATCAAATGGATCTCTATATTATTGTACCCGTAATTTTAATTCTCGACACACCTTCCTCGCACTTTGCCTAATTTTTATACGTGCTTAGTACGCACTCGAGACTGATCGTTTTAAAAAATGAGAAGCGCATGACCCTGTCGGATAAAATCGATTGAGAGAACGTTGCTGTTTATCGAAACACGTTGCATTTCGGACGCCGAGAATTCCTTTTCCTACTATTTGGATCCCCATTACTATAACTTCAAGACGTCGATCAAACCTTACTGTCTTTTTCTAATTTGCTTTTGTCATGCATCTCCTCGCAGGAGTCATCCTCGTATCAGCTGTCCGGAACCTGAAACCCAATGTGATATTACAAATGGAATAGTGATCTTGACGAGCAATAATCATGCTTATTGCTTGTCAAGACCACTATTTCATTTGTAATACAGTTGACGGAGCAAGAATAATAGGAGGACTATGTCACACGATAAGGTCATTTCCTCACTCCTAACAGTCTCAAAAACAAACAATGCTTGTATTATCATGTCCTTACTTTCCACTGTAACTGAGTGCCCGCGCTGTAAAGCTCCTTCAATGTTTCTGCCAATTTTCCAGAAGCCTCCAGCTCCTTGTACTTGCGATACAATTCGAGCGCCGCCCGCGCATCTTCTGCAGAGTCGTGTGTTTCGGACTGTATCTTTTTACCCAAAAAGTGCCAGGTCAAGAAACGTAATGAAACCATACGCCGGTGAGGTAAATGGAAGAGTAGCACCGTGTCAACAATTTGTTCTGACGGTACCACCAAATTTATAACCCTGTGGAGATCCGATACTTTGTCAAATGTGTACGAACTGCATCAGCATTTAAGCTGTTCGAATGTGATGATAATAATAATGTGAATAATAATCATAAGCAAGTCCGTAAATGTACCTAAAGTCATTTTTCAAACCATGGCCCACAAATATTATTCCGTTATCCACTAAAAATCGTAGTTTCTGATACGTAGATTTAAGAGTAGTTAGGTGTTTGCTACTGAAATTGGCATCCAGATCGCCAGGTTGAATTCCGCTAAATTTCGTCAGATAATCGACCACCTGCTCCTGCGTGCTTATGTAATCATCTATAAATGGAGTACCTTCCAATGGACCTTGCCTAATAACCATTATGGATACGTGTTATTTCAAGCACACTTGCTACTATTATTTATCATATTTACAATAACTTACCCACGTATACAGGTGATGCGTGCAACTGACATGTGGCTCGGTTTTATAGTCGACATTTTTCCGTCGCTGCGTAGTTCGGATTCCTCCTGGTTCAAGGTTACGAATTCTGCATCGATGCCGACCAATTCGCCTGCAATGATAAATATTCCTAGCATCTGTTATTGATTTATTAATAAAAGAAAATCTACCTTTCTGAGGCATTTCGTCTGAGGTTAAGGGGGTGAAAGTAATACCCCTTGTACCCCCACTACGCGCAATGCATTTATCCTCTCCGAAGACGTCGTACGTCAGCGGACTGACAAAGGACGTTGACTCTGGCGCTGGTATCACCGTATAATGCAGAACGCAAGGTACTTTCCAGTCCAAGTTAAACCAGACTGCTTCCTGTGGCGTAACGGCCGATATGCTATAAAAAGCATGTTAGTGAAGTCTCCCTGAAGTTTTGGAATTTGAAAATCTCACACCACTCACCAGAAATCGTTGAAGATGTACCATTGTGACACGGCGCTACCAGAGCATCTTTCGTGATAATTTGGTCCTACGCGTAGAAGCGCAACAATGTTCCTTCGTTCCTCATTATTCTTGTCATCGACATAACAAACGACGGCGCTTAAACTGTACCGCATTTTGCTGAAGGAATTAGAATTATCTTGATTCACACGGGGGATTTCTTTGTCACCGGCCTCGGGCTCTGCGTCGACATGATTTTCGGTATTCTTCGTTTCGATATCCTTCTCGGTAGCTTCCGAAATATTGCCATCGCCTTGACCGTTTTCAATCACTATCTTTTGTACCCGTTTATTTATCTCGACTGGCTCCGACTTTGGATTTGTAATTTTCTCGACCAATAGTTCGCCGTATTCGTTGAGCGAAATTTCGATATTATGCGGGATCCACGAGTGCGAATAATATAAGTGACTAGGGGGTGTTGCTATGGGTGTTGTATTAGTCGTGGGAGGTGTAGCCGGTGATGTTGAAATTGTCTCTATCGTAGAAGAATAATTTACGAATTTGGTCGTATACATTTTGTATAGAAATAAATTGCTAAATATAAAGAAATATGTTGCATATTTTAGAAGCATGAGCACGCAATCGATCACCGTACCTGAATCTCTACCAAGGTGCCTGAATCTACAACCGATTCTAGTACAACTGTTGCCATATCGGCACGGTTTCACGGTTACGGGTATGGGACTCGATGAAGGGCTACTCTCCATTCCGCTTAAGACCTTTTGTACCACGATGTCCATTTGATTTTGCCAAAATTCTTTATCCTATAATAATTATCTCTCGTAAGATGCGCTGCCACGCAAAATCAATAAATTCTGTCTCGGTTGCTTACGTATTACATTTACGATAATATGATATGCGTATAAGTTTTGCAATTCATGTACCTGCTGTGTATCTAAACCACAGTTCAGCGCCAATATTTGAGGTAATTTAGTTAATTGTCGAGATTGGAGCGTAGGTGTAAATTTCTGACAATTGTCACACCATGCAGGTGTAATTTTCTCAGGTCTTAAACTGCGGGCAAGAACGCTTGTAAATGGAACCTCCTCTGCTACAAAGTTTAAAATTCATTTCAAATGTGAACTATTTTGTTGCGTATTCTATGGTTCTTATTAATAAAGTGCCTTACAAGGATTCGTTATTTCCGGATAAACTAAGTTACACAGCAACATGATGGAATGTTTTGTGGCTTCTTGCCCACATTTGAGACAGCAATGTATGTGCATTTGTTCGGATCCAAATAGGCGACTGATCTCGGTTTCCTCGTCTCGTACTTCACTTTCCTCGGGGGATTTTTTGTTGTTTTTATCTACTTGCAATAAATGAATGTTTAAAATAATAACCCTTTATTTGTGGTATTTGATGATTAGATTAACTGTTTGTTATATTCAACAATAATAGTTCAAAGTGAAAGGAGATAATATTCGGGAATATATCCATAGCTGCATAACTGTGTAGGTAAATTACCATTTAGCAAGTTATTTGTATCAGCATTTAGCGAACATATTTGGTCCGGTGAATTAAAAATCGGGTTGTTATAAAGTTAAAAAAAATTTGTTTACCATATCACCGTTTTCATAATGTTAAACATTGCTGATACTTGTCTGTTTGCATAAAAGTCGGATCATGCATAACTGAAAAATAAAGGCTTGCGGGGCTACAAAAAAAATGTATTATAAGATGTAAAATACAAATAGAAGCAATCTAATGTGCTATGGAAGTGTTACTAGTGTTTATAAGTATGGTAGTAATGGCATAAAATTAAAAGCTGTGGAGATTAATGGCTCAAATAAATTATTCCGTAAGAAAGAACCGATCGGATTATCCCCAGAATACAAGAATATTCTAAATCTTTAAACTCATAGAGAACTTGTCAGTTTCATTTCATCAGATTTTTCTTGTTATGCCAGAAATATCTCCGTACGGTGTCGGTTAAATACAAAATTCAAACAATCACATACGGGTTGAAAAATAAACACAAAAAGTGCCCAATATAGAGGTTACACGTAAATTGTGTTTACCTTTCGATGTGATCCACATATATTTACCATCCCCTTCTTGTTTCCTCCGCTTTTTTCGCTCTTCATCGTGATTTCTGTATCGAGAACCAATATCCTGTAGTATGCTAGGAAAGTCTTGTTCATTGTATACGAATGCAGGGTACTTGGGACCCGATTTCAGTCGGGCCGCTTCCTCTTCTTCCTGCTGTCGCTTTTTCGTTTCCAGAATCTCGTAATGGATTTGATGTAGAATAAATCTATTCCAGCTCTAACAGCAAGATTTCAAACATATCGTTATCAAGGATAGAACAGTTTTTGATTACAATAAGCTTTGCCATACTTGTATCAGTCTGATCAAGTTCGTCTTTCTTTTGGCTTCGAGGTGTAGATCGCTTAGTATAAGTCCCAGAGCTGCAGCCTCAGGGACCGTTCTAAATGCCCTGAGAAAATTAGCAGCCTGGCAGGGGAATCCCCGTGATGTGTCCAGCATGTGGAACAAGAAGCCCAATTCGCAAGAGAGGCAAAATTCTCTTTGGCACGAGTGAGAGAGCAATGCTATCCTTACAGGTTCGCAATAGTAAAGTAACTGTAAAATACGAAGACACATACATCCGGTACCGTCAACAGACTTCGTTACTGAGTAACGTGCACGAAATCGTCGATCGATCTCATTCCTCGGTTGCACTTACCTGCAGCATAGCATTGCAATAACTGTTGGGAAGAGTGGCTTCCAGGCCGCAGAAGCTGGTTCGATTGTATTGATCGAAATCAAATTCATCGTAACCGAGACGTGAATATTTTACCTCGATTTTACGATAACGCTTAGGTATGGCCACAAAGGTACCGTCGTCTGTTTTAGCACGTGTGTCCCCCGCGAAAAGCTTTGCAACTATGCCACGCCGTTTTTCCAAATTGTAAGGTATCTGTAAAAGAGGTATTATTTATTTTTATCCCACCGATTGCCGGTTTCACTTTGGGATGATCTATCGTGCGCGCGATTAAGCCGGGTACGGGCGATGCCCCTGTATAGTAAAAGTTGTACGATTTGGTGCTTTATGCGAGGTAAAGAATTTGGACCGTGAAAAAATAAATAATACCTATTGAGTGCGCATGGGACCGGACCGTTAAGCGGCACGTTTTTATTAAAGTTAGGCTCACTATTGTGTCATACAACCTTTATTTCACTCAAATACAACTTCGATTATACATATTTTATGAGAAATATATTCTATATGTAAGTATACTAATACTACGAATTATTGAGCACGAAATCATTAAACGAGAGCGAACGTAATGCATCGATTGAAGCTGGAAGAGTTTTACGCTGGTTATGAAATTCAGGGATCTTGGATTCGTTTCAATGCGTTTTTAACTTTGCGAGTAAACTATTCTCTTTTGGCTTTCGTAGACTTCACTTTCGCAGAATTGGAAATGTCATTTCTCAGAGTTTAAGCCTATTTTATTGCAGTCTCTCCCTACCTAATTGTTTTAGGATACTCCATAGTGGTTCCAAATATTGCAGGAATCGTACAAATACAATTCTGGAAAACTTAAACGATCTTGGTTCTTTAGATATATACAAATACATCTGTACATTGGTCTAAAATGTAAATCTGCAACTTTATTAAAAATAATACTAGCTTTTGTGATAATTCACGAGCTGCATAGAATTCTCCGATAAACTACGGGGAAACGCGGAGCAGTCTGGCACAGAGCAAAAGAAAAAATAATTTTTTTCGGTCGTTTAAATTTTTACCTTACATAATTAAACCATTAGTAAAAATATTTTTAGGATTTATACACTGCATTTATACTTATACTATATCCTGATTACGTCCGTTATATACCGGGCAAAGAGGTTTACGTGTTCTTATAGATTGACACATAGTTGAGAAAGCTATGCATAAACACTTTGTGAGATATGAATTTTATTTTTTAGTGCTCATAGCATTTATTTTTTAGCAAACAAGTTTCATTATAGTTTTCGAAATAATTACTCAACAACGAAAAAATAAACTTATACATACCATTTTCTAACAGTTATCTAGACATTAATTAAATATATCACTTATTCAAAAAAAAATTGTAATTTATGATATTACAAGTAAAGATAGATATTGTATATATATGAGGGTGTGTGTCTTTATGTTTGTGTTTTATAGCAGATTAATTGTGCATGAGGATTTTTAAAAATGTCAGTATGCACACAACATAATAATAAGATATACTAACTAAAATTCAGAAAAATATATAAAAATTTCAGGCAGTGGTATAATCCGAATGTGTGTATTATTCGTTTATATCTTAAATATTACTGCAGAGAAATTAGTAGAATACTGTGGACCAGCTTATGAAAATATATCACGTTCCTTTAATATTGTTTATGGACTATAACAGTTATCACGAAATGTTATCAGTCTTAATCACATTATATTAAATTTCTTTTCTACAAAATTAAATGCTTCAATTAAATTGAGCTTTAATTTTTATCTTATTGGTATATTGCATTAAATGATTGTACCAGTTTGATACCAGAACCACCAAAGCTATAATGAGACCGCTCCTATTGCACACCTTTTAGATATTCAATAGCGTTAATATTGTCAGTGTAACCGACTCAATTAATACAGTATCATATAAGTCAATGAAACATGATTTAAAAGCACAGATTCTCATCCTAGCTATTTATATAATATAGGTATATATAATCAAATAAATATATATGTAACGATAATGACAACCTGTTATCTTCAGCTATTTTGCCATTGGTAAATAATTTTACAAGCGCTAACAACGTAATTTAGTCATTTCATTCTTGATTTTAGCTGGGATATGTGATCAGGAATAATCACAAGGTGGAAAAAAAACGTAAAATTCACTGCAGGGTAAGGAGAGATGGGGGGGAATATTGTACAAGAGTGGGAGAATATTGTTTCCTCACTTGATTTCTGCGAAACGCCTGAGGATTTGGCGCATACCCTATAGTTCCTTGCATCTTCATTGTGCGCAGAATTTCAGGGTCTATAGTTGGAGTTCTCCTGTGAAATCATTGAGAAATATGAGTGCCTTTGGAGCTCAGTTCAACAGACATTATCAATTTCTGCCTTCATTCAAAATTAGATTTCATTTTCTTTGTGATATTATCAACTACCCACCTATACACTTTTTTTAAATATTCCTCCGGCCAATCACTTAGCAAAGGGTGTCCAGTATACATAATAGGTATTGTACTGAGTGGCGTAACATTATCATCGAATGCAATGGATTGAAGGGATTCAACCGGATCAGCAAACTCTGTAGGCCTGTTCCATGAAAACACCATGTTTGCATTTTCGAAATCTGATGTACTTGGTTACTTTATAATGGTGCATGCTTACTAACCTAGAGAATGTGTTAAATTGAGGGTCTGGTGCGTTTGTTGACATAAGATGTATAGAACCTGCAGAGTCTCCAAAGCAGAGACATTGAGATGTAGGTGATACGTCAAAGGATAATATCATTGCACCGCCAGTAGCAACCTATTAATTAAATAATACTCCGTCCATATAATGTATAACAATTGGAGTACCTTCTCATAGCCACATACTATCAGAGGACATAATTTACCTGATATAAGCACGTCATGGATGGTTGTACATTAGCATAAATAGTATCAAGAAGTTGCATTTGTCCCAATGGAGAAACAACAGCGAGCCGGCTAGAATAACTGGGTAGGAACTTCAATAGAAGAGGATATACCAAAGTTGTAACAGGACTTAATGCTCGCATTTGTCGTAAATCATATGCCATCAAAAACCGATCTACTGAAAGACCCTGGCGGCTAAATTAATACAGTCAACATTAATAATAAATTCTTTTTTTAATTTTCTTGGATTTGCCCAACAAGGATACCCCATGTTGGTGTTTGTATATTAATATCGATAATATACATTAAGGATAAGCAATGTCTCACCTGTTGCTAAAACCACAAGTGACAAGATAATTTCCCTGAACATCAAAATCACTGAGAGAACCACTGTGGGTATCAAACGTGTGTTCTATCGATAACGTATTCGGATCCCTGAGATCTATTCTTCCTGCCGGATTGCCGGCACATATAAGCCTACTGTGTTGCCTTAAAATTGCACATCCATTTTCTCCTACATGCACCTACAAATGTAAGATGACAGAAAGACGTATAGGATGTGACTAAAGTTATCCTGCAGCACGTGGAACTCACTAGACCGGTCTCCTTCCCTCTAGTAAGATTAAAATCTATTATTTTCTCCTGATGCCCACCCATGAGAAGTCTGTTTGGGGAAATTTGCAGCATACATTGCATATCGATCATATTTGGTGACCTACAACATTATTGGCTCATGCAAAATCACTCTTCTTTTATATGGTATAGCGTTAACGTACATAAACGTGAATATTGGTATGCCTCTGCGTAACTGACATCTTAATAAACTTTGAGTTAACACTAAAATTCCTTCGTCCACAGGATGAATGTGTCGGACCTCCTGCGTGGCATGGACTTGAAAAGAAGTGTACTTTTGCAAGCCAGAGCCATAGTAAGATGTTACGTGTCCCTATAAATCATCGTAACACGTAAGTATACACCCTACATTGAGTTTACCAAGAATATTTTCTTATCGCATTTCTTCATTAACAACATATCCTTCTCCGCACAATGTATAAGAACGACTCGCGATAGGAAAAGAACGAAAAAGCGATTAATCGGAGCTCAAACCAACAACTCGATACGCGAAGCAATGTAAACGCAACAATACCCCTTGATTTCCCATCCACATAAGCTCCTCGACCGTATCAAAAGTGGCAGTAGAAACTCCAAACCTATCCCCTCCATCTGCGAGCAACGTTCGAGTCTCATGAAACTCAGCCCCTGCGAAATCTTCTCCAAACTGCTCCGTCGCAGGTACATACTCGTCGCCAGGCAAAACATAATTTGATTCCTCCCCTGGAACGAGAGACATTCGGAAATTGACGGGGTGAGATCTTTGGTCCGAGGTTTATCTTTGTCGGTGAGACCAGCCACGGCATCCCGCGGTACGATATCGTTTGGCCGATGCTGTAGGTTAACGGTGGTCGGTAACCTCAGTTTCGAGCAACTAATCACAAAGCCTCAGACCGCGGAGAATGCGGTGCGTTTCGTCAACGTTGGAAACGTGGATGTTAATCTTAGGTCTTCCCTGGGCATGCACCGCGTCTCATAGTCGCAGCTGAGCTTTTCGGCGTAGCCAATTAGATTTAAATGCGTTATCTGTGACGCTGGTTGCTCTCGCATCGGCGAACAAGCGAGAGCCGCCAATAGAATTCGCACAGTATTGGCGCTCGACGGACCGAGTTCTGGCCACGGGCAAGGGAACTCGCCAAGTGGATCGCTACCCGCATACGTACGTCACGGAGTCGGAACTGCTTGGCGCCCTGCGATCGGCCGCTGCCCTCGGCCGTCATAATGCCGTCCCTTGACCCACCGATGCGACTTTTGGCGCGTCTCGTTAAACGACAAACCGTACTAACGTGTAGAATGCATCGATGAAACTCACATAGCAAATCCTGCTCGTTGCCGCCACTACCGGCTGTGGCCTCTACGGACGGATCGTAGTGGCTCAAAACCGGATAGTCCATAATAATCACAGTCTTCACGCTGACCGTATTTGAAGCATCGAATCCCCTCTGGCACGAACGTAGCTGAGGAATCGGCGTCCCGCGGAGCGTTCTCTTTTCATAGCACACTCTGGATCACGCACACGCACGCACGCACCTTAGTCGCCTTGGCAACTGTGCAACAAGCGATACACTTCCGCACTAAAATGCACCCTTAACGGAGTAACGGCCGCGCTTACTGGCTATAAGTTGAGACCGCTTAAACACCTCTCACACACGTTTTTCACGATGCACAGCCTGCGCCGTCTATCGCGCTACCTTTAATTCATGATTACGCTTTTCTGCGCGTTTCCTTGAGCGAGGTTGTATGACGGCCTTGAAGGTGGCGACATCTATTTAGACGAGTTACGCGCGTACATACGCAGCACGAGCATGGCTACCAATAGCGGGAGCTTAGTGATAACTAGATCCTTAGATCCGTAGCGAACGCGGTGTAACAGGGGGACGGAGAGGAATATCGAGATTGATAAAGAACCTTTGCGAGGTTTATGTTTGCGATAAAATCGGTTGAAAATAAAGCAACATGGATTCTGTCTCTTTTTCTTTCTATCTCCCCCCTTCTTTATGCAATCCTGATTTCGTAGCCGTCGACGGGATAACGGAAAACCATCGACCGATGCTGCGAGTAATGCCAAATAATGTTACAATCTGCACCTTATCGCTTCTATCTCCGCTTATATATACGCATACGAATCCCCGTCGGTTTTTATTTAGTCTCGTTTGCACAACTGCGCTTATCTTCGGCGTATCTTTCAGATTGCAAAGTCGATAATAAACATTATTCGTAGGCGTTGCACCTTTTCGCATATTTATACAATCGAGGTCAGATGGAATAAAACAAAGTAGTTTACGAGTAGGACATAGATATATACTTATATATTTCACGTTTCAAAATTGATTTTTTACATATCATACGAGGAACGACGAAGATCACAGGGATAGACGGTCCAGGTACCCGTTGGCACAGGAATATTTATGAAAATACGTTGCAAGTGATTTACAATTCTTCTGAAAATACATTCTTTGCATATTTCCTGATACTTTCGTATTTCTTCATTGCACAGGTGTACGATTCGCCGTTGTTGAGCATGTTCTTTTCGACTTCGATTAAATCGCATGTCCAACGACTTCTGAGGACAAAGCGGATGATTGAGGCCACTTCAAAGGCGAAAGAGGGACGAAGCGTGGTCGCATGGAGTATTAAAATTACCTTGCACACAAAGGAAATCGATAAACTGATAATCGTCTTGAAAAAGTAGACGCTCCGTACAGCGATGAGTATAGATATTCAATTTATTTTTAGCAGCAGGGGTGGATGGATTGATGCTCCGACTCTATTACTGGACAGCTCCCTAAGATGGCGAGGAATCGGCGGATAAGATAATTCCGCGGAAGTCCTAGGTCAGTGTGGGGTCTGGCGCTTTTCAAAGTTGCACGAGATTTTAGAAAAAGTCGTGGACGTGGTCGTTGTGCGATGCGTGTGACCTACCGGTAGTTCCACGGGGATCAACGTAGGTCGATATTTATTTCTATCGCGGCATGCGCGCTATAAATTAATCTTGCATTACTCACCGATCGGTCTAAAACGCGTACCCTGTTCATGTTGTCACTGCTGAAGTTTTAGAGAAGTCTGCAAATTGGCCCTATTTGAAAAAAAAAAGAAAAATTGTCCCGAACCCTTCTTTCTTTTGCAATATTTTTTTAATCGTATAATTTCAACCATTAGGCACGCAAAGATACTGAAACGCCTGGCGCTTGCTCAGTAATACGTTTATCAAGATCGCGGATGCGCATCCGTTGAATATCACAATACTGATGCTTTTCATTTCAAAGTAAACATTGTAACCGTCTCGGTAACAGGCTTCGTACCGACGCAAAGGAGCGATCGTTTAGCCGATCGCACACAGGAGAAATTTCGAAATTCGCCGATGAGCGACGCTCCGGGATATCGGGGAGAGGGAAGAAGAGAGCGGGCGATGCGCGTTTGCCGAAAAGGGGAATTGGTGTCGGGGTGTCGAGCGAGAGAGTATAAAACAAGTGTGCGAAAAAGGCGATACGAGCGAACCTGCGAGGATCTTCGAGCGAGAGAAACAAGGACATTGCGTAACCGGGGAGAGACCCCTGTCCCCTAGGATCGTAGAGATTAGCTCTTGTCCTTAACACGTTCCACGCATACGCCCTACGTTGAATTTTTCACTCAGACTATGTATAATTTTCCTTGCAAAATATAAAATTCAAAAGAAATTGTTCCTTACCAATTATAAACATCATAAAATATACGTTAGAAGCAAACTGTAAAAACGTGGTAAGATACGCTCTGGCTTTGAACAAAAATTAAAAATATTTCCGAAAGTAAAGAAAAATCGGTCCGGCATGGAACTTGTTAACGATATACGTAAGTGCGTATATTTTTGCGAGTTGTAAATTTCTTTTGAATTTGCGGCACCGTTTGAAAAAGGTTTCGATACTATAATCGAAACAGCCAAGACATAAAAAGTCGCGTTTCCGTATCTCCAACCCTCGTCTCATTGTTTATTACGATATATCTGCTCTGCTTGAATAAAGAAAATATTTGTTTTTCACGAAAAACTCCACTATCGTGTTTACAAGGATTTCCGCTAGCTCATCAAGCTCCTCTAACAAAACCCGTGGCGCCATTTTAATCGTAACATCTGCTTTTATAGAATTCATGCTCTGGCTAGGCATAAAATAATAAATTACTTGAACTATTTTTTTTTTAAGCAGGAAAGGTAGGGTTACAACATACTACCTTAATGTCGTCGAATCAGACGTGTGCGATGATGAAGAGCGTTGATGAGAATTCCAATTTCTTCATCGGATTCTGCCGATTGACGGCGCGACATCCGTTTGTTAGGGGTGCCGCTCAGAGACGCGGCATTTTGCTTGGCTGGCTGTGTAGGGAACGATGAACGACGGAGAAGCGAAGGTGGTCGTACACCTGTGATACGATTCAGACATTTTCATTATCGACGTCTTTCCTCCTGATGATCCAATTTATCTATTTGCTACCTAAAAGACGTAAAACTGGTCGATTCATGCCTTGGATTTCAAAGGATCTTTGGTTCTTTAACGATGGTCTCATAGTGAAGCGCCTTTGTACCGGAAGATCGACGGTGGATCCCTTCCTTGAGCTTGCAGCACCACTCTTCGGTGAATCCTTGCGATTTTTAGTTTGAAATGTATTACGCGTATATGCCCGCCCTATTTCTTCAACAACTACGATTTCAGCAAACCTTTTGAATTAAGATCTATCGCACGTTTGAATTTCTACGTACTAAAAGAAAGTGACTAGTATATTATTTAACAAATACATTTAACAAGCTCTTCATGCAGTAGGAGTTAAGAACTCCTAAAAAAAAAAGAGGTCTGAGTAAATTTAGTTTAACAAGATCGAAACACATCTATAACATAAAATAGTCGTTTGAGGGAAGATTTGGCTGAAGGGTCTTGGATGTTTAATTTTGACAGTGGTTGCTCGAGAAGTGAAAGATCCTAAGATCGACTCCCGAACAAGTTTTTTCTTACAAATACGAGAGTAATTACCTTATCCAGCGCAAATCGTATGCGTAAAACTTCGACGAAAGCAGCAATCGCGGACACTAATAGCATCATCACGAGGATATGACCTGCAACTGGAACAGATATTTTGTTCGACGAAGTTTGGTTCCCGCTTGTACATTTTTCAACAACATTCTCACCAACAATTTCCTTAGATTCCTGGATTTCTACTTCATTATCGATCTCGATTACTACAATCACATCGCTTTCCATATCTTCTTCTTTATTTTTATCATCCTGATCATCGTCATCGATTTCCTCCAGGAAACTCGGATTGTAAGTACAGTTTCCATCGTAATCGCTCCGAAAAACAGATTTGAGACACGCTTCGTATTGAAATTTCGGGCAACGCATTAATTTTCGGTGATCAAGGAGAACCACGATATTTTCGATCTCATCACTTATCGCTTCAACTGTGTCATTCTGCTTGTCACTATTATTTCGAGCATAGTAATTTGTGTCGAGTAAGAGTCGTAGAGGCAAAGATAAAAGCACACCGAATATCGTTAATATCACGAGAATGCTGACGTTGATGCCGAGCGAGAGACGTCCTTCTATCATTTTGTCGATATGTTATCCTCAATAATAAGCGCACTCTGGCAAGTACTTCATTATGCGATGATTTTATGACACGATAGCTTTGAAACACCAAAATTCCATTCTTCCTGGAATACGCGCGAGCGTATCTCGATGTTTTCTGTGTGTCAGTAAGTTTCCATCTATATATCGTCCTCAGGTCACATGACTGTCGATCGGAACAGGAGTCAGCCGAAGAAATAAACCATTCCAATATTGTAAACCGAGTGACAGAGTCGGTCAACGAGGGTAGAAGCTCATCTCTTTCTCTTCCTTGTTGAGACGCAACTGTTGCGCATTGTGTTGTGGCTGCAGTTCGAAGTGAACCTGGACGTCGGCTGATATTGATTTCTAGGTGGTTAGAGCACGTACGCGCAAGTCCCATGGTGCTCCACCTCCTTTTCCGGAAATTTCATCCGTAGCAGTAACTAGACCCGGTTTAAATAAAACCAGCGACAGCTTCGAAGTATAAAGACTTGTACATAACGAGCGATCAATAAATATCCCTCGATCCATCGATGCCAGCGGTGTTCGACAGACGTAAAACTTCGCGAAAACTCATCCAGAAATTGTCCAAGCCCTTGGCTGCACATATCGCGGTTTTGAATCGATAAGGCATTAGGAGATTAACTTTTATCCGGCCCGTGTATTCACGCCGAGGAGATTATTCCGAAATGAGACATCGCGTATCGCGGTAACGCGTCTTATTTATAGAGTATACCCGTATAACATTTGCCTGACATTTAATGGGCGATACGCTGTGGCGTGCATGTAGAAATAAATCTTCGAATGTGCGACAGGCATCGCCGGTCTCCGGCGAAATAGCCTCGTATGATGTTCCTTCGATTTCGCGGCAGAAAGGAAGGAAAGCAAACCTGTTGTAAGGGCGCAAGGAGGAACTCTCGGACGAGCAGGTTTTCTCGCGCGTGCATACATAAATAATAGACAATATCGAATTAAAATTCGTATTTTTCTACCAGTAACAATGGGCCCCGGTACCCCAACAAAGGAAACGCCCGCCTCGCCGGCAGTGGTGGTGGTGGCATCGACGGCGGCATTTATAAAAGTAATAAAACAGTCGAACAACAACTCTTCGGAGTGAGCAGCATCGTGGAAAAGACAGAGAGGAAGGGAGAAAGGGTGAGTGAGCGGGATCGGCCGGGGAGGTGAAAAGAGGTGGGCAAAGGAGGTACAACAAAACAGACCAAAAGAGAGAGATGAAACACAGGAGAACAGCGACCCGACCCGACCGACCGGTAGCCCAGCCAGCGCACGTATATCTTGCTCTGCTACACCGCACGCTGATTCTTGGAGGTTCTCATTGATAAATCCTTACTCTCGAGTCGAGCGAGTAACTCACTGTCCATTACGTACTTTGATAAAATTTTCCGTATATTCGCTATTAGCGATGGCATTAATTTCTCTTCTTCCGTATTAATCGAATCGTATGTACGTTAAGGATGTACTTTAAGAATAATGCCTATGCGTTTTCAATAAGGTATCGGATGTTTTGAGATAACACCAGCGGACTGTTTGACGGAAAGATCGTAAAGTCCAACGAGCCTGGTTTAAATACAACGATCGTTAATGCCTTACTCCGCGAAACTTTGGTTATAATCTTGGATGCTAAGGTACTGCTCGTAAAGAGAAATAGTACTACCCGAGATGTAATAATCCCGGAGATGATTCCTATCAATCCAACGAGGAGCCTACAGGAAGGCCGAGTCCACCTCGAGGTAGAGCGCGATTCAAGCATCAGCTATTGAAGAAAATGTTAACGAGATAAAGAAACCAGTTCTAGGCGGTAAGTACGCCTCCGATGAGCACTTAAGCAAACATCTAAGGATGCCCTGCGATGAAATTATTCCGCATCCAGATGCGCAGGTGCATCCGCTGATTATTGTCCGACTTTTACGCGGGATACGAGTGGAAGTTGAGAGCCAGGGTATGTAGAGCAGATGCTGGCCATGGCAGTGGCGGCGGGGTGCGTGATTTTTCACCGCCGACAGCTCCTCCTTCGAGAACCGCGCATTCCACCTCCCTCCTACGGCTCTTTCGACTCCACCCTCCCCTTCTGCGGCCTTCTTCGACCCTCTTCATCCTTCACTCTTCGTTCGCATCCGACTCCAAGCCCGGCCTCACCCCTCTTTCCGCCCCTCTCGGCCCATCGTGCCCTTGGTGGCGAACGCCGGCAATGTACGCCGTGGACACGCCACCGGACACCAGTTGCACGATCTTAGATTTGCTGATCTCGCATCCCGAGTGCACCGACACAGGGCTCCGCGCTCGCTCGTTGCAAAGAGGCACGCCTGCAGTGCACACCGGGTTTGCGTGTGACCGCCCTACGCCTGTGTGCATGCACGCGAGATGAGCGGAGAGGGGGAGAACGGCGAAGTAGGGTTCCAAGAACCGATTTTCAATAATCTGTTAACAGGCTATCGGGGGTGGAGCATCGCGGGCCGAACGTCGATGATCCGAATCGTTTGATAACCTACGAAACGTATTGTGCACTTACTTGCGCGCGTTGGCTCGTTTAAAATGTTGATTTATGATTGGGGTGAGTTCAATTGTGCTCGTCATTGTCTTGGATCGTTGGTGGATTTAGCAGGGTTCGATGTCATTCGGAGTAGCGATGCCTCTGAATGTTCGAAGTGGATTTTGCCCCTAAGGTTATGCCTCTGTAGTTGGCTTTGCGCCCGAAGGTTTGCGTTAGATCGGAGTTAGTTTTTCTTGGGTGTACCTTGAGGGTAGAAAATGTGAAGGTATTATTGTTTTCGAATTAGCACGTTGCCGCTCTGTTATGTCTTTTGATACTTCGAGGGCCCGTAATCCGCGAAATTCTTGGAATCGAAATATTTACTTACGGTTATTGATATTTAATAGCCCCTGCATGAACGACAATTGCCGTAAGTAGTGGCACTTATCTATCTCCTGGAAATTCGCGAGGTTCGTGCACATTTGTTGCTTGTGTAAAACCCGTTGAACACATGCGCCGCATCGGGAGCAAGCTTAAATGCGACTTTGCGTGTCGTGTTACGGATGCAACGTTCGCGGAGTGCAACCGACGCCCTCCTTGCATGCTGTCAACTTTCTTGGAAAGTTCAAAACTTCTGACAAACCCATTATTCGTATTACTTATTTTGTTGTAGAGTGTTCCTTTAAACGTGTATTAGTTTTTTATTAGGACTATGAATTACAAAGTATGAGGGACATTTTAATTACTTGCTCAAAATGTATACACCAGATGTGAAACAAATGATACCAGAATGAAACTCACTTTACTATTTTGATTCACCAATCTACCAAAATTTCGACGAAAAAACATATATACAAACCAATTCCTTGCATGCGACTCCTAATCATGAGTGCCCATTATGCTCTCAGTTTGTATATACAGCAGCTTAATTATAATTCTGCCTATAACAATTTTTTCTTTACGAAAGCTTAGGTAAAAAAACTACGATAATTCAGCTATGTCGGTTAGTTAATTAGTTAATTTGCGGGCAGACGCCCTTTGGTACATAGCATACAACTTATAAGGAAATAACTTACAATAATACTTATGATATATAGATACACGTTGCATAAAGCAATTACATGCCAAGACTTATGAAGCAATCAATTTACTTCGCATAATGAGGAGACGCGCACTGGCTTGTTAACGGAAGCCTTCAAATGTGCTACCACAAACCCATAAAAAAACATCTACCTTACCCGAAATTTTGTTCGCTATTGAAAGTAACCTATGCATACAATTAACCTTACCTATGTTTATTCTATATGGGGAAACGAAGAATCGGTATTTATTTCGTGTTGTCTTTATAGAAGCATATGAATTAATTAATCCCAGTGCCCCAGAGCAATCCACGAACTGATTTAATACCTTAAAAGAAAAAAACACCAAGCCTGCTATGAGTCTACGCTATTCAAGTATACACATACTAAATGTCTTCAGAATATCGTCATAATTATACGAAGATTTTGGTAATGGTAAACGTATATCCGCCTCTATCACCTCTACGTACATCTCCATCTCATTATCATCGACTCTCGTTCTTTTCTGCGCCATCATCGAGAGGAATATCTCAATGCTCGATGGGGATCGAGTCGAGTGTTTCGAAGGAACCGAAAATCGTAAGGTTGCAGTCGGGAATGACGGAGGCGCGAATATACGGCTAATTGGCGTAGCACGAGCCGCGTCGGCGTAGCTCGGAGGGGTCGCATAGCTTTGAAATTTCCATCTAAAACGCTTATAAAGTACAGACGGGAGGAGCGGACAGCCTGGAGGGCCGCAAGAGGCCCTCGCGCCGTTGCTCTTCTTTGGCTCGAAGAACCATCGCAATTACGCAAATTGCGGCTCTGTTCTCGCCTCCTCCGGGCTTGCCAGCCGCGAAAGGGCACCAAGATGAGAACGTCGAAGACCGAAGGATGGCGTTACGAGGAATGCTCAACGTTCATGCGTGCACATACAAGGGCAAGTGTGCGCGGTCTGCTTCTCACCAATCTCTCGATTCCCTGTGCATTGATCAATCGGAAGGAATAATACGACAGGCTACTTAATCTGGCCCATCCTTCACTACCTATTACCAAACACATTTTACATGCAAACCAATCGACATTCCTCGAGATAGACACGAAATTACCGTGATCATGTTACACGTGTCAGGATGAAAGTATAAAAGCAACGGAGATTCAAGTTTAATGGTAAAAATACTTATAAATTGAAAAACAAATTTGATGCGAAGAACGCCATCGAATATTATGCACGTCGAACATTGTCAAAGAAGAATTTATTTAGAGCTACGGTTGTATAGTGGATAGAAGCTTGGAGTGGCACGCAGAGACCCGGGTTCGAATCCCGCACATTACTGTTGGTTTTTCCATGTGATATGTATACCGTAGCTCTGGTGGTTCGGAACTCACCTTAATCAGTAGGTCCTAGGTCAAATGACCTTAGCAGTCAATGCCGAAAATGAATTAAAACTAAAATAAAAATTTCTTACGGTTATTTCATAATTTCGCACTAACATATGGATTGATTGGATACTGAACGACGTCACGGAGGAGGTTCAAGATCTAGGTGTACAGAGACGCATCCAAGAGTGCAAGATCTCTAACTCCTTTAGTCTACATCCGCCCAGCTCCGCGCTGTTGAACAATTTCAATGAAAGCTATGGCGACCTCAGCAGTCAGTACCAAAAACGAATTAAAAGTAAAATAAAAATTCCTTACGGTTGCTTTATAGTTTCGCACTAACACACGGATTGCTTGGATACTGAAAGGCGTCACGGAGGATGTTCGAGATCGACGTGTGTAGAGGTTCATCCGAGAGTGCAAGATCTCTAACTCCCTTAGTCTACCTCCGCCCAGCTCCGCGCTGTTGAACAATTTGAATGAAAGCCATGGAGAGCGAGTTTGCGTCGAGAGGCTTCGAGCAGCTACCGTTTGAGGAGGATCTCGCCTAGGTGGCTCGACTCGACACGGCGCACCTCGCTTCGGAACGGGAGGAATCGTTCCTGACTGCTAAAAAAATGTCGGTTATATCGGGAAACTGGTCGGGAGCCCCACTTGCTCCGACTCGAGCCACCAGCGCGTGCCTGCTGCGGTCTTATTAACGCTGATCAGCCTCGCGATAAATTTATGTGTCGGCCAAGATATATATGCCGCGGGGCACCGGCGGAAAGAAAAAAGCACGCCGTTACGCGGTATACCCGGAGTTCTGCCGCGATTCCGGCCTTACATGCGTGTCGTCGAGGTTTTTGCCATCTGCTAGTGTAAGCGCTGACAGTACATCCCTAACAGAATGCGACAGAAAATCTATCAAGGCTTTCAATGAAACCACCGCATACCGGTGCAGGAATTTCTAATGGCATAAGGCCGCTATGCCGGGCACGACGATTGGCGAGAAATCGCTCTATACCTACTTTGTAAGTTTGTTTTTGTTCCGGCAAACCCACCATCGGTCTAGCGCAGAGCAGTAATGCTTCCCGGGGCCTTTTTTGCACGGCCACTTTCCCGCGAGAGCGTGTTCCTCGCGGTTGATGAAGCACAGGAAATTAAATGACAGCGTATTTGGAAATTAAATGTTTTTTGCGTACGTAAAATACTGTAGCCCTTTCGTTAGAAGGAGAACGCGCGGTAATCGTACTCTAACGGCAATGATTGATATAATCTCTGGAGCTCTTATAAATTCAATCTTGAAGTCTTTTTGTAAATGGCCAATAAAAATAGAGTATAGAATTCAATAGGATCTAGCATATTTCTAAAGTTGTGATACCTCGTGTCTGTAAATTGGTAAGAAATCGTCATAAATGATGCATAGGTACTCATTGTGATTATATTGCAGAGTTCTTTGTTTTTATTCCGTTATGCCGTACGAGATAAGAACTGGCTTTTTCATCTATAGGTCGTCGCTCCTGCACGAAGCTCCGTAGGGCTATGAACTCAATCAGCTGAATACAAGTGCTGGCTAATCCCTGAGCCACCACCTATAGTTTTCCTTTACTTGGTAAAGGCTAATAAATCTTTAATATCATTACGCGATGTGCTTTTGAGCTTCCAGGAATATCAAATATCCATATTTAATTCCTTCCTTCTTCTATTCACAGTACAAATCTCTCTATACTCGACATCTTCAAAGCAATACTTTTTTTGTGGCGATATAATGGTACAATGATAGAGTCTGCAACAAAACATTCGAAATTGGATTCGAGTAATTTGATATATCGATTGGTAGAGTAAGGGGAATTGCTGAAAGATTTTATCACAGCGCCACTGAAAGGAGTCGTTAGAGACAAAGAACGTTAGCATGCGATACGCGCGCGATTCAACATAATAACACGAATATTAAAATTACTGGCCCTCTTAAGAAACGTGTATAAGTTAACGGGAGGCTTTTTTCCCGATAAGAAGTTATTTCGCCCATCTTATTTATGCTCCCGGTGGTATCTGTAAGCGCTCGTAGAATTCTCCTGCATACCGCGTAGAGATTTTTATCGAATGCCGATGTCGGGACAAATAAAAAAAATGGCCGTAATCCCGAGGATATTAACGTTATCCAGTAGCGAGATCCCCTTTAAGCGCCACGAGTCGAGTCGCGTGGTGTGTGCTACAAGCGCGAAGGGGCTCACCAGGGGCGTATTAACGGCGGTACCATAACGCGGGCATTTATTTCTCTATCGGCGGGATCCATTGGAAGCACCGTGGTACGCTCGGTAGAAAACGACGGAAATTTATACGAAGCCGATAATTAGCGAGCCGAATCGGTTCCTACGGAGGTGTATGCCAGTGGCCGCGGGAATCGCCGTAATTTATGCCCCGCTCTCGAGTATATAGGCTCGTTGAGATAGGCCAGAAGCGTAAAAATTCAGCACGGCGAAAATGTCGCCCAATTAACGGCGAATTGGAGCTGTTGAGGCCGTGTGTACGCACATGTACGAGCCTGTAATCGTAGATGTTTACCCATACGTGTCCAAGAACGCGCTCACCGATGGAGTGTGCTCCGCTTCGATCGTTTCGCAATCGGACGCCGCAAAGGAGGTTGGCCGAAATATACCTCAATCGCGTCGATCAAACTCACGTTTCCTTTGTGTCGGACATTAATGTTGCCCGAGAAGGATGCGGCATTTAAGATCCGACCAAGATCTCGATCCGAGCTCTCTTACAGGCACGAACTTGCCAAGCGTGGATTACCTCTTCGTCAGTGGGCAGAAATCCAGGAAAAAGATACTCGGGCAGAAACGCGGATGTATCGGGCCGCAGAAGTTGGAATGTATTAACATACGCGTCTAGTCTGGATTTTGTATATTAAAATAAGGCACCCCGCGCTGGCGTTCATTCAGATAGAGCGCAGGAGAGAAGAAGACGTTTAACGAGTCGCTCGCGCAAAAGCTGCCGCTGTGCCATTAGCGTGCGAGCGAGCGAATGGACCGGGTTTAAATAGCGCGAGCATTCAACCGGACGAGCAGCGGCGGCCTGGCCTCGCCGAGGCGCTCCTCCCTTTTGAACTTCGAGCCACTTTTACGATTTTATTATTGGCTCTTACGCTCACGATATTTATGTGACATTGCGCGATATTTTCCACGGCACAACGCGTCGACTTTAATGGTGCCCGCCTTACTCCGCGGTGCCGATGATCCTCCCGGTAGCGACGCATCGCGCGATGTGCTAATAACGCTTCGATCGTGCGGAACTTAATTAGGAAGGTACGCGCGGTGGATGATAAGGATCGAGAGATGTTCGCGTCGCGTAGCTACGTACAAGGGAGACCAACGATTTTACGATATTTCGGGACATTTCTCAACGATCGGCATGCCTTAACAGAAATACCGCCGGTTTCTTCAATTCGCAAGTCGCGTCTTAAGTTATTCATCTACCGTGATTGAAATACACACATTGTACGATAAGATAAAGACCGAAATAATAGACTTAGTATCGCAGCAGTTGTTTATAGGTATACAATGAATTAGGTATATGGAATAGTCCAGGACTAACCATACAGATTGTAGCGATTATTATCGTTTTACTGTTTTATATTTAGTTACATGTTTGTTATTATAAGCGTACAGCGCAATGATTATAAAAGCAAAGTACATCCGGCAAGCCGGCCGATGAATAATTGCGATCTATAAGAAGATGCTAGAAAAGACGTTTATGAACATTCCTATCGACCGAATGGTAGGTGAACGAAGGAGTATGGGTCTCCTAATCTCCCACGCCTATCGGTGGTTAATGACCTTAATGAATGTAACCGGAGCAAGCTCAGGAGCATTGACATTGAGATAAATCGATAACAGCGCATCTCCGCCAGTCGCACCGGTTAATATTTATTTATTTATGCATCCCAGCCAGGTACCTTCAAACTCGTTTGGCGACAGAAGACCTTCACCGCGTCCTCGTCTAGGAGAGGTCTGACAACAGCACCAAAAGCTACGGAGCATGTCCACGCTCTGAACGGCGAGTCCGCATTGGCTCTGAGTTTGGAAAACGTGATTCCATTTCTTGCTAAAGCGGAATAAACGTACCTTGGTATTTCCTATCTGAAATTAACATATAGCTCGATGTAGCCGTTCAGATACCTTTGTCGTGCAGATCTTATCGGGGCCACGTTCTCTATGGTTTTCACAAGCGGCGTCCTTATGCGCGCCGAACGAATTGCATGTTCTATTTGTTCCGCCGCACACGTGTGCGTTCGATTCTCCGTCGTTCTCGAGGAACTCCGTAGCTGCCGTAGAAGAGACCGTTAGAAGTCGATAACGATATTCAAGCAGCTTAAAGGAGGTCCGCCTTCGTTGCACGTTGCTCGTGTCCATTTTACGAGGCGCAAACGGCAGTCCTTTCTGTGATCGGCCAACGCCTCGAATGTACGCGGGAGTGAGCGTGCCGATAAAACACTGGAACCCTTTGCACTCCGTTGTCCTCTCTAAGGGGACATCGTAATTCTGGCATATCACTCGGACGTAATTCTAGCACTCACTCTGAGGGGACGTTCAAGTTTATCAGTGATTACGGGGAATGAACTTATTCCAGCGGAACTTTTTGAGAAATGCATTTTTTCGTGAAGTTTTCTGTTGAAATGGCATAAGGAATGGAAATGGAATATGGTACGATTATTGAGATGTATAAAAAAAATGTCAGCGGGTTTTATGCCAGAGGAGAACGTGAGAAATGTACTCACGACGCTTATCTACGCTAGTTGCAAAGAGCGATTGGGATGTTTTGTAAAAGAAAGGTTGGCATGCAAGCGTGCCCCGCGCTGTATGATGAGATTTATAAATATAAACAAGCAAGCATAAAACTGGAAGAAAAGATTTTGAAAGCAGAACTCAGTCCGATTTGAAACGTGGTGAGTTATAGACAGATAGGTGATCTAATACGTGAGAAAATCAAATGTCTACAAATTCATATAAATGTAATATCATTATAATATCTTATTTGATTCTGAAACTATACTATATAATATGAGGGTTCGTAAATGCACATTTTCGTGACATGGTGGTACGGAGCAGCTGGTAATGTCCAGGATGGTTCGGAGTGTAAAGGATTAAATTTAAGAATCCGGTGTATACAAAGCGAGGAACAATAACACTGTACAGATGTCACTGGGTACTGTAATTAACACTGAACCTACCAGTGGACATATTTCTTGCAGAACATATGATATTTATGTATACTACGTACGTCGTTAACTCTCTCACGAATTGTTTCCCCCTGAAAAAAGATTATGGCTTTCCTAACCAGTTTTCTGAAATTAAATTATAATTTTTTAGGTGTGTAAAATATATTTAGGGAGTCCCTAAGGTGGGTGTAACGCGTATCCAAGGAAACACATCATGTTCAAGTGGGTGCAGTATAAGTTAAAAATTTTAAGTATTTTATAAGATTTTATTATTAAGTGAGTATTATTATTAAGAGTATTATCAGGTGATTTTATAATTTATTATTGAGTATTTTTTTCCTTTAACGTATATCTTTCTTAGTCGTTAGTTCTCAAAAATTATTCACGGTTCATGGAAATAATGGTTGGGAAAAGTTCACTTGAATGTGCATATTTAGTTTTGTTTTGTGATAACACAAGTTAACAGAAGAGGTCGACACTGTTCTCAAATAGAATTCGTGCTTGTGATAATAAGAAAACAACGTTTAAAAACGGTGAAATTGACTGAATTTAGACATACTGAGCATTTATTTAGTATGTCCTCGTACGAGAACCCCCCGAAAGCATTAATGAAAAATCGTATTAAAAAGAAATCTCGATAGATCGATATAAAGATTCACACTTTGCGGTAAATTTATGCAAAATCTGAAAAAAATGCGCCCCTACAAAGTATAGCACTTTTTCTAAGGTATGTCCGATCGATTAATTTGATCCCTTCGGTAGGTTTAATATTAAAACACCGAGGATATTTCCCTTCATACTTCGATCCCGTGTCTACCATATACTGCTGATAGCTCAACATTTGTCCCAACAATATTTCATAACCGATCTCAAAAAATGACTTTTCAGAATGACCAAATCTCAAACGTGCGTAATATTTACGTACAGATTTGGTGATATCCTTGCTCGTAGTTCTGTTCCTATAGGTGAAAGCAATATTAAATTATTCGTGCACGGCAAGGGTAGCACAGTTAATGCTATCAAACCTGCATCTCGATACGCGTCGGTGTACAATTTGTACCTCGGCATAAGATGGCATGGAAAATTACACTTCTAGCCGTCTTTTATCTGTCATTCGGGTCTCCCGGAATTTTTAATTCGATCTACCTTAGCACCTCTGGGGCAGTTGAAGTTAAGATAAAACCAGACTGCACGGTCGTGATGGAGGGCCGATAGCTCGGTTAGGCTTCAAACCGTCGATTCGAGATACGCGAAAGTTAAAGTTTCGATAACCCATTCTTTACATCGGAGGGCGCGATCGGGCAGGGCAATTAAGTCGATCGTTAAATGGGGCAATTGTTTGCCACGTCAGTTGTCAAGCGGCCAAGATCGACAATTCCGATATTACAAATAGGGTCGTGCCAGACAAATCGCTATCCGCCGCTTACGGGCGGCCAGCCTTTAAGACGTATCGGTTCTCCCGGCTCGCGACTTCCGATTATAATTATTTTTCAACGCGCCCGTCGCCGGAGGGTGCGAGGTAATTGCAAAAGGACCCGTGCGCCAATGTGGCCATAATGGTAATCGAGTATGATTCGATCTATTGCTACCACAGTTTGGAACGTGAAAACGTTGGGAGTCGTTCCCGCCACCATTCCGCATGGCTGCCCATAGCTATGCCACCACTACTACCACCGGATCACCCACCATCAGCGGCAGACCCGTGACTCCGGCAGGCCTAACTACCGCGATACACCAGCGAGGGCCGTTTTTATCCGCCGCGCGCACCGCGTTCCTGACACGACAATCGGTGTTAACCGGTAATTCAGATCTCGGCTAACGGCCGGCAATTTAGACGCGCTCGCGCTTGCGCACTCACGCGATGTGAGATCGGATCCTGGATATTTGGTGATTTATTCCCACCTCCTTCATTGCGCGTAACGTCGGTAAGGAAACCCCGGCGTTGCGAGGACTTAACGAGCAGCGGCTGCGCTGCCGGAAGAATTTTTAACGATACCCTAATTGGATAATTAGCCATAGCAGATTGTTTTTTCAGGCAGCACGCTTTTATCGCGGTTAAAATACGGCGCAGGGGCTCGATGGTTTCGCGTACACCCTCGATAATGGACGCGAAGGGATCGTGATGCGTGAAAGGGTGCTCGCGGTATGATTTTCACGTCGGTCGCGTGTTGCGAGATTGCAAATATGCGGTCGTTAAGACAACATCGTAAGGAAACGTCGGATCGTTGGAATTAACTATCACTTTATGGCGTCGGGTCGATAAATCATGTACGTACCGTGGATAGCCTGTTTTAGGTTCATAGTCTTCGCTCTTATGGAAATTTATCTCGAGCATGGATACGTTATTTATGATGTCTTGTTGCGTAGTCAAACTTACAGAGTCTATTATTTGGGATCAACTTGCAGCCACTTTTGTCGCGGCTTTTACGTGTGTTATATTGTGAAAACTTTGTATACGTTTGTATACGTTTGGGTTGGCAAGAAGGTATTTTCGGTTTTCAAATCGCACTTGGTTCAGTATTTTACTGATAAGGATAAGGAGTTTCATAATCGCGAAATTATGAATTTGTCAGAAAGATTGCAAAAGATCGTCGAACAAGAT
The DNA here is from genome assembly GCA_038496175.1 of Ampulex compressa. Taxonomy (NCBI): domain Eukaryota; kingdom Metazoa; phylum Arthropoda; class Insecta; order Hymenoptera; family Ampulicidae; genus Ampulex; species Ampulex compressa. The sequence continues at coordinate 3,089 of JBCFXI010000344.1, read as the reverse complement.
GGAAAATATATTGTTGATTAAACTGTATTCTGTATATAAAACTATGAGTTTTATTTTGCGCTATAAAATTGAATTTACTTTCTTGCCAACCTAAATATATTTACTTCTATACGCTTGCAAACGCGTACTTGTTCTACAGAGCATGTTTTCTCTGCCGTTTCAATTGGATTTTTGTGGACAAATGAGATACAAGCTAGTCACCCATGTGCGATTGATTCGAGCGGTGAATGAACTTGTCCGTTATAGCCTGCAGAGCTGCTCGTAAACTTTGAGCACCTATCAAGATATTTTGACCAGTACTCTCGTTTCCGTAGACGTTTATTAGACTATGCATTAAAATTGCATAGTTAAAAGTTTAACACCAGTTTATATGGATTAAATAGAAACATTACACAATTTTGTGACACTACATTTTCTAAAATTTTTCACGATTTTGTTGCAGCACGTAAAGTATTATATTGATCATTTCTTTATTGACTTTTTTTTTACAGATGTCCCTAAGCATATGTAAAAAATTACCAGTAGGTGTAGCGTTAAATAATTTCAGTTAAACTACAAGTTCCTCATCAATGAACCAATTTGTTGACATACGTTTTTATTGCATTTGTGTGCGACGTTTTTCGGCACTTGATAAATTGCATAGAGTTTTGTCAGAGTGAGTACTCGTACTCCGATTTGACAACGCACTTTTACCGCGAGCAAATGAATTGCATCAAAATTCGCGCCGCAATTTATCGGGAATCTCGCCTCGACAAGCTTTTCCATGCGCCGGCGCCGCTTGAATCGAATGGACGTCTCTGTATTGGGAGTCCCTCTTCGACATATTCGCGCCACAGCAGTTTCAGCGTTCGGAAAAGTTCGTATAGCTGCGCAATGTGCATGCTTGGTTTCGTGTCATCCAAATATAAACCGCAGTTTTGATCGATCGAAAGTAGAGCTAATCGTTTGTTTTATAGAAAGAATTCGCAGTGTACGTAAATATCGCGATGTGTGTCGAAGAAATCAACAATTAGCGATACGGCGACTTCCGTGTCTACAATAGGTCATTGAGTTTCTCATTATATACATTGCGCTGTGCACCGACCAACGCGGGTTGTATCGCCAACAAAACTCGTAGTTTTCCAGGCACATTTTTACAATCACGCAGTTTGCATCGACGTACATTCGACCAAACTCGTACAAGACATGAAAAATCGAACTCGGTAAATCTATTACTCTTTCGGTCCTTCCACAGCTCAATGTTTCTGTAATTCGACAACGAGGACAGTTTGTTTCGTGCAATAATAGTGACAAGGTTGATGATGCCCCCAACTCAAACGTTTTTAATACAATCGAGGCATACGCTCTATCCTATTCCCGCGGATACAAGAAAGGCGAATCGACGGTCATCTTTAAAAGTCAAGGGTCGATATCTAAACTAAAACATAAACTCAAGCAACTCTACAGCTTCCCAAACTTCTCATATAACCTTGTACAAGCGTCTCCCGCTTTCGACGACAGGTCCACCACGATGAACCCGCGAACTCCGTCGAAATTTTCCGCTCCTGCTTTCCCGGCAGCAAACGGTTAAGGCATATCGGTATTTAACTCGCGCCCGTGCGGTATGCGCTCACCATCGAAAGAAACTCCCAGAGTACGACTCGTAGCAGCGCGGTGCTCGGATGTGTTCGTGGGGCTTCGCCGGAACACAGGAGCGTGCGCTCGCGTAATCTGCGCTAGGTGCCGGGAGCGCACCAAGCCCGGGGACGGAAACTCGGCTTTGTTTACCCGTATATCAACCGGGACGGACCGATGATCGACCACGCGCGCTCGCGTGCATCACGGCTCATGTTATCCGCGCACCTTCGAAATCGCGATTCGCCGGCGAGTTGTGACTCGTACTGCCAGTACGATTTCGCGCGTGCACCCGCGACAATCGCCTCGCGCCGCGCTGCTAGACGGACGTGGTCAGCCACGACGCGTATAACCCAGTTTACCCGGCGGCCCAGCGAGGAAGCTCCGGACTTGGAGTCGCGGTGTGTCACGTGCTTGTGTGTATCGTGTGCCTCGGCCCGGCGGCCCACGGGTCACGTGTCTCCGACGTCGTGCCGAGTGTGCTACCTGCACCGGCCGCGTGTGCGCGAAAGAAAATCGGCGGGAGCTCCTGCGGGGAATCGAAGGCACCTGGGGAGAATGAGAGGATCCGCGAGGCATCATCGGCTCTGAGGATATTCCACGTCGGCGACGACGGCCCGCGCATCGATCTGGTAAGTCGACTGGCAGCTTGTGCCGTGATAATGAGCTTGACGGATAATCGAATAAGAAACGATTCTCGATGGGTTCGATGGGAAGGGTGTGAAGCGGGCTTACCTTTCGAAAGAGAGGGTATTTGAGGAATTGATGGTGTATTTGGCAGAGATTATTTTCCGTGTGGATCGAGGAATGTTGCGGTTCTTTTTCCAAAGCACGGCGCGCCGGGTTTGTTGACGTTTTTGGTTGCTGATAACGCGCGGCAGACGTCGATCGCTCCCCGAGCCGCTTTGGGATCGAGCGCCGGATTTTTTGGGAATACTTTCCGTGAGCCGTAAAATGGATGTAAAAATATACCGTTGAGCGTCGACTGCCTGGAGACATCTGTGCGTATAATTTGATTGGATGCTGATAACCGTTATTGGTATACGACGCCTGTCTATCGTTGTAATAACATACGATAAGTATACTGCCGTCGGTTTGGAATCTAAATGTTGCTATTTTATATAACGTGTGCTGTAAGGTTATATAGATAGAGGCAACAGCCAGCGGAAGTACAGACTGCTGATAGCGGAACTCGTAGCCACACGGTTCGAGTACATTCCCATGAAAAAGTTATGCCACGATTCTATATCTTGAAAACGCTTTTCGCCTGCTTATAGTGAGTAATTGCTTCCGATATAGCCTTGTTCTTTTTTCAATATCACTGTTTATTCAATACCACGTCCAAATTCGCAAAGAATGTCTGAAACCGTCCACTGACTTCCAACCGCTGATCTGATATACGAGCCGAAAGCTTTTGCATCAGTCGATAGTGTACCATACAGTTTATCATCGCGTTCAAACGCGTTATGTATATA